>BLSH010446986.1:73266-90860 GCA_018402905.1 Glandirana rugosa | reverse complement strand
ATACATGGCACATGGGATTGCAAGAGACCGCACACATGGCACATGGGATTGCCAGAGACCTCATACATGGCACATGGGATTGTCAGAGACCGCACACATAGCACATGGGATTGTCAGAGACCGCACACATGGCACATGGGATTGCCAGAGACCGCATACATGGCACATGGGATTGTCAGAGACCGCACACATGGCACATGGGATTGCCAGAGCATACATGGCACTGTCAGACTGCAGCCATGATGGCACATGGGGCTGTCAGGATGAGACTGTGGGCATGGCAGGGCTGATACAATAACATATACAGCTTGCTTTCCCTACCTTTCACATAGCTGGGAGTGGGAGAGAGAAATCTTTATCTGTGCTGTTATTGGTCATGCTCCTCTTGGGCCATCTGATGGGCTTGGTCCCTCCTCCTGGTCTCACTTAGCTCCAGGCTCCTCCCCGGGCTCCCTCTCTCCTCACATGCTCTGTAAGTGCTGCTGAAATTGAGCCATTGGTGACCATTTAGATCTAACCTGCACCCAGGTGGGAGGATTTATTTCTCCCTTTTATTCAGCGATCCTTGCCTCCAGGGTTGAATAGAGAAGCAGAGAGGGGGCGGGTCACTTTGTCTTTGAGTGTGTCACTCAGTCTCTCTCTGCGCTGCTGCTGGCAGAGAAGGAGGAGGAGGTGTGCAGTAGGCAGGGTGGCCTGGGATTCTAGTAAGCAGAGGCAAGCAGCGCAGGCAAAGTTAACAGTGCCCGGCCAGGGCTGTGCTGCCTGTGCCTCCTGTCAGTGTGCTGCGCTGGGTTCGGTACAGGTGGGAGGATAGCCGCCCGCCGGCGCCAGCATAAGCAGCTCTTGGGGAGCCCCAGATTTTGGTGCCCCCCCCTCATGGCGCCCCTCAGGTGGCCTCCTTGGCTGCCTTATGCTGGTGCCGGCCATGTTTACACATATCTTATTCTTCCTTCCTCCTGCACAAACTTGGTTCCCTTGTACAGCACCTGCTGCTCACTCCTGGTGGAACTGGCAGGATATTGCTAGTTCAGCAAAGGCCCATTACAAGCAGGAACTCTCAGTCCCATGACAAAACTAGCACAGATGAAGTGAACACATAACATCTCTCCTTCTGCTTCCCTGTGGCCACTGATCCCAATTCCACTTGCATGCAGAATGCTATCCCACCTGGCTGCCACCAGCCACACCTGTCTGCTCTTCCTCCCAGTTCTTCCAGCTGACTCTCTGCCCCAGTCTTGCCTGAGCTTCAACAGCACATCTTGAAACCCCTGTCTGCTTTGAAATCTTTGCTTGGCAGAGACCCAGACCATCCCTCTATAGCAGGGATATGCAATTAGCGGACCTCCAGATGTTGCAGAACTAAAAATCCCATGAGGCATAGCAAGACTCTGACAGCCACAAGCATGACATCCAGAGACAGAGGCATGATGGAACTTGTAGTTTTGCAACAGGTCCGCTGTTTGCATATCCCTGCTCTATAGTGTGTACTTGTCTCAATTAAGAGCATTAAGTTAATTTCTGCCTGCTGCCCCGTTCCTCTGCTCCTACATGAGTCACTTCTAACAAGCTTTCCTGACACCAAGAGCTAAAAAGATGACAGGGGAGGGAGATCCAGCACACAACATGTGAGTGACAGCCTCAGCTCTGTTTCTGTGTCCTGTGTGAAGGGGGGGGGGGGGGGTGTCCCTTCCCTCCAATCAGCTGTCAGAGCTCTACTCACTATGCTCTACTAACTGAGCTTTCTGCTCCCTTTTTTTTCTGACAGCTCAGACAAGCTTTATACATTCTGGACTTTGAACGGCTGTAGAAAAGAGAATACTGCAGATAAACAGGCACAACATTATGTAAGCGGATGTGTTTCATCTCTGTGTATCACCTGATGCCAGTCACTTCACTGGGTATATGTGAGGGTTTACAACCATGTTAGTAATTTCCATTCCAGGCCAATTATGACATTTCTCTCCTACATGTAAAAACATAATTTTTTTGCTAGAAACCCCCAAACATGATATATTTTATAAGCAGAGGCCCTAGAGAATAAAATGGTGGGAGTTGCATATTTTAGTGTCACATGCATTTGCACAGGAAGCTTTTTTTTAAAAAAATACACTTTAACCAGTTGTTGACCGCTCTATAGAACTTTTAGCCCGTGATCCTGCACTTCCAGGTATCAGACGGCAGTGTCCAATTTGTCCACTGCAATATTGCAGTCCCGCTATAAGTTGCTGATTGCACCGATTACTAGTAGAAAAAAAAAAAAATAAACATTCCATAAAAATATCCCATAGTTTTTGCAATCGCTATAATGCGCACACCAATCAATATATGCTTATTGGGATTTTTTACCAAAAATATGTAGCAGAATACTATGGGATGGGCAGACAAATGGCAAAGGTTTAACATAGAAAAATGTAAAATAATGCATTTGGGTACCAAGAATATGAATGCAAAGTACTCACTAGGGGAGAGCCTCTGGGGGGAATCTAGGATGGAAAAGAACCTAGGGACCTAGGGGTCCTAGTAGATGACAGGCTCAGAAATGACATGCAATGCCAAGCTGTGGCAAGCAAAGCAAGCAAAATGTTGGCATGCATCAAGAAAGGGATTAGCTCCAGGTATAAATCAATAATTTTCCCACTATACAAGTCTCTGGTGATGCCGCACCTGGAATATGCCATCCAGTTCTGGGCACCAGTCCTCAGAAAGGATGTCCTGGAACTGGAAAGGGTTCAGAGAAGGGCAACAATGCTAATTAAGGGACTAGAGGACCTCAGTTATGAGGAAAGATTACAGGCACTGAACTTATTCTCTCTGGAGAAGAGACGCTTAAGAGGGGATATGATTTCAATGTACAAATACTGTACTGGTGACCCCACAATAGGGAAAAAAAAAACGATTCCGTGCAAGGGAGTACACAAAGACACCTGGCCATTCATTAAAAAAGGAGGAAAGGCGGTTTAACCTTAAACTGCATAGAGGGTTCTTTACGGTAAGAGCAGTGAGGATGTGGAATTCTCTTCCGAAAACAGTGGTTTCAGCTGGGAGCATAGATCATTTCAAAAAACTATTAGATGGGCACCTAAGGGACCACAACATTGATAGACATACAATGTAATACTGACATAAAAGCACACACATAGGTTGGACTTTTCTTATTTCAACCTCACAAACTATGTAACTATGTAACTATCTAATACATATTGGCCTAAATTGATGAAGAAACTAAATGTTTTTGTTTTTTTTATTGGATATGTTTCATAGCAGAAAGTAAAAAATATATATATATTTTTTTCAAAATTGTCGTTCTATTTTTGTGCAAAAAATAAAAACCACAACAGGTAATCAAATACCACCAAAATAAAACTCTGTTTGTGGGGAAAAAAGGACATCAATTTTATTTGGGTACATCATCGATTGTGCAATTGTCAGTTACAGTAATGCAAGGTATATCACAAAAAATGCCCAGGTTAGGAAGGGAGGTAAATCTTCTGGAGCTGAAGTGGTTAATGAATTTGAATTTTAATGCACAAAAACACAATATAATACTCAATTGTTTGATAACATCTAAAAAAAGATGATGTACCAAGTAAAAAGATACCAAACATGGCATGCTTTAAAATTGTGTATGCCTGTGGAACAGCATTAAATTTCGATACCTAAAAATGTCAGCAGCTGCAGCAATGACCAAGGTATCACCCTTCCCATCCAAGAATGTACGGGTATGTCCTAAGGACGGGAAGTGGTTAAGCAATCTTTAAGAGACTGCACTATTGCCTCAATTCAAGAGTGGAGATTCACATAGCTACAAAATGTCTATCGGTGACAGGTCCTCTTTATTTAAAGGATTTCTGTCTATTTTCATATACACTCGGTGCCAAGTTTTCGGGGTATTAAGTTGGCTTTGTTCATCATGAATTTTTCAGTGTTTACTGTAAATCCCAAGCCTTAAAGATTGATAGCTGATCTTCGCATGCACTCCTCATCCAATTTGCCGAGCAGGCATATTTGCTCGCTTCCTAATTTTCATTATTATCCCCGAGCTCGTTTTCACCTTTCTTATTTTGCTCGTGTTCTCATTTTTCAAATATCCATCTGCGGGAAAAAAAAAACTTTCGCTCTAACAACATTTACTCAGGACGCTGATTTGATTAGTGTAGAAAATGATGACGATTCCGTGCTAACATCGCCTCGCAGCATATTTCTTCTCTCTCTCCTTCTTCTCCCTGCATTCTCCTTGTCAGATCTGGCTAAATGATGCTATTTAATAGTTTGGGCAGGTGCAGCCATACATCATAGCGGTATTGGGTCAGATTGGACAAGCAGATTCTTCACCAGAGCGGCTTTTTATGCATCCGATATATGGAAATGACATTATTTGTGTATCCAGTGGCAGCCCTTGTTAGCCCTTGTAAAGAAGGGCAATTTAATATCCTGACAGATGGGGGATGTAGGTTAGCAGTAGCTGTATCAGACATTGTCTTTCTTTTCAAATGGGTCACAATTCACTTTGATAACTCCCGGTTAAATGTATATTGTTGACCTTGATGGGTCATCATAACCCGAAAGCTACGAAGTAATAGGCTTGTTTTCATCAGAAGTGATTTGTGGCAAGTGATTGAAGTCCACTTGTACAACGTTCCTTGAAATGGAGGGGGGCAGAGTCATCTACCAAAGTCAAAAGAGTACAAATCTCCATACTGGAAGGATTGTTTGAGTGTTTAGGAAAGAGTCACCCAAGCAAAGAACTAGTAGGGGTTAAAGAGGACCAATCATTAAAGAAGATATAAATCCTAACGAAAAGGCATGTTGTTTGCTAAAGAACAGTGTATCAGAAAACTGCCTTTTTTTTCTACTTTTAATACAATATTTTTCATCATTTTTCATCCTTTGTTGCATCTCTGTTACATTGATCTTTGCAGCCATTTCCTTTCACCATGCAATTCAATGATGGCTGCATAGAATTTCCCAGGGCAGGTTTTTGTCATGCAATGCGGAATGTACTTGTTCTTATAGTCTCTACTATTAGAGCATTTGGCAGGGTTGACCGCACAGAAGAGGAAATGGGAGACAAGGGCAGAACTTTGTCACCCTATAACAAGTGTTTGAACAAGGACATCTGTCACAGTCAGGGATCAGCCATGGAGACTACTAGTTATAGCAGTAGAGAGGCTCCCACCAGCAAGCGGGATAGGTATACAAGCAGGACACCCTGAGGGTGGTGCAGGGTCTAAGCACTAATGGTATTCACCAGAGCTCCTGATAGTGGAGTTGGATTTTGCTGCGTGTTATTACCAGGTCACGGTCCTTAGGATTACCCCCCAGGAGGTGAGCAAGCCAAGGTCTAATAGCAGATATAACAGATAGGGTTAAACAGAAGTGTAGACAGTAAACAAGCCAAACATTGATAACATGTGGTTGCAGGTAGGGATCAAGCAGAAAAGTAGTCGAGGAACAAGGCAGAGATCAGTAACAAGTAGTAGCAAAAACATGTACGGTAGCAGAAGTGACAAGAGCAAGATATTGGCTGTAGAGAGCACAATAATCTGGCAAACAGGAAATGCATAGACATGGTTTAAATAGGAAATTAATAGGAGTAAAGGGTTCAAGAGAAAAAAGCTATAAGGCAAGGTTGTCTAAGGATTCAGGCAGGGAGTTGTTCAGCATCTCAGGTGGCTCAGCAAGAAGAGCTACTGCCAGATACCTCAGAGGTTGCAAGTTTATATCTGGGTCCTGACAACCTTCATTAAAGGAATACTAAGTATTATTTAACCTCTTGCCGTCCAAGTATCACATATATGTGGCAGCAGGGAGGGTGGGCACATACAGTATCTCACAAAAGTGAGTACACATTTTTGTAAATATTTTATTCTATATTTTCATGTGACAACACTGAAGAAATGACACTTTGCTACAATGTAAAGTAGTGAGTGTACAGCTTGTATAACAGTGTAAATTTGCTGTCCCCTCAAAATAACTCAACACATAGCCATTAATGTATAAACCGCTGGCAACAAAAGTGAGTACACCCCTAATGGAAATGTCCAGATTGGGCCCAATTAGCCATTTTCCCTCCCCAGTGTCATGTGACTTGTTAGTGTTACAAGGTCTCAGGTGTGAATGGGGAGCAGGTGTGTTAAATTTTGTGTTATCGTTCTCACTCTCTCATACTGGTCACTGGAAGCTCCTGATCATGTGACCACTGTAACAACCACTCAGTGGTAAGTTCACATGATCAGGAAGTTCCCCCAACTATCATTTTAAGACCCTGTTGTAAGATTCAGCCAAAATGTAAGCAGTGGTGAACTGGACTTCAGAATATTCCAGATTTACATTCTTTCCTTGGATTTTGTGGATACTATCGCAGGTTTGTAGCAGGCTATTCAACAGTGGCCAAAGCTCTTCATGACATGTTGAAGAATGAAGTGTGCAGTCAAAGGCTGCTAAAGGGCTGTGGCAGGTGGGCAGGAAGGGGGTTAAAATAAGTTGTTTATTGAAATGAGATAGCAAATTATCTTTGAAAAATTATTATGTTAAGCAATTTTTGACCTGACTTTTTTTTATTATAATAAAGCAAAAAAAACTCTGCATTCTGCAGAAAATTATTTGTTAACAGATTGTAATGTAACCTTTTTCAACTTTTCTTGTAAAGCCGCATTACCAGTTAAAAGCAGCTAAAGACGGCTTATATGTACCTCTCCATGTCTTCTGGACCCATAAAATCTGCGATGTTCTGACTTGTAAATCCTGACTTTCTTGGCAAATGTCAAGGACTAGCCTGCTTTGCCTGGTTACTGGCCTTTAAACATGATAAACTCAATATCCAAAAGCCAGACACAAAACATGGGAGATGCAGACCAGCTCCTGACTTTCCAGAGAAGGTCAAGCTGTCCATATCAGAATGCCAGGCGTTTACAGGATACCAGTGCAACAGAAAACATTCACATAGAAGCGTTGTTACTACTCATCAATTAACTTTTTATCTTCTAAGCAAATTAAAGCGGAGTTCCATCCAAAAGAGGAACTTTCGCTTTAAGAGGAGGTGACCCCCTAATATGCCATAATTGGCATGTCATCTTTATTGGGGGGGGGGGGGGCAGTGGAGGCTGTTTTCACAGGGTCCACGGTCCACTTCCTCCCCTGGCGCCAAGGAGCCGGAAGGAAGTTCACCTTCCCCCCCCCCCCCGGCGATCTTCTGGGACACGTCACAGGTCTCAGAAGATGCGCCGAGCCATTCACAAGCCGCAGTGTGGCTCGCGCAATGCGCAGTGAGCGCCCGGCTTTGAAACCAAAGCCGGGTGCCCACACTTGTAATGCCAGCGCTGCCGAGGAGAGGGGGAGACGAGCGAGCCCTCGGGCGGCCGCACCGCTGGAACGAGGGACAGGTGTGTGGCCAATTGTTAAAAGTCAGCAGCTACACTTTTGGTAGCTGCTGACTTTTAACAGTGTGGAACTCCACCTTAACGAGAAATAAGGCTTGTCATTCTCCAAAGAACTCAAGCTGGCATTTTCCAATAGTGCAGAGGCAGTGGCGGAGTTTTTTTTTGGGGGGGGGTGTGCCAACAGCCATCCCCCCCAATCAGCCGGCAGTACCACCTTTCCCCCACAGGCGGTCGGTCAGTCATCCAGCCCCGCACTTACCCCATCTAGATCGTGGGCAGGCAGCGCTACTACTGGCGGCAGCTTCCATCGTGTCTCCTCCTCCTCTGCATCACGGCGGCTTCTGCCATGCATCTCCTCCCTCCTCCTCCTAGGTGTCCAATAGTATTGCCTGTTCTTTCAGCCAATCAGGTAACAGGTCTCAGGACCCGCTTCCTGATTGGCCGGGAGGAGGTTAAGTGTGACATAAGTGAATATTCATTCGCTATTGCCACACAACTGGGTGCCCACCCTTTTTTGGAGCATATTAGAGCCTCAGGCTCTAAACAAGTGCTTAGAAATAAAAACCCATTGGAATCCATGCGTCCGGTGCCCGTATGTAGATTAGTGTCCCATCATTGGTGTCAGTGGGGGGAAAAGTGCCCCATCATTGGTGTCAGTGGAAAGAATAGTATCTCATTGGTGTCAGTGGGAGGAATATTGCCCCATTATTGGTGTCAGTAGGAGGAATAGTGCCCCATCATTCCTGTCAGTGAAAGGAATAGTGTCCCCTTGTTAGTGTCAGTGGGAGGAATAGTGCCCCATGGGCTGGTTAAAGGAAAGCAAAGGGCCCCCAGGCCGCAGTCTGCAACAGTATATAGAACTTAGGAGGGTATCTACCCTTCTAGGGTAAATACCACCGTCCCTAATACAGAATCCAACAACAATATACAAGTTTGGAACTTTTTCCAGAACTAGTATATTGCACATAAAGTCTCAAAAAAATGTAGATATTTAATACATATGAATATAAAAATGTTTTTCTTAAGGCTGACATATACATCCATAACATATGACATTAATAACAGCGCCTCCTCTATAGATTACCTCTGGCTGCCGTATATAGCATATCATAGGCTTTCAAAATATGAAGGTACAGATTTTCAAAGAGGCAGTGGGGGAAATATATGTCAACACATTTTATAGGTACTGAATATATTGAGATTGAGGTGATATATACTCTATTTACTATATTACCAAAAGTAATGGGACGTCTGCCTTTACACGCACATGAACTTTAATGGAATCCCAGTCTTAGTCCATAGGGTTCCATATTGAGTTGGCCCATCCGTTGCAGCTATAAAAGCTTCAATTCTTCTGGGAAAGCTGTCCACAAGGTTTAGGAGTGTCTATGGGAATGTTTGACCATTCTTCCAGAAGCGCATTTGTGAGGTCAGGCACTGATGTTGGACAAGAAGGCCTGGCTCTCAGTTGCCGTTCTAATTCATCCCAAAGGTGTTCTATCGGATTGAGGTCAGGACTCTCTGCAGGCCAGTCAAGTTCCTACACCCCAAACTCACTCATCCATGTCTTTATAGACCTTGCTTTGTGCACTGTGCGGAGTCATGTTGGAACAGGAAGGGGCCATCCCCAAACTGTTCCCACAAAGTTGGGAGCATGAAATTGTGCAAAATGTCTTGGTATGCTGGCGCCTTAAAGCCTCGTACACACGGTGCGATGGTCGTACGACCGAACGGCTTAAATCGTATGTTGGCTCATGTATCTCGCATACGGACATGCACTAAACGATCGTACGACCAAGCTGAACGTAGTGGCATGTTATGGACGTATAAAGAGAAAGTTCAGGAGCATGTAATTAGCGCCCAGGCGTTCCCGACGTCTGAGCATGCGTGTTTTGCGCAGTACAACTTGTTGGACCTACTTCTCTGTACACATGATACAATGGTCGTACGACGCTTGTTGGTACAACCAAAGTTTTATAGTTTGCTCATACAACTTCTTTTGTACGACCGTTGTACGTAGGCTGTTCTAATCGCGCGTACTAACGCTCGGATGAGCATACAATGAGCGGTCGTACGACCGTTTGCATATGACCGTCGAACCGTGTGTACGAGGCTTAAGAGTTCCCTTCACTGGAACTAATGGGCCAGGCCCAACCCCTGAAAAACAGCCCCACTACATAATCCCCCCTTCACCGGAAGATTTGGACCAGTGCAAACTTAATTGTGTTTTCCCTCTCTAATTTCTGCAGCTGTAGGCTTGTCTGTTTCCCCATGTCTTTCCAGAATCTTCTGGAAACATAGTGAGTAGGAGAGGGCAGGGTCTGAGCTAGCCCTGGATACAGCTTCAGCCAATCCCTGGTCTAGAATCATGGCCAGCAGGTGTATATAAGGCTGATAGAAGTGAGAAGCAGGGTCCTTTTGCCTGCTGAGAGTGCTGCCAGTCTGGAAATGCAGTTAAACCCTCCAAGGCTTAGGAGGAGCCTTAAGAAGTCCTGGATGATTCTCTCGCTCAGTGAGGAGCCATAGGATCACCCCAAAGTCACAGGAATTCAAGGCAACACCCAGAGGGCTCTTCCTGGGAGAATTCATGCAGAGGCGTAACTAGAGCCTTCAGGGCCCTGGTGCAAGAAATTATGAAGGGCCCCCCTGACCCCTGGCCAGGGCCCTTCTCTCTTCCCACTGATCCTGGGGCCCTTTACTCCTATCTCGGGTCCCTTTATTACGGTACTGCCGCAGGGCCCTTTCACAAGTTCTGCAGCAGGCCCCCTTTCTGCCATCTTTGGGCCTTCACATGGTGGTGAAATGCCAGGGCCCGGTCACAATTGCAACCTTTGCAATCCTGACAGTTCCCTCACTGGTGTCAGTAGTTTTCCTTTTTATTTTAATTATATTATTTTTTTTATTTTACAATTTTATTTTTACAATTTTTTACAATTTTTTAGGAGCTCTATTTACCGACCTGTTCCAATCTCTCCATCGTGACACACCTTCTACATCAGCTGGCAGGAGAGAGGAGGGGGGAAGACAGAAGCTCTGTGGGGGGGACCAGGGAAGCACACAGGGACCCTGGGAACAGCAGAAGACAAGTAAACTGGATAAAGGTAAATGGAGGATATTGGGTCCTCTAAATGCCACCCCTGCCATCCCTCCTATTCAGGTGTACAAGGGAGGCACATGGGCCCCCTGGACTATGGGGCCCGGTTGCAATTGCAACCCCTATCGCTGCGCCCCTGGAGGCAAGATGAAGCTGAGAGGAGGTCTTCAGTCTACCTGGGTCACAGTGAGTAGGCCTTAGAGATTTCTTGGGAGTGAGACTGTTGCGTGTACACCCCTTTCTTGTTAGATGGATTGTTCCAGACTTGCTGCCCTGCCCACCACTTGAGTAGTGGATCCTAACTGGCTGGATGTGCCAGGAGGTTTCTGATTGGCCTCTGGCCTTGCTAAGCTTCACCCACGACCAGTGGGAAGTACAAAGAGCCTCTTGGGCTAGGAGACCAGTCTTGGGGGAACTACATGGAGAGCAGGTGGCTGGAGAAGTGGGAGCAGTCTGCCAGGACCATGTGGTATGTGCAGGGTGCAAAGAGAGTGTTGCTGCAATGGACTGTGTGCCTAGAAAAAGAGAGGTGTGTATGCCAAAGGGGCAGTGTAAGTCCTGAGCATGGGGATGGGGCCGGGCAGGTGAGGACCCAGGAACTGTGTGCTGGGAGCCTTGGGAAAAGGCTCAGGACTGCAAGAAGGGGACACTGTGCTGCTGCTGCTCAGGTTAGGGGTCCCCTTGATAGCTTTACAGAGACCTGTGACCAAGAGCCTGCTTTCTTACTACTGATTGCTCAAGACTGTTATCTGTTACTGTGTGAGAGCCTGGGAGCCCGAGTATGGGGTTCAGAGCACAACTACAGCTGCGAAGTCCGCCTGCCTGCAAGCTGCCAAGATTCAATAACGCATAAATCTGCACTCTCCCGAAGCAAATCCCCTCTTTACAACTGCTATATAAATATGTTTTAGGTATATAAACTAATTATAATGAATGAAATTACAGCGCTCCCAAAATCAACAATCAATCGCTCAAAATATCATTAGAAATCAATACATAAGTGAAAAAAAGAAATACATATATAGTGTGAGTTCATAAATCAAATTCATGTAATACAATTCATAAGGCAAAAACTAATAAACGTCCTTGCATTATATTCTACATGAGTGACAGGTGAATGAACTTCCACAATGGTGTTAATAATGTGCTCATGCATCACAAACTCCAGGTTCAACCCCTGTGGTTTAAATCACTCACCTATTTAACCACATATATAAAAGATGGTCAAACTGTGCTGAATTAAAATGAACATTTGTACAGGGAAATCTGAAGCCCTTCAGTGCTTCCCCATAACCCCATCAAGGAAGAAAGCACGGAGGGGAGAGGCTCATAGTCTAAAATGTAGCTGTGTTTAAAGCTAGCAAGGTAAAATAAATTGGATGTACTCAACCATAAAGATCCCATGTTCTCCAATAGTGCATGCGACTGCCCTACTTGCATGGTGACATCACAGTATTAAGCCCCACTCAATGCGTTTGGTCTCATAAGACTTAATCAGGAGTGCTCCTGTCCTCTTATTCACTTCTCACTCACTTGGAATATAATGAATGGGCAGTGATGGTGCATGGATTTCTATTCGTTGTGGAGAGAAATAATTTATTTATGGGCCTGCACTTTTCCTTCTTTACATGGCTTTCATCCATTAATAAAACCCATTTAAAGTGCAACAGGTGTGCTGGCGTTCTTGGGTCCAGCTAAGGGCAGGTCATGCAGAGGGACCTGATACAATTCAGTGGCCTCTTCAGGGGTGAACATTACAAATATTTGGTCAATTATATTATCCAGGATCAGAGGCTTAACTAGAACCTTCAGGGCCCTGGTGCAAGAAACTGTGAAAAGCCCCCCTAACCCACTGGTCCCGGGGCTCTATCCTCTGGTTCCGGGCATGCTGGGGGTTATTATTGCACGCACTGTTAGGTACTATGGTATTGCAACTTATTCAGTGTTAATTAGGATCTGCTCCAAAAAAAATTCAGTGGCACTGAGGTGTGAAATGCACTGCTATTGTGCAGCCCTCTTAAAGTGTTGGGGCTGCACTTGAGCTAGATCGACTTCTGTTCAATCACAATGGTCTACACTTGGATCAAAATTTGGCCAAATTTTGATCCATGCATGGCCAGCTTGACATTTAGCAGTGACAGTAATACCACTACTAAATCTTTCACTGAAGCCAGTGGTTTGACTCAGCCAAACACCCTTTTAATTGGCTGTTTGACGAATTCTGAATACATTAAATTCAACCCAAACCTGAAATTCATCTCTAAACATAACCTTAGTGGTCCTTCACCTTCAATTTGCAAGCTTAGTTCTCTAAACTTATTCTAAAGACCCTCCATCCTCCATGTATTATGTCATTGTTCCCAACATGGACCAAGACATCTGGATCATGCCAAACCCTCTCCCAGTAATTTGTCTACCTGGTCCAACGCATTCCAAACCCTGGCACGAGGAGAGATAGGAACCCATTCTGTTGGGGCAATCAAGTTTAAAAATACTTCTATAGGTCCTACCGATTATAGAAATGCCTACTATTGTCAGGATTCAGTGATAGTGGGCCTTTGTAGATCTCAGGGTTCCCCAGAGCGCAGAGTCTAAGCCCCAGCCTGCTTCTGCACCAGGGCCCCTGATGGTGAGGATGGACTTGCATAAAGCTGGAACCAGGTCGTAGCCACCAGGTATGCCCTGCTAAAGTTGCAGAGACCAGTAGTGTGTACAGAGTATGAACCACAGACAGAAAGAAATGCAGGAAACAAACTGAGGTCAGGACAGGCAACAGGCAAGCACAAACGGTAGACAAAGTTGGGGTCAGTACACAGGAAGTCAGACACTAAATACACAAAACACTAGGCAAACAGGAGCTCAGAGAACTACTAAGCTGCTCAGACAATGTGGGCTGCATGGAGCATGTGTTATATAGGGAAGCAAACTGGGAGGTGGGCCAGGAAGTGATAGAAGGGAAAGAAAATATAAACCCACAGAATAGCAGTCAATGCCCATAGATGGGCACAGAAGCCAAGCAAAACATGTGAATGGAATCATAGGTCTAGTACAGTGATGGCAGACCTTTTTGGGTGCCAGAGTATCCAAACTGCAACACAAAACCAAAGTATTTGTTTTAAAGTGCCAGCACTGCAATTAAACCTGAATGCTGAGGTTTTAGTTTAGAAAAAACAATTCATACAGTTATCCAAACTAATTAACATCTTTTGTTTTAAAAGAAAAACACCTCAATAACAGAGCCTTCAATGATACAACTGTTTTTTTATTAAACAACATCAACTCTGCATGTGCATGTATTTTTGGATACGGGATACCCAACATGTAAATATGATTACATGCCAGACTGATGGAGACCAGGGCAAATCCATTGAAAGAAAAATAATGATAAACAATGGGAGCATGAAGGAAAGTCACATAGATGTAGAAAAGCACAAAACTGCCAGGTCAAGTGAAGGGCTTGCTCAAAAACCCTGGATCTCCTGTGGGATGAAGGAAGGACTTCAACAGGACCCGGGAGATGGACAAACCTGGCGTCAGGTGCTGCGTCAGGCGCGATGACATCACTGGACGAGCCGTCCAATGATGACCATGCGCACTTGCAATGGTTTGTTAGTGTGCTCTTCTATGCCATACTCTTCCGAGTATAGCTTGGGTGCCCACAGAGAGGGCTCTACATGCCAGCTGTGGCACACGTGCCATAGGTTTGCCATCGCTGGTTTAGGAGAACCACTCCATCAAGGAGGTAAGACAAGGAGGTAAGACTAAAGCCTTGTACACACAGAACGACGATCGTACGTACGATCATCGCAAATCGTATGTTGCATAATGTAACTTACATACTGACTGCACTACACGATCGTACGACCACAGAAAGAACATTCAGGTGCATGTAATTAGCATCCGGCCGTTCCTGACTTCGGAGCATGCGTGTTTTGCACAATACAACTTGTTGTACCAACTGCTCTGTACACACGATACAACGGTCGTATGAGCGCTTGTTGGTACGACCAAGTTTTCTAGTCTGCTCATACAACTCCCTTGTACGACCGTCGTATGTTCGACTGTTCTAACCGCGCATACGAACGATCGATATCACATACAACTGTCGTTAGTACAACCTGTTGTATACGATCGTCGTAGCGTGTGTACGAGGCTTTACACAGGCAGAAAAACTGCAAGCTAAATCATGACAATTATCACCACCTTACTCTCACCACCCATACTGGGTAGACTGCTCTTCCAGCTATTAGGGGAAGCCATGACATCTAGGGCTACCACCTCTGGGTTTGCCACCTGCACCCAAATTGGCTAATTGTTTTGGAAGCTCCAACATGGGACCGGCCTTTTATTTAAGCCCCCACCACTCCAGTAACTCAGATTCCTGCCTGACTTAGCTCACCACCCTTCTCAATCACTCAGTAGTACGAGTTTTAAATCTCCCATTTCATACAGACCTGAACCTAAAAAAAAAACACAAACAGAAATTCTTTATGTCTGTGAAGAAATTATTACTATTGAAATATCTCTACATTTTCTTCAGTGAGCAGAATGCATATGTTTAAGTTCTTAAAAATAATAGACCTCAAGCTGCTTCAATCTTCTGCAATTGTTACAATTTTATTTAAACAACATTGTACTCTCGCACAACGAGAAAATTGCACTGTTCAGAAATAGCACAAACATTTCCGGCAGCCACGAAAAAAAAGTTGCACCATTCCAGTTTTGTTTTATATCTGTTTAACCGATGTGAAAATTCAGAATGACTGGTGAACCCAGCTGTTTTACATTCTCTGTATGTCTGCTGTCTAAAGCGAAGTGGTTAAAGAGTAGACACAAAGCCTTAGGCAGTTTCTTACTGTTTAGTTTAAAAAAAATGATTATTTGTTTATTGAGCCTCCAGAAATTGATTTTTTTTCTCTTTTTTTAATGCAATGTTTGCTGTGTTATTAAACCATGTCAGAGTCCCCTTATGGATAAGTGAGTCTCCCTAAGTGCTCCATCATCATCCCCACCCCCCTTCCCCCTTGGGCCTGTATTGCTAATTATTTGTAATTTTGTGGCCACTGAAGTTAACTAGTAATGATCAAAGTTCAGTCCTCTGGATGCTCACCGAACGTTTGAAAAAACCAGACCAGAGATGTGGGGACAAAGCCCTTGTCCCCATTAACAAGCAAGTTCATCCCTATTAACTAGTAAGGAAGCCCTCTCTAAAGCCCCATACACACGGTTCGACGATCGTGTCAAATCGTATGTTGGCTGTTGTATGTAGCATACTGACTGCACTACACGATCGTATGAGCACAGAAAGAACGTTCAGGTGCATGTAATTAGCATCCAGCCGTTCCTGACTTTGGAGCATGCATGTTTTGCACAATACAACTTTATTGCACCAACTGCTCTGTACACACGATACAACGGTTGTATGACCGCTTGTTGGTACGACCAAGTTTTCTAGTCTGCTCATACAACTCCTTTGTACGAGCGTCGTATGTTCGACTGTTCAAATCGCGCATACGAACGATTGATATCGCATACAACGGTCATTTGTACGACCTGTTGTATGCGATCGTCGTCCCATGTGTACGGGGCTTAAGGTTCACAGCTATTTAACTGGAAGGTGTACTTCATAGCAGAACTACGGGCAACACCCTCCCACAAAAAGTTTACCCTACTCTCAACTAGCTAATTACCTGATTACATTCGAATAGAAAAAAACAAACTAAAATACGCATTTACGTACTTAAATACATACACAAATCACCTTATGCCCCAGGTCCTGCGTTTTCCTTCTGAACTTTAAAGTTGGACGGTCCTTTTTTTGGGTGCTCATCTCTGCCTGGTGGCATGGGCACTTCCCATTCACTGTCCATCGACGGGGGGCCCACATGGTCCTGAAGGTAACGCACTTCAATATACTGCAGTAAACGTGCACTAACGCACTTGAATATACAGAAGTAAACATGCACTAACACACTTCAATATACTGCCGTAAAAGTGCACTAATGCACTTCAATATTAAAATACAAGTTCCATGCTAGCACTAAAGTCCATGAAGTCTGGAAAATAAAAGCCAAAAATAATGTTCAAAGTTCCACCAGGAATACTGTAGATATGATCTTGTAAGTCCGAAATAGTCTTTAAAATCTCTACAGTTCACCAAGAAAGGGGTTAACTCCATGTGATGTGCACTGTGTTTTGCTGCTCCATCAGCCAGCGGAAACTGACAGCTGCAAAATACAAAGGAAAAGGCAGATTGCACCGGCCCCTAGCGCAACAATGTTTAATAGGTAGAGATAAAAAGTAACAAAATACACCACTCACATTGTGTTCTTTAGAAACAAACACAAAAAGAACACAATGTGAGTGTTTAGTGTATTTTGTTACTTTTTATCTCTATCTATTTAGTGCGCTCTGTCTTCTCCTTTGTAATGCACTTAAATATACTGCAGTTAAATGCACTAACGTACTTCAATATACTGCTGTAAATGTGTACTAATGCACTTCAATATACTGCCGTAAATGTACCCTGACGCACTTCAATATACTGCAGTAAACGTGCACTAATGCACTCCAATTTACTACAGTAAACGTGCACTAACGCACTATACTGCCATAAAAGTGCACTAACACACTTCAATATGCAGGCAGGCCCTGGGTTACAGACAAGATAGGGTCTGTAGGTTTATTCTTAAGTTGAATTTGTAGCTCCAGCCAAAAAAAAATGTTTTATGATTTTTGGATAGCATAGGGAAGGGTTAGCATCCCTGTAATGTTTGTTTTGCTGTCTGTGCTCCTGTTCAGAAGATTTCGCCTCACTTTCTGTCCCTATGACAACTGGATTTTGAAAATTTTGGCTTGTTGTGGAAACAAGAATTGGTGATAAAGCTTCAGTGGCAACACCTTTTCCCATGATAATTCTTAGGCCCCTTTCACACTTGTGTGACTTGTCCTGCAACTTGGGACTGCAGATTGGGAAGGGATACGATAGGTTTTTAGTATTTTGTAAAAAAAAACCGACCTCGATGTTTAAGTTGAATTCTTATTTGGATGTCTGGGATAGAACAGACATTGGGTCCCGGACGGACGTATAACTTCACACAATCACGTGAAAATACCGTCAT
>BLSH010446986.1:51325-66757 GCA_018402905.1 Glandirana rugosa | reverse complement strand
AGCTGCGGAAATTTCAGAAAATGTACCCTAGTTTATAGACGCTATAACTTTTGCGCAAAGCAATAAATATACGTGATTTTGCTTTTTTTTTACCCGAGACATGTGGCTGAATGCATTTTGGCAAAAATTTATGACTAAAATTTAATTTTTTGTATTTTGGTAATAACATAAAGTTGAAAATATCATTTTTTTTCAAAATTTCCGTTATATTTTTGTTTATATCGCAAAAATTAAAAAGTGCAGTGGTGAACAAATACCACCAAAAGAAAGCTCTGTTTGTGGGAAAAAAAGGACGCAAATTTCGTTTGGCTACTGCATTGCATGACCGCGCAATTACCATTTGAAGCGGCGAAGTGCCAAATTGCAAAAAGGGCTCCGGTCCTAAAGCTGGAAATCCTTCCGGGGCTGAAGTGGTTAAAATCTCTACAGTTCACCAAGAAAGGGGTTAACTGCATGTGATGTGCACTGTGTTTTGCTGCTCCATCAGCCAGCGGAAACTGACAGCTGCAAAATACAAAGGAAAAGGCAGAGTGCACAGGCCCCTAGTGCAACAATGTTTAATAGGTAGAGATAAAAAGTAACAAAATACACCACTCACATTGTGTTCTTTAGAAACAAACACAAAAAGAACACAATTTGAGTGTTTAGTGTATTTTGTTACTTTTTATCTCTATCTATTTAGTGCGCTCTGTCTTCTCCTTTGTAATGCACTTAAATATACTGCAGTTAAATGCACTAACATACTTCAATATACTGCTGTAAACATGTACTAATGCACTTCAATATACTGCCGTAAATGTACCCTGACGCACTTCAATATACTGCAGTAAACGTGCACTAATGCACTCCAATTTACTACAGTAAACGTGCACTAATGCACTTCAATATACTGCCATAAAAGTGCACTAACACACTTCAATATGCAGGCAGTCCCTGGGTTACAGACAAGATAGGGTCTGTAGGTTTATTCTTAAGTTGAATTTGTTTGTAAGTCAAAAGGTATATTTTTTAAGTGTAGCTCCAGCCAAAAAAAAATGTTTTATGATTTTTGGATAGCATAGGGAAGGGTTAGCATCCCTGTAATGTTTGTTTTGCTGTCTGTGCTCCTGTTCAGAAGATTTCGCCTCACTTTCTGTCCCTATGACAACTGGATTTTGAAAATTTTGGCTTGTTGTGGAAACAAGAATTGGTGATAAAGCTTCAGTGGCAACACCTTTTCCCATGATAATTCTTAGGCCCCTTTCACACTTGTGTGACTTGTCCTGCAACTTGGGACTGCAACATGACAAGTTGTACCCCATGATTTCCAATTAGTACCATTCATATCTGTGTGACTTCAAGTCACAACGACTTCAAAGTAGTCCCTGCACTACTTTGGTCCGACTTTGATGTGATTTGAGGTCCATAGACCTCAAGATTACACAGGCATTGCTTAAAGTCGCATCAAAATCATGGTAAAATCGCAGCAAAAAAATCACGGTAAAATTGCGCGACTTTCAGGTCGCACAAGTGTGAAAGGGGCCTTACAGGAGTGAATTTCCCTTCCTAGCGGTAGATTTCCTCTCACTTCCTCTTGTCTCCCTCCGTTTGTAAGTAGGAGTCGTTTGTAAGTTGGATGCTTGTAGCCCGCCTGTACTGCAGTGAACTGTAATGGAATAATAATAATTACTCCACGACTAATAATATTAATGGAATGGCCTTAACGGCATCCTCACGAATCTTGCTAACATGCACGCCAAAATGCATAGTATCAAAGTACCATGCATTTTGGTGCAGCACGATTTTTAAAAAGGATCAGGCACTTCTTTTGTGTTTATCTTCACACATAGGGTATAAGGGTAGCCCAATGGAATGAATAGGCTACCCTAAATGTGACATCCCGAAACGTTCAAGGATGCGCATTCCCTCCAAAGTAGCAGGAAAGGCATTGCAATGACTTACCTGTTAAACAATGCTTCCTTCGAGTCTTTTTACTTACATTTTTCAATCAATCGCTTTATAAATATTTTTTTTCCCCAAGTTTTTCTAAGCAGTCATGTGCCTGGAAAGATTCAGCACTCTGGCTTATCGCTCTCTCTCTGTGGCTTTTAGGCGGAACTCATCTCATGGCCAACAAAGCCTCAACAATGCTGGAAGCTATGGATGCTGGAAGCTATGGATGATGCCACCATTATGGAAAATTCAGCACCATTGTCGGGCTTTCACAGTGCACAGATCAGCCAGAGTTTGGCAGCCATGTAAAAAAATAAAAAAAACAAGTATCATGAGTATCATCATCACAGTATGCCGGACCTTCAGAGCGCATGCGCCAATGACGTCAGCGGCTGCATCCAGGGTGAATATCTCCTAAACGGTGCACGTTTAGGAGATATTCAGTTTACCTACAGGTAAGCCTTATTATAAAAAAAAAAAAAAAACATTCAAAACAGTGCACTAATAAAACAAATACACAAGGAAGAAATAATACAAAAAAAATATATATAAAAAAAAAACTAACATTGAAATGGACTATACTACTCTAAATGCACCCAAACAATATATATATATATATAAAATTTATATTGTAGATTTTTTTAACAAGTAATTTCACCTAAGCAGCTTCACATGCAAAATTAAGTTTCCACTTCAGCAGAACTTTTCCAACTGTGAAAATCTGTATTAGTGCGGTAAAACTAATTTTACCAAAATTACTCCATTAACATCCAGTTTCTTTACACTGCTCTGGGAAAAGGACTTGGTTCCCTGTAAAGTACCTTATGTATAATAACATCATGCATTATACCTTAGTAATAGTGCCATTGTGCTCACTTAGGTGGCCTTTTGACTAAAATGCTTCTCCAGCCTCTGTGAGTGACTATAGACCTCTAATGCCCTGAGCTGTGTCCAGCATGTTAGAGGATAAAGTGATGTAAAGCCAAAACTTATAGGTTGAAATCCCTATCAGGCTATTATTTGCTGTCTGTTCTCTTAACTTCCTTTCCTGGAGATTCAAATGTAATTTCAAAAGTATTAAATGTAATTTCAAAAGTATCAAATGTGATTTTTTAACCACTTCCCGACCAGCGCCGTAAATAGGCGGCGGTCGGGTTTGAGCGGCTGTACCGGGACATAGCCTGCACCTGCAGGCTATATCCCGGTGTCATTTTTTAGAGCTGGCGGTCGGCTATCCAGGGGTAACGACCGATCCGGCTCGGGAGCCGCTCGGTCGTTACCCCAGGGGCCCGCCGCCTTCCGCCGCTCTTCTACGGCCTCCCGTCCCACCGGGAGACCGGAGCGATGATCCGGCGCGTCCGCCGGCTGGAAGGAGACCCGACAGAAGCCGTAATCGGCTCCGATCGGGTCTCCTTCGGCAAATTCCGGAAGCGACGTCACAAGGTCACTTCCGGTTTACACGGCGGCTAACGGCGCCAAATTTAAAAAAACGACAGTATTCAGAATCGCCGTTTTTGGCAATCTGAATACTGTGAAGTGCAAAGGAGGGATCTTTTAGACCCCCCAGCCCTCCAAAAAGAGTACCTGTCACCATATATTACTATCACAAGGGATGTTTACATTCCTTGTGATAGCAATAAAAGTGATCAGATTTTTTTTTTTTAAAAGGAACAGTGCTAAAAATAAATAAATAAATGAAATTAAAAAAAAAAAAAGAAAAAAAAGATTTAAATCGCCACCGTCCCCGCGAGCTCGCGCAGCAAAGAAAACGCATACGTAAGTCGCGCCCACATATGAAAACGGTGTTCAAACCACACATGTGAGGTATCGCCGGGATCGCCAGAGTGTGAGCAATAATTCTAGCAAAAGACCTCCTCTGTAACTCTAACCTAGTAACCGTTAAAAAATTTTAAAGCGTCACCTATGGAACTTTTTAAATACCGGACTTTGTTGCCATTCCGTGAGTGCGCGCAATTTTCAACCAGGTCATGTATGGTATCTATTTACTCGGCGTAACATCCTCTTTCACAATATGGAAAAAATTGGGCTAACTTTACTGTTGTCTTATTTTTTAACTCAAAAAAGTAAAATTGTTCCAAAAAAATCGCTCTTGAAAGACCGCTGCGCAAATACCGTGTGACAAAAAGTATTGAAACAATCGCCACTTTATTCTCTAGGGTGTTTGAAAAAAATATATATAATGTTTGGGGGTTCTAAGTAATTCTCTAGCAAAAAAAAATGTTTTTAGCTTGTGACCACCAAATGTAAAAAAGTGGCCCGGTTGGTATGTGGTTAAAGGGATTGTAGTTAGCACACGTGTTGAAGCATCAACTAGTAAAGGGGCTATAATGCAGTGACCTCTAGTAAGGATAGGCTAAGGTTGGGGCTGAACTGAGTTTGAACCTACAGAAAATTGTCACATGACAGCAGGCCACCATCCCAATCAGCAGCAGGTGGAATTCCTCACCTCACAGCCCCATGTAACAAAGGGATGGGTATGCTGGTGACATCATTGACCAAATTTGGCCACATTTGGTCAATGACATTATCCAAATGTGGTTAGAATTTGTATTTATTATAGGTACTTATATAGCACCTTTAATTTACACAGCTCTTTACATATATATATATATATACAGTATTGTACATTCATATCAGTCCCTGTCTTCAAGGAGTTTACAATCTAAGGTCCCTAACTCACATTCATACATACACATACTAGGGCCAATTTAGACAGGAGCCAATTAACCTGTCTTTGGAGTGTGGGAGGAAACTGGAGTAACCGGAGGAAATCCACATGGGCACAGGGAGAACATGCAAGCTCTGTACAGGTAATGCTGTGGTTGGGATGCAAACCAACCACCTCAGTGCTGCCAGAAAGTGCTAACCACTGAAGGGAAATGAAGGAGAGATGCCTAATGCCGCACATCCACAAAATTTGGCAGTATTTTGTGAATGTGCTGCAACAGGGATCTCTCCTTCCTTTCCCTTCAGTGGTTGCAGGAACTGGGACAACTCCACCCCTTGCCAGCACTCCCGCATGATGCAGAGTTACCTGTGCTATTCCCCATGTTGACCGAGCCTGAGCGGCACACCAAATTTTCGTGGGAAAGGGTTAACCACTTGGCCATTAGCTACCTTACCTATTAGCTCAATGATGTCACCAGCATCCCGTCCTTTTGTTACATGTGGCTACGGAGTGGGGAATTCTACAGCCACAGTTGATTGGGATGGTGGCCTCCTGTTTTCTGTTAGTTCATCCCTAATCTCTGGCTGTGTTGTGTAATGGGTCTCCAGGCTATGACTGTCTTCTGAATGTCTTGAATCTCTATCTCCCATTGCATATGTCTTTAGTCTATAACAACCTTCTGTAATTTTACATTCACTGAACATTACAAGTGGCCAGTATCAAGTAAGCTGACCACCACTGGTCTAACCTTTCCCTCCTCTATCCAAAAAAAGTTACTATTTCACACACTTCAAACATTGGTGTCAACAGAGTTGTTATCTGCAGTAAAGTGGAAAAACTGAACAAGTCACGCAGACATCACCTTCCAGCAGCCAACCCGTCCTCCCAGAACCAGCATCTCGCCACCTGTCTTTTCATAGTCTATTAAGTCGCTAACACCATCTTCTGACACAAGGAGGCTGTGACTGAAGCTGCACTGCTCCAGAAGGCTTTCATCCAAGAAGACGCTTCCCCTCCGTACTTGTATGTAAAATGAGTTTGTGATAATTTGTTGTGTGCAAAGATTAATGGGCCATGCGGTTATGTCATTAGCAGTTTCATAACATGAAAACGCATTTATGACTTTGCTAAGGTCTTCAGTCAACAACATTCAGTTGTGACCAAAATATATTTGGTTAGGTCCAATATTATTACATCTGAACTTTGGGATAAGCAGATATTGTCTAAATACAAGAGTCTTGCATATTCTTCTTTCAATCTTGGTGTGCTTTCTGTATTTATTCCAGATCTATGCAAGAGCTTTCAGTAATAAATACCAGTTACTGCTACTCTCTCTTCTTGTGCCAGGTGACTGCTCTTGTCCCACCCCTCCTGTAGGTTTCTGCAATCAGTCTGTAGTGGGGGGAGTTACTGGGCCCCTCCCACAGTTCCTCTCTTTGCACAGGCTATGTACAGCACAGTGGAAATGTCATCAATACTTTTAATATCTAGATTTTACAAAGGCATTTGGTTTGTAGCTCCATTCTAGGATTTTGACAAAAGGTGTATTCGTAGAGCACTTGGCCCAAAATAGGAGAGATAAGGCTGTGAATCCAAATTTTGGAGGCAGCTCTCTGTCTAAAGGGGTATCATTGGATGTCCCTATAGTAACTAAGGAACATGATAAGAGTGAGGGCACCACAAGTATAATGTATTTATTGACCCGAATCTGAACCTGCAACCTCTGCTGTGTCTGGCTTCTTCTTGCTAAGCCATCTGAGATGCTGGGCAATTCCCTGGACAATTCTTTGGACAATCTTGCCTTGAACTTTGTTTCTGGTGAACCTTGAACTCTTTGCTACTATCATGAACTTCCTATTTAAGTCATGCCTTTGCACTTCCTGTTTGCCAGATTATTGTGCACTTTCCAGCCAATATCTCACTTTTATCACTCATGCTGCCATCCATATTTTTGCTGCCACTTGTTACCAACCTTCGGCTTTTTCCTTGACTATGCTTCTGCTTGATTCTGACCTGAAACTACTTGTTACGGACCATTGGCTTGTTCATCGACTATGCTTCTGCTTGATCCCTACCTGATATATCTGATACTGGACCCCAGCTTGCTCACCTCCTGGTGGGGAGATCCTGAGGACCACAGCCTGGTATTAATACACAGCAAATCCCATTTTCACCATCAGGAGCTCTGGTGGATACCAGTTAGTGCTTAGACACCACATCTCAAGTGAGCCCGCTTCATCCGGCAGGGTGACGTGCTTGTATACCTATCCTGCTGGTCGGTGAGAGTCTCTCTACTGCTATAGCTACTGCTCTTTGAGCCTGACCCCTGACCATGACAAAGTAAGTCCGGTAAATCTTCAGTTTGCATGGAGGAAGGTCTTGGGGAAACAAAAGCCATCACGTTTCAGGGGCTCAACACACCTGATTCATCAGGGCATAATAATGGATAGGAATGTTCTCACTTGGGTCATGATAACTCTGATAGCAAGGATAACACAAATGTGTGGCAGTGTTGTATTGTAAGTCTGTTAACTTGCTGCACATTTTCACTGGCAAGTTGTACACTTGCAGAGCACTTGAAGCACAAGTTCTAGTTGACACGTTTCCAATTTGTAGCAAATTTGCATGGCAAGTTTCTAGCAAGAGCAAAGCTACATCGGTGAAGCTACAGCTAAAGCTCTGCAAGTCTGCAGCATGAAAATTCAACCACAATGGCCCCTGTGGTTTGCACAACATAACTGAACCAACACTTGCAGCAGACTTGCAGAATGTTTGCAAAGAAAGTTGATCTGGAGTCATGCAATGTGGACTTGCTGCAATTGTGTAACAAACTTGTGAAGCCTGTCAAGTCTAGCAATAGCTTAGCAAGTCATTTTAAAACTGCCAAATGGACAGGCACTATCAGTATTTCCCCCTATTTACTATCAGCATCCAATGGTGAAGATGGAGTACTGAGCTTCTAAAATGTACTGGGCCCAAAACAGAAGAGATAAGAATTTACGAATTTTGGAGGCTGCTTTCTGATAGTCAGGATATCCTTTTAGGTCCCCAGAGTAGCTAAGGATTGTGGAGAAAATGAGAGCACTACAAGTTTAATGTATTTCAAGTAAATCTTTATTTCTCAGGGAGGAAGGTCACAAAGGAAATCCAATGCATTTCAGGGGCTTAATACACCTCCTTCATCTGTGCTTATATGCTGACAGTAAATATGGAGAAATGCTTATAGTAAATATGGAAAATATTGGACAATGGATTGCAAAATAAAGGATAGGAATGCGCTCATTCAGGTTGCAGTCATTCAAAATCCTATGCTTTATCTGATAATATTTTATAATTTTTAAAATGTATTATTCTGTTGTCCAGTATTCTCCTTATTTACTAGCAGTATGTTTCTCTATTTACTATCAGCATCCAAGCCCTGATGAAGATGGAGTACTGAGCCCCCAAAATGCACTGGATGGATAAGGCTTTAGATCCACATTTTTAGGTGGTCAGGGTATCTTTGAAGGTTGCCAGAGAGGTCAAGGGATGTAGAGAGTGAGAGCACCATGAGTATAATGGAGGTCCAGTACATTTTTACTTAAAACCAATGCATTCAGAGGGCTCAATAATCCCTTCATCAGGGCTGAGATACTGATAGTAAATAAGGAGAATACTGGACAATAAATTGCAAAATCCATAGTCCATGCATGAAAAGGCTACATGCTAATAACCTCAAATCTCAATTTTTTTTATTCAGGACATGTGCACTTACAGTTCCCTCCCCCGTAACTACATCCCACTGAAGCATTTCGCCTGCATTCGGTTTAATTGTAGAGAATCAATAAACTTTTTTTGAGCATTGATGTCATTAGTGTGCAGCCCTTCTTTGTATGGATGGACTTGCAACACGTTGGAGCAGGGATAAGCTTGTACAACCATGACCTCCTCATTACAGACTGGAGAGGGGAGATTGGAGTGGCATTCTACATGGAGAATGGTGAAACAATGGCGGTACATTATTATACAGGATTTATATAGCGCCAACAGTTTGCGCAGCACATGAGTGCAGTATTACTGCTCATCACATACAGTAGGTCTAAATGGGTCTAATTTTTTTTTTTGTGCCAAGAGATCAGCTTTAATCAGGGATGCTAATCTTCAATATTCAGATGACCAACAGAGGGGTCACTTATAAATATGTGCATGGCAAGTTTAAATGCTTTCATCAAAATATGAAACAGCAAGAATGTAAAAAAAAAAAATCTCTTGAAACGATGCTTTGAGAAAATTTTAAAATAATGGCCCAAAGTGCCTAGTTATTGAAAATATGTTGTAGCTATCCCTTTAAGTGTCTCAAAATGAAACCTTGGGCAGATGACAGAGGGCAAAACCCGATATTATCTAATAGCCTTTAAGTGATCTTAATAAAATGAGACTGTTGTTTCAGTCAAGTTCAGAGGCATCAATTTCCCCGTTGGCACCCTCGTTAAGTGAGTACACAGTGTGGAATTAACAATAGAATTGGCAGGAACAGGCCCATCTAATATGTGGGGGGAGTGTCGGGATAAGTGCTCTTTTTTAACACTTTCCAAAAGTCTTAAATAATTTATAATGAAAGTTACTGAAAAAAAAAAACTGACGGAAAAAGAGCGATGGTGCGGAGGATTTTATTGCCGCCCAAGGTCATGGTGAACTTTCTTTTTCTTTCCATCGAGACACGGTGCTGGATTTCTGCAGAGTGTTCCGCGGCTCCTCTCAATGTCATTGGCATTCTTCAGGAATGACGCTGATCCCATAATGTTATGGGCGACATTAATTTTTCATTATAGGGGGAGTTTATTCTATTAGAAAGGAAAATTACATTTCAGCCTTTTTTACATGCTAAGAAAAGGCAATGAAGGCTGATAAGCTGTGGGAAAGATGCCTCGTGGGGTTGAAGGAGCTTCTTTACCTGCAGATGACTTAAAAATACCAGTAAAAAAGTAAAAAATGGTATTGGTTTTTTCAGCCTTTGCCATCATGCCTTTAACAACTTTAATACCGGGCACTTTTAGCCCCTTACTGCCCAGGTAAGCTTTCAGCACTGTCACACTTTGAATGACAATTGCGCAGTCTTGCAAGACTGTACACAAATGACATTTGTATCATTGTTTTCACATACATAGAGCTTTCTTTTGGGGGTATTTAATCACCACTGGGTTTTTTTGCTAAATAAATGAAAAAAGACCAAACATTTTGAAAAAAAAAGTGTTTTTCTTCATTTTTGTTAATTAAAATTTTGCAAATGAATATGTTCTTCATAAATTTTTTAAAGATTTTTATTGTTATACATAGGTTAATAAGGACATATGAAAGTGCATAGCACATTGCATACAACAGTGATTCCATACTTGCCAAAAAAAATCTCAGTTAAGTCATGACATATTCAACAATGTTTGTTCTTCATAAATATAGGTCAAAATACATTCTGCTACATTTCTTTGTTGAAAATAACCCAAATCAGTGTTTATTATTTAGTCTGTATGAAAGTTATAAAGTCCACAAACTATGGTATATATCTGAAAATTGATCAGTCCTGATGTACTGAGAGACTATCTCATTTCTTGAGGCCCTAAAAGACCAGGGCAGTACAAATACCCCCCAAATTACCCCTTTTTGGAAGGTTTTTGAAGTTGTAATTGAAAGAAATGAAAAAAGAAATTAATTTTTTTTTTACATACTGTCACCAGTGCAGTGCAGTGCAGCGTTATCATATGATTGGTGTTGCAGTGACCAGGGACACTGACTTGTGACAGTATGCAAAATAATAATAATAATTTTATTATAAAAAATATATATTATTTATTACATTTTTTGGGAGTTCTTTATGCTTTTTTTTAACACATTGTGACAAGAACGATACAGTGTTACCATAATAACATGGGGAACTGATCATAGTAACTCTGGGGAAGTGATAGAGACTTTTTTACACATTACGATTGCTTATACCAGTGAATTAAATTGGTATAAGCAACCATTTTTACTGAATGAAACTGATTCACTCAATGTCTTTTGTTGTGATTAGCTGTGATTAATCAAAGCTAATCACATGGTACTGATGGGCTGTGACTGGCCCTGTCTGTACCAAGTGATCAATGTGACCAATCACAGCTAGCAACACAATTGTGTGCAATGAATGGCATGAATGGAAGCCATTTCTTGTCATGTGATCTGCTGTGATTGGTCACCATGATCATGTTGTACTGGCAGTGGGCTGGTATAGTGATCAGTCATTGGCTGTGCCCGGTGGACACATTCGTTGACATATTGCAGCGCTGCGAGACCCTGTGAGAGGTGCATTCTGGGAGGATGCCTAAAGATGTCCACTCAGGAGGACAAAAGTTCTGCCCGGCCATCATTTTGCTATAGACCAGGCCGTAAGGTGTTAAAGCTGAACTCCAGCCTTCCCTTTAGCCTTGCACAGCTGTACGGACTCCTCTCCTTTACTGAAATTGCTTACTCAGATTTTGACGCAGAATGTTCACTTTTCACAATGTGCGTTAGAAGCTACAGCAGGTCAGATAGAGTTCACCTCTTTTCCTGGCTGGAGGATGCCCAACATAATAGTATAACAGCAAGAAAAGAAATATGGACTATGAAGGTATGGATTAAAATGATGAAGTAACAGCAATTTTATTGATACACATCAATTCATCAGGACAAAACCGACAATTCATACAAAATATGTTATAAAACATGATTCTTCAATAAAAAACTGACAGCCAATCAAAAAGGCAGACACCTGGGCTGCCAATACCAGACCCCAGGTGTGTGCCTCCCAAGGGTAAGCTGTGGGAATCAGAGAGGGGGGGAAAACAGATCCCTCCTATGATGTTCCTGTTTGGAATGTACCATGATACAATACCACCCTGAGCTTACCCAAATGCCAGGATAGGGAGGTGTCCAATGCACCCAGTTGATTCCCAAAAAATGTAGGTATATGTTCGCTCTACTAGTTTCGCATCCTGTGTTGATGCTTCTTCTGGAGCAGGTAACAGAATCTAACAAGGAATAACATGTATACGAATAAGCAGAGGTAGTTAACAGTCTATTGAAAAGTAAACTGTAGTCACAAAACTAATTATGAATCAACAATGTCCTGTATATATCAAAACTATTTTTCACCAGTCGGACTATGTACACTTGTAAACAGTACTTACAAGGTAGATATAAGATACATCTCTGTCCGTCAGCGAGCAGGCATACTTAAAAGAAGAATATCTCCCAGCACCCCAGGGTCAATCAGTGTTGGACATGGGGATGCATATAGATGCACATAACTGTCTAAATATATATATATATATGTTTTATAATAGATGTTTAGTAATAGTTTAATTATCTAGGCCTTACCTCCCAGTTCTTTCAATCACTGCTTGCCTAGGAATGCCCACTCCTCCAGACTGACATCCACCCATCAAGGTTTTTTGATATTTGCATAACCCTCCCCCTAAGAGCCAGCCCTTTGATGGCACCATGGCTGAGGGCTCTTGAGAGAAGTACTGAGGCAGGTTGCTGTAATGGTTTCAGGAAGTTATGTACAGCACCCTGCCAGCCTCTCCTATTAGCAATGAATGGCCTGCGCTGCATATAGAAACACAGAGATCCAGTTACGCCATCACTGGAATATCTTTGCAGGACGTCATTGATTCTAACCAATTTCACTAATTTTTGGGAAATTTCTCTTTATAGGGTTTGTATCAAATATCATCTGTATCAGTCATTTCTTGTATTTATATATATGCACACTGTGTGTTAATTCTACTCAATGTCAATATGCAAAATCGTTCCCAAATTTGTCAGCTCCATAAGGTGCAGGATAATTTAATGTAGCGCAATGGAATGTACACATCCCATTGGCCAGTGTATTTTTAGCAGTTGGGGCCCAACGATCCTGTATTGGAGCGCTCAGGTAAAAGTAGATCCCACAGTGCAAGTGAAACTACCCAAACTATATCCCAATTTGTAATGTTGTCCCTTTAAGAAGTGGGCAGGGAAGATGTGTCCAGCGGCTTCTCACCACCAAGTAGCCTATGATTACGACTTGTCCTGCTCTCTAACATCTGGAACCCATGATGCTGGCAAGGACTCAGGATCCGACAATGGCAATCGCTCACGGAACCGGTCACATCAGCAGTGACTTAGGATCTGGCAGTGGTGATCTTTCACTGAACCAATGAAGCTCTCTGGCAGCTATGACCTCTATGTAGATGTGGCAGCCCAGTCTCTTGCTCTCTGATAGCACCACAAACAATACAGCAGGTAGATTTCCAACACAGCAATTCTCTCCAGTGGTCCCCTCTCACGATCCCTAAGAGACTGCCTCAAGCCCAGTCTTCTCTGCTCTTTTCCTCCTCTTGTCCTGGGAACTGTAGTCCCATCCAGTCCATGGCTTGCTAAAGAACTCTATCTTGGGGACTACCCCCCCCCCATGATTCCAGATGGTTTTGAGCAGTCTTTTTTTTTCTCCCAGGCTGCACAGCAGCCAATCAGTGTCCTCTGATGTCCTGGGTCGGTGGTTAGGCTGGCCTCAAGCTCTAACACATCCTTACCAAGTGCCCTCTTTCTTTCTCTACCTCTCCTCCTATGGTCACTCCTGACTGTACAGTGGTGACTGAGGGAAAGGAGAAATGCTTCACTGCAGGTGGCTGAGTGTGAGCGGCTGTGTCACATACCTGGTTAGAGAACCTGACGTATAGAGGAAGGCCTCTCTTGCAGTTCTGGCTCAAGGACCACTGGTAGTGAGACATTGGCCTTAAAAGCACAGTGAGGTAGATGGTGCTTCACCAGGAATGGATCAGATTGCCAGGATAGTAGGTGGAAGCAGGAGCAGAGGTCCCTGGACTTGGCAGAAGACATGCTGGTAGAAGACTGTCCATGGGTACCGAACAGGTTGGCAGACACTGGCTGGCAGATGACAGCGTGCTGGTCAGGAGATGCTGAGCAGGCAGATAACAGGATGCATGGCCAAACAAGCCAGGTCAGTAACAAGCGATCATCAGGCAGAAAAGTGCTCAGGGTACAGGCCGAGGTCAGTATCATCAGAGCAGGCAGATGAGCAGGAGAGTATGAAGGATCCAGAGACAAGCCGAGGTCAGGGCAGAAGGCTTTGTGTGGTCAAGACAAGCCATGTCAATAACAGGAATCAGATACAGGAACAAGCACAGGGGCATGGGAAGCACTGTAGATCAGACAGCAACTAGCCAGTACAGTTGCTGCACTTACATAGTCCACTTGGCGCCAGTATCATTGCCGAATGTGCGCACACCGGCGAATGCACATATGCGCGTGCCTGTGCACCACAAGACGTGCACCCACAGGGTTGCTCTTGTGTATTTGTGCATTCCTTGGAGCTTCATTTGCACTAAGGCCATCGTGGCCCTGACTGGCTATGACCTTAGTGACAGCCCAGTCCTTGTGGCAGTGCGCAGAAACCCCGGCCTAAATTGATAAAAACTATGTCTCGCTTTTCCCTAACTAAACAGATTGCAAGTCAATGACTTTCAGCTGTCAGTTACTGCGCAGTCAGTACATACAGGTGCATGCTGCTAGTTGTCAAGTAGATCATACATTAATGCTCTTTCTGCAAAAAGAACCATGCCTGCGAATATTAATCCACAGACTGCAGTTGTCAACAAGTTAATCCGCATCCACAGACCAGTCTATGTTTTGTGATGTATGTAGTTGTGTTGCAATGCCAGGTCAAGGTCACCCAGTGCCCAAGGCGACGATTCCAAGCTGCACTTCTTCTCCCTCTGATCATCTTCTGCAACCAGGGTCAATGATATTATCACTACAGCATTACCTCCTGCCCCTGGTGATGTCACATATGATGAAATGCGTAGGGAAGAGCCGGGAGACACAGACATCATCTTGAATGCTGGCATGCCAGCTGCTATATGGAATGTGAGCCCTGGTATTTATGACTTTACTTTTATTTATGATTCTGTTTTTACATTGCGCAATGTGAGTGCTTTTAATAAAATGTGGAGTGGTTTTACACTGTGAAGTGTTCTCTGTTTATTTAATCCCTTGGGCACAAGTATACTCGGGGTGATTGTGGGAGTACCCCCCGGTGAACTGAAGAGCATTTTCCAGTCTGGGCAGAGGCGTAACTAGAACCTTCAGGGCCCCGGTGCAAGAAATTATGAAGGGCCCCTTCCCTCTTCCCACTGATCCTGGGGCCCTTTACTCCTATCGCGGGTCCCTTTATTACGGTACCACTGCAGGGCCCCATTCACAAGTTCTGCAGTGGGCCACCTTTCTGCCATCTTCAGGCCTTCCCATGGTGGTGAAATGCCAGGGTCCGTTCACAATTGCAACCTTTGCAATCCTGATAGTTCCCTCACTGGTGTCAGTAGTTTTTCATTTTTATTTGATTTTATTTATTTTTTTACCATTTCATTTTTTCTACAATTCTATTTTTACAATTTTTTACAATTTTTTAAGAGCTCTGTTGGGGGGCTTTGATGAGATATCAGGGGTCTAAACAAACCTCAGCTCTCAATCTCCATCTGTGTAGCCTCAGCTGCACAGAATGAATGGACAGGAATAGCTGTTCATCAAGCCTCCCATTCATTCAGAAATTGAAGTATAGTAAAACAGTTTACTATACTACAGTTATGAATGAACCAATTGGTACCAATCACTGACTCAGAAAAGGAAGGAGCCGGTAAATGACAAATTTACCAACCCGTTCCCATTCTTCCATCATGAAACATCTTCTACAGCAGCTGGCAGAAGAGAGGAGGGGGGAAGACAGCAGCTCTGTGGGGGGGGGGGGGGGCCTTTTT
>BLSH010446986.1:36816-51315 GCA_018402905.1 Glandirana rugosa | reverse complement strand
CCAGGGAAGCACACAGGGGCCCTGGGAACAGCAGAAGACAAGTAAACTGGATAGAGGAAAATGGAGGAGATTGTGTCCTCTAAATGTCACCCCCGCCACCCCTCCTATTCAGGTGTACAAGGGAGGCACATGGGCTCCCTGGACCATGGGGCCTGGTTGCAATTGCAACCCCTGAAACCCCTATCGTTACGCCCCTGAGTCTGGGCTATTTTGACATCCCAAGCGCTGTTGACCACTCTTTGCATGAGGGTCATGTAACTTCGGTAACCTGCTTTAGTGTGCACAGTGGTTTTGTCTCTGCACTTAAGGCTTTATGGGATTCACTCGTCTCACCAATACTGCCTGCATCGGTCAAATATAAGGACTTGTCCTTGTCACTACACATTATTTGCAGATTTCTCTCCTCTTTAGTGACTGCTGATTAATTGAAGAGTGGCTATCACTTTCATATCACTTGTGTAATATTTTTGGCATATTATGTGGTTTATGCCTGTGATGTAGTTTTCATTTATATCACATGGTTTAATTTTTGCACATTCATTATTATCTATATTAGTGGTTGTGCATAATGCACAACACTGCAGTGTTTTGTTTTTTACACATATTATATCACAATTTTCAATTTGTGGTTAGCACTGCACATTACATAGACAGAATTAGTTCTGTCTGAGAAATGCAAACTAAAAAATGTCTAGTGGCTGGCCAGCATCCCCAGAGTGCTAGTACCAGGTGCAGACCGCAACCCATTAAGTGTGGTAATTAATGGGCGCAGGGGGGGGCTCCCAGGGACAGGAGGACATGGAGGGATGCAGCGTGCACGTTCATTGAGGAATGCATGGGACAATGCTTCAATCCCCAGGGCCTCTCTCAGACAAGAGTGGAGGAAGCGCTCAGGGCGTGAGCCCTCCGAGCGTTCAGGAAATCCGACAAAACTGAGATTGTTCCTTCGGGAACGATTTTCCAGATCGTCCAATTTGGCCTTAAGGGTAGCTAGCTCATCTGTGGCAGTATGTACTGTGGCTGATAATGGGTGCACAACAGTGATGCCGATAGGGGCGTCCGGGCGCAGCCCCCCCCCCCCAAAAAAAATGTTAAAATAGGTCCCATTAAAAAAAAAAGTTCTTTTAAATTAACATAGTGCACTGTGTTCGGGTGCCGGACATAGTGCACTGTGGGAAGTGTGATGTCGTTGCAATTGCATGATTGCAGGCGTCACTCTTCAATTGCAGGGTTTCATCCTGCCTTGAGACACTTTGCTCTGTGCCTCAAGCCGCCTATTGGCTCCTGGTACTATCAATCAATCACTGCCGTCCAATAGACGAGATCAATCACTGCCGTCCAATAGACGGCGGTGATTGACCTCGCAGGAGCGTTGACGTCACTCATGGAGAGAGAAGCCGGACCTCCAGGCTCCAGTCTCCAGCGCTGCCTCTGCATACAAACAGCCCGCTGTCCGCATGCCGATCTCTGCACACCCCTGCCTGCCTATTAGATGGGGTAAGTGTGGGACTTTTCCCGACGTCAGGGCGGGGATGGGGGGAGTAGGTCTCTGCAAAGTACCTCACCTGTGATCCTGGTGGCTGCAATGTACCCCCACCTGTCATACTGGTGGCTGTAATGTACCCCCACATGTGATACTGGTGGCTGCAAAGTACCCCCACCTGTGATACTGGCTGCAAAGTACCTCCACCTGTGATACTGGCGGCTGCAATGTACCCCCACCTCTGATACTGGCGGCTGCAATGTACCCTCACCTCTGATACTGGCGGCTGCAATGTACCCCAACCTGTGATACTGGCGGCTGCAATGTACCCCACCTGTGATACTGGCGGCTGCAATGTACCTCCACCTGTGATACTGGCAGCTGCAATGTACCCCCACCTGTGATACTTGCTGCAAAGTACCCCCATCTGTGATACTGGCTACAAAGTACCCCCACTTGTGATACTGACTGCAAAGTACCCCCACCTGTGATACTGGCTGCAAAGTACCCCCACCTGTGATATTGGCTGCAAAGTACCCCCACCTGTGATACTGGCTGCAAAGTACCCCCACCTGTTATACTGGCTGCAAAGTACCCCACCTGTGATACTGGCGGCTGCAAAGTACCCCCTCCTGCGATACTGGTGGCTGCAAAGTACGCCCCCCTGTGATACTGGCGGCTGCAAAGTACCCCACCTGTGATACTGGCTGCAAAGTACCCCACCTGTGATACTGGTGGCTGCAAAGTACCCCCACCTGTGATACTGGCTGCAAAGTACCCCCACCTGTTATACTGGCTACAAAGTACCCCACCTGTGATACTGGCGGCAAAGTACCCCCACCTGTGATACTGGTGGCTACAAAGTATGTGATACTGTGATACTGACAGCTGCAAAGTACCTCCACCTGTGATATTGCCTGCAATTTACCCCACCTGTGATACTGGCTGCAATTTACCCCGTCTGTGATATTGGCTGCAATTTACCCCCACCTGTGATATTGGCTGCAATTTACCTCACCTGTGATACTGGCTGAAATTTACCCAAACCTGTGATACTGGCTACTATATACCCCTACCTGTGATGCTGGGGCTCTATACTGTGTCCTGTGATACTGGCTGCAATTTACCCCACCTGTGTTATTGGCTGCAATTTACCCCACCTGTGATGCTGGCTGCTATATACCCCACCTGTGGTGCTGAGTTGTATACTGTTTCCTGTGATGCTGAGCTGTATACTGTGTCCTGTGATGCTGAGCTGTATACTGTGTCCCGTGATGCTGAGCTGTGTACTGTGTGCTGTGATGCTGAGCTGTATACTGTGGCCTGTGATGCTGAGCTGTATACTGTGTCCTGTGATGCTGAGCTGTATACTGTGCCCTGTGATGCTGAGCTGTATACTGTGTCCTGTGATGCTGAGCTGTATACTGTGTTCTGTGATGCTGAGCTGTATACTGTGTCCTGTGATGCTGAGCTGTATACTGTGTCCTGTGATGCTGAGCTGTGTCCTGTGATGCTGAGCTGTATACTTCTGACACAATATGTGGAATACAGGGGATGGAGTGGGTGGATTATATAAGAGGTGGGGATTATTAGAAGTAGGAGGGGGCAAAAAGGAAGGGCGTAGCCTTGCGCCCCCCATCCTACAACTTCACCAGCCGCCACTGATGCACAACATCCTCTAAGGAGCTGATCCATTCCTTTGTAGCCCTTGTCCTCTCTCTTAACCCCTGCATGTCCTGCTTGAGCAGAGGGAAATCCATGTGGATAGTCTCTATCTGCAGGGTTAATGAGGCCTTGCAGTCCCGAATAGCCAGCATGATCTGAGCCAGGGAGGGTTCTGCCATAGATGATTCAAAAACATGGCTGACAGCTGGACTGGGCTGATCACCTGGTATGGGAGGGGGTCCTGTAGTGTAGCAAATATTGCTGGTACAAAGTCACTCACACCCTAGGATGGCTGTGCATGCGACGCTGCTGGAGAAGTAGGCCGCGCCCTGAAGTCCGCGTTCATTGCTGGGCCGGCGCCATCTTGCCGATGAAAACGGGCTAGCTCTTCTGTCGCGGATGGGGGCAAGGGCGGCCCGTATTTGACCATCATTCCTCCACCTGATAGTGCTCGAGGGTGTCAGGAGTCAAATGGTGCCTTTCAAGAGGAGATTGGGAGTAGGATGGCTGTAGGATAGTTGGTGAGAGCTGGAGCTACTGGATTATGCTGCTGCTCACTCCGCCATTCGGCCACGCCCCCCCGATACATGACCTTTGGAACACCTTTCTTATTTCACATGAGTGAATACAGTCACCAGTACCCTGACCCCTGCCCATAAGCTTTGCTGAGAGTTCCAGAACTTGCTTCTAGATCTTTATCACTGTCCCCTGGGTCCTCCAAAACCTTTGCAGCTTTCCTTCTGTTTAAAAAAAAAAACCCTTGTAACTAAAAGCTTGATATCTTTTGGCATGCCTCTCCATTACATGTAAATGGCCTCTAGAGGGAGTATACCCAGTCTGAAACATAGTAATCATAATATGGAACAGCAAATAGTTAAAAACACAGAAAGTCATACAAAAAAGACTTTTAGGTGAATGTTACAATAATAAATAAAGACATATGTTTACTGAAAGCACATTATAGTTTCCCTTTAATTCTGTTCGAATAGGTTAGAACATTTTGAGGCAATTAACTTTTCTTAAAGAAAAGACTTTCGTGCTTAATGTAGACAAATTACTGAAGCACGCGTACCTCACAACACTGATTAAACTAGAAACAAATCTGGCTGCTATTTTCACAAACGAAGGCAGCTTATTGGGTTTCTGTCAGCGGAGCCTGTTAAATTATATTTTGCTGTTCTTTTCTGCATACTGTCTCAGCGCATTAGTGGTAGATGCAAATATACTGAGAAAACACTTTAACTTTGTTAACAAATGTGGTCTGATTCTGTCCTAATCTGAGAGCCCAAAGGGCTAATGGGTGATGATTGTGCTGTGTAGGGAACCCCTAGAGGGCGATAAGAAATTTTTGGAAGAATATGGAGTGTTTTTCTTTCCTGCAGCCATGTTGATAATCAGTGGGTGGTAATGATGTGCAGTAACCTGTAGCAGCCAATCGGTGAGCGGTATTAATGTGCAGCAACTGGTAGCAAACAATCAGTGAGTGGTAAGGATGTGCAGTAACTTCTAGCAACCAATGGTTGAGCATTAATGATGTGCAGTAACCTTTAGCAACCAATTGGTGAGCGGTAGGGATGTGCAGTAACCACTATCAACCATTCGATGAGCGGTAATAATGTGCAGTAACTTCTTGCAAACAATGGGTGAGCAGTAATAATGTGCAGTAACCTCTAGTAACCAATAGATTAGTGGTAATGAGGTGCAGTAACTTCTAGCAACCAATCAGTGAGCGGCAATAATGTGCAGTGAGTGTGGACCAGTTCTTTATGTTTGCGTTAGTAAACTTCTTTGAGATAAAGCCAGCAATAGATGGTTCGAATCTTGGCTGGCTAAGCAGGAACCGACCAACATTCTAACCATGTATGCGCAGGCTGAATGTACCCAATGTACCTGAATATATTGATTGTTTAACTTGGGTACAACCAGCCTGACGGATTTTACATGCAATTATTGTTAGCGGCTGTTATAGCCACTAGCAATAGTCAATGTTCACAATGTCACTGTGAACACAATGGCAGGGCGGGAGTTAATCCCCTGTCAACACTGTCTGTGTTGATGGGGTAATCAAGCAATTTTCTTTCCTGCAACCTGTGGCTTAAGTCTGTGAAAATGAAAAAAGTCAAGAAAATGCTTGCCCATGGTCCAATCAATATTAAAGATGGCCCTGCCCTTAAGCATTTCGCTGCCAGAGCCGTTTTTGCGTTTTTTGCACACGTTTAAAAATCATTTTAGGCCTGAAGATTACATAAAACCCCCAAAATAATATATATTTTCTGAAACCGCTAGAGAATAAAATAGTGTTAGTTCCAATATCTTTTGTCACGCGATATTATCGCAAAGGTTTAGTAAACGCAAAACCTCAGTAAAAAATGCATTAGAGTTAATTTTAGGGCACACAAATGAAGTGTATGTTTTATACACTTCAAATAAAGCTGACAGAAAACTAAAAAAAAAAAAAAAGGAAGCAGTGTGATGAAATAAATCATGCACCACACTGCCCCCTAGAGCAGCCATCAACGCCGAGCAGCCGGAGTGGTGAATCACTTTTATCGCTCTGCGTTGCAGTATGAATGAGCCCTTTAAAAGCCCCCTATAGGTCATCAGTTTAGCATTATGGAGGAGGTCTGGTCAGGGGCGCAACGATAGGGGTTGCAGGGGTTGCGATTGCAACCGGGCCCCATGCTCGATTGCCCGTGTGCCTCCTTTGTACACCTGGATAGGAGGGATGGCGGAGGTAGCATTTAGAGGAACCAATCTCCTCCCTTTTCCTCCTAATGGAGGGGATTGGTTCCTCTATATGCTGCCCCCGCAGCCCCTTCTATCCAGTTTACTTGTCTTCTGCTGTTCCCAGGGCCCCTGTGTGCTTCCCTGGTCCCCCACAAAGCTGCTGTCTTCCCCCCTCCTCTCTCCTGCCAGCTGCTGTAGAAGATGTGTCATGATGGAGAGATGGGAATGGGTCAGTAAATTTGTCATTTACTGGCTCCTTCCTTTTCTGAATGGAGTCAGTGATTGGTACCAATTGGTTCATTCATAACTGAAGCATAGTAAGTTCTTTTTACTATACTTCCATTTCTGAATGAATGGGAGGCTCGGTATTCAACTATTCCTGTCCATTCGTGTGCAGCTGAGGCTACACAGATGGAGATTGAGAGCTGAGGTTTGTTTAGACCTCTGATATCTCATCAAAGCCCCTCAACAGAGCTCCTAAAAAAAATTGTAAAAAATAAAAATAAAATTTCAAAAGAAATAAAATGAAATGGTAAAAAAAAAATTAAATAAAAATTAAAAACTACTGACGCCAGTGAGGGAACTATCAGGATTACGAAGGTTGCATTTCACCACCATGGGGAGGCCCGAAGATGGTAAGGGGACCTGCTGCAGAACTTGTGAAAGGGTGCTGCTGCGGGACCGAAATAAAGGACCCGTGATGGGAATAAAGGGCCCCAGGATCAGCGAGAAGAGGGAAGGGCCCTGGCCAGGGCTTAGGGGGGCCCGTCATAATTTCTTGCACCGGGGCCCTGAAGGTTCTAGTTACGCTTCTGGGTCTGGTGTTAGAAATATTACCCTCACTCCGGCGTGCACAGTGATATGTAACAACATTTGCATGCATAGGCACCCTTTCACATGCATTTATGTTCGTATGTTTGTATATGGGGGGGATGCTTGGGTGTAACGTCAATTTTTTGCAATTTAAAAAAAAAAAGTTTTACTTTTATTCATCAAATAGGGGACAAAAAGACCCCTATGTGATGATTTTTTGGTGACAGGTTCAGCTGCAGCCAACCTACTGCTTCTATCTGACAGGAGGGAGTCTGCTTGTCAAATATACACACAATGGGGTTCATTTACTAAAGGCAAAGAGACTGTGCAGTTGCTCCAGAGTTTAGTAAATGAGCAGAAACTCCGCTGACTTCCATCATCCAATTATTTGCAAGCAAAAATGCTGTTACTTAAATGTTCCTGGCATATGAATCGTTATTCTTTGCAAAGTGAAGCTTTACCTCATTTACTAAGCTCTGGAGCAACTGCAATTGGAGGGTGCAAATATACTTTGCACAGTGCACAGTCTATTTGCCTTTAGTAAATCAACCCCATTGGCTGCAGCCACCAGGGGTGTGTGTAAAATCCCCAGCTGTCAGGTTTTATTCGATGTATGGAGCTGGCAGAGAAGGAGTTAAAATTGGCCTGCACCAGCTTCAAAAATTCCAACTGCCCATTTCAATAACTTTACCGACATTGCAGTAGATTCAGTTAGCTCTTAAAGGGGAACTTCAGTCCTTTTTTCATCTTTCCATCTTTCAAATACTTTGACCTTGTTGTTTTAACTTTGGGGAGTAAAACATTTTTTTTCTGCCAGTAAATACCTTATACAGCCCACTTCCTGTTTCTTGTCTGGTAAAATGCCTCAGCGTTTCACATCATGCACAGCTCTCTGCCAGGAAGGGAGGGGGGGATGAGTCATAAAAAGCCAATGAAAGCTGCACGGCTGGAGGTGTGCCTCTGTGTGTCTGTGTAAATCCAGGAAGTGAACAGGCAGCGGCTTCAGCTGCCCACAGTTAAAATGGATTAAGCCAGACTAAGTGGAGGGAGATTTCTGCAGCATATTTGGCAAGTACAGAATTACAGGATGTCTACTAGACTCTTGTTTGGACAGATTTAAGTGAGTTATTCCTAAGAATTACAGGCCTACAATATAAAATGCCAAATTTCCATGCAAAACAATATACAGCTTTGAGACACAAAAATCTGACATAATCATACCGCCAGGGAGGCTAATGCCCCAAATTCAAAAATAATTACCCCCCAGTTCTTAATAAATTAAACTGGAGGTAATTAAGACCAACTCTAACACACAGAGACAGACAGTATGCAAAATGCTCCAGGGACCTAACAGGGGTCGCTATAGCAATTGTCAAATTTGCATACCTCCCAACTTTTGAACTTGAGAATGAAGGGCACCTTAGGGAGAAAGTGACCTGCGGTGCGGTTATCGCGCTGCGGCAACAAGTGGGTGTGGCCAAACATGATAGTTGGAGGGGCATGAGGTCAATTGTTCAAACGAAATCTGGGCTTCCTTGTACCTATAAAAGTATGCTTTGGTTGCTGTGCCACAAGCTGGAATCTCAGGGATATGTATAAACCTCAACACAATAATTTAGAAAATTACTTCCAATACATGGGACACGGAAGGCAGGAACGCTATGGGACATGGAAGGCAGGAACGCTATGGTACATGGAAGGAAGGAACGCTATGGGACATGGAAGGCAGGAATGCTATGGGACATTAAAGGCAGGAACGCTATAGGACATGGAAGGAAAGAACGCTATAGGACATGGAAAGGCAGGAACGCTATGGGACATGGAAGGCAGGAACGCTATGGGACAAGGAAGGCAGGAATGCTATGAGACATGGAAGGCAGGAACTCTACGAGACATGGAAAGCAGAAACGCTATGGGACATGGAAGGCAGGAATGGTATGGGACATGGAAGGCAGGAATGCTATGGGACATGGAAGGCAGGAACGCTATGGGACATGGAATGTAGGAACGCTATGGGACATAGTAGGCAGGAACGCTATGGTACATGGAAGGAAGGAACGCTATGGTACATGGAAGGCAGGAACGCTATGGTACACAGAAGGCAGGAATGCTATAGCACGTGGAAGGAAGGAACTCTATGGTACATGGAAGGTAGGAACGCTATGGGACATGAAAGGCAGGAATTCTATGGGACATGGAAGGCAGGAAAAGAAAAGGCAGGAACGCTATGGTACATGGAAGTCAGGAATGCTATGGGACATGGAAGGAAGGAACCCTATGGGACATGGAAGGGAGGCACGCTATGGGACATGAAAGGAAAAAACGCTCTGGGACATGGAAGGCAGGAACGCTATGGTACATGGAAGCAAGGAACGCTGTGGGACATGGAAGGCAGGAATGCTATGGGACATGAAAGGAAGGAAAGCTATGGGACATGGAAGAAAGGAATGTTATGGTACATGGAAGGAGGGAACGCTATAGGACATGTACGGCAGAAATGCTATGGTACATAGCAGGCAGGAATGCAATGGGACATGGAAGGCAGGAACACTATGGGACATGGAAGGCAGGAACACTATGGGACATGGAAGGAAGGAACACTATGGGACATGGAAGGAAGGAGCGCTATGGGACATGGAAGGAAGGAACGCTATGGCACATGAAATGAAAGAATGCTATGGGACATGGAAGGAAGGAACGCTATGGGACATGGAAGGCAGGAACGTTTTGGGACATGGAAGGCAGGAACACTCTGGGACATGAAAGGCAAGAACACTCCGGTACATGGAAGGAATGATCACTATGGCACAAGGGAGGAAGAAAGAGAAAAGAGAGCTCACTCACCCCAGGCTGGCTGCCCCCAGTTCAGAGGCTCAGGCAGACATCAGGTTTGCAGGCTGCTTTATAATCTCCCGCCCACACAACCCCTTCTCAGCACAGATTGGCTACATGTTGGGGACTGCGGGCAGGCACAGGAGGACATGGGGAGGAGATGAAGCTAATTTAACCTACCTTCTCCTCCCTCCTTGTACATTCTGTACAGTGGGTGGGCTTGGCTCGGCGCCCACTGGACAGGGGGATTAGCGGAGTCCAGTACCGGAACTTGTTCCCGTATTTGGCTCTGCTGCGGAACTCACGGGACACCGGGACAGTCCCAGCGAACATTTTGGATAGAGTAAGGGAGGGTTACAACCCCTGTCAGATTTTTTTTCCATCATCTGTGTCCCATTGTGGAAATTTCCCTTCACTTCCTGTCCTATAGCCAACTGGGAAGTGAGAGTAAATCCCTGCAAATTAAGGGAATTCCTTGGGGACCACCAGGTCACCAGAACTAGTGTCCCCATTGGAAGATTTCTCCTCTATTACTTTTCTGGGGACAACCCAAAATTTGGGATTTTCTTTTACTTTCACTTTCAATGATAATGGTAAACAGGACAAATAGAGAGGATGAATCTTCCAACGGGGGCACCGACAGCAATAAAAACTGACAGGGGTTCTAATCCCTCTCCACTCGTTCCAAAACTAAAAAAGAAATGTCTGCCTTTGGTTGTACTTTACCCACGTGCTGACTGCCTCATAGCAGTTTTACTGCTACAGGGCGGCAGCTGTGCACCATCATATATATATGTGATTCGGCTCTTCCGGGTAGCGGGCGCAAATGCACGCCAGTGGAGGCTTGGTCCCGCTGTGATTATACACAGCAGGAGTTAATCAGCGGGTGCCGTGGACTCAATGTCGGCCAGCACCCACCAGTCACCCTATAGACAGACAGAACGGTGGTCTGCCTATGTCAGAAGAGAAGGTATTGATCCCGTGTACCTGCAAAGCCTGATTTGAGCATTTTATGAGCGTTTTTTCTGCTCAAATAGCAGCTCTTCACCCCTAATTTCCTCTCCCTCTCCTCCCCCTTGTGCTTTCTATAGGCTAAACAAAAACACCTGGAGCTGTAAAACGCTTGTAACACTCTTCTGGAACACTTTAAAAAAGTTTGTAAAAGCTTTAAAAAAGCTTTAAAAAAGCCAGAAAATCCATATGCTCGGGTATGAACGGAGCCTTATAAAGTCCGATCACTGCTGCCCTCTCTCCTTGTGCCGGGTGACTGGTCTTGTCTCAGCCCCCTCCTGGAATTTTCTACAGATTGCATGTATTGGGTGGGGCCTGCTGGGCTCCTCCCATAGCTCTGCTTTCTGCACAGGCTATGTACAGCACAGTGATGATGTCACTGCTACTTTTACAGGGTAAAGTCTTTGCCTGAAAAGGCATTTGGTGCACACAAAGTGGACAAATATCCTTTGTGGTTATTGAGGAATATATTTAAATAATTGTGTTGTGCCTCAAGTTGAGCTTCAAGTAATCTCTGCCTCTCATTATAAAACATTATTCCTCTTCTCTTTAATGATATACATTTGTGTCTCTGGAACAGAGAAACTCAGTCTGAACTTTGTCCTCAGCCTCATCGGTTGGGTTTTGTCACTGATGAGACATTAGCTCACTCTCCCGACTAATCCGAATCTCGGAAAACATTTTACATACTGGCTGTGTTAGTGAATTACTGCCAAACAGAAGACAAAAAAATTCCATTTATAGCACAGAGGAGAACATTGTTATCGTAATATTCAATGGACGGCGGGGCGTGGACATTCCGAAGGAAAGTGTAGGAGATGGGCCGATGGTTACAGATTGACCTCCGACCTGTAGACTTTGTGTGTTGTGTGACGTGACCCGGACACTTCCTCTCTGAGAGCCATTAGTCAGTCCACTTTTGTCTTCTATCCCATCTGGGGCCTTCATATTGCTGTTTTCATAAACAAGGAATAAGGAAGAGTTTTGTTCCAACAAATAATTCCATTTCAGTAGGAATGTTCATGGAATTTAGGTAATAAACAAAACTCCTTCCAAGGGACATGATGTCTACAATTCAGTCTAAGAAGTATTTTCAAAGTTCGTGGACTTTATACAATCATTAGTGCAGGATATAGATTGGGTGGAGAGAACCCCTTTGGATGCCTAAAATATATGTAAAACCTAACCTTGTAAAATCACCCATTCAGTTTAAAATAGAAATGAAATGCAAAACATACATACAAAAAACTTTATAAATACCTTTTTCCCTTTTTTTTATATATCTCAGCTGCGTAAGGAGCCCAGAGAGCTGGTGGAGGAGAAACCTCAACACAATGATCTTCTCAGTGAATGGCTGTGCAGAGGGGGTTGTCAGCAGAAGCCTGATCATTGGCAGAGAGTAGGCTGAGTTACCAGCACAGCCAAAAAACTGACCACGCTGTGCTGTCATGCATAGTGCATAGATCCCAACTGTCCATGATTTTGAAGAACTGCCCCTCATTTGGAACAAAGTCTCTCTATCCCTCTTTCCTCCTCATTTGTCCCTCATTTTGGTCTGATCTACATAGTTGTATATAAAATGCACTATTTATCTTTCAAAAAGTGTTTCCCAGTGCTAAACCTTTCATCCAATTTCTAAATTGCTGCATTTGTAAATTTCAAAAGCCAATATAAAGGAATAGTAGTGGTAAAAATGAGCAATTGTGGGTTTAGCTAATAATTATTTTTGTATAATTCTCCTTTAGGGGGGTGTGTCCTATGCCTACATGCTTTTGCTAATAGGTGTCCCTCATTCTCATCTCAAAAGTGTATATCATTTTTCTTTTTTAGACAGAGAGAGCTTTCTAATGACCAAAAAGCTTTATTTTTTTATGTCTTACTATATAAAGCAAAAGAGACCAAAAAATATATAAAAAAAACAGATCCCTTTGTTATAAAATAAAGCACGTACAAACACCAGGACAGTACAAAAACCCCCAAAATTACCCCTTTTGACACACCACAGTGATCTGATTTTTTGTCATAATGTTTTGTAAATAAAGAAACGTGCCGGTATTGAGGAGATTAAATCATGGATCTTGATAATGGTGCACAAATTACATTAACGTGGCTTTAAACGCTCAAGGTTTCTTAGCTTAATGCATTCTATGCATCAACCACTTCCGGACCGCCCACCGTGGATATACGTCTCTACTTTGAAGTTAAAGACCGGGGTTATGGTAGCAGATAGCTGCCATAACCCCAGTATTTTTTTCAACGGCAGGCGGGGGGTTAAAAGTGGTCTCAGTGGTGGATTCGCTGCAAGATCACTTTTATGGGCAGTGGGAGAGGTGCCCTCTCCCCTCTGGCCGCTTCCTGATAGTCTCTGCCGCTTAACCGGAGCTGCCGGTAGCCACAGAAAATGTCCGATTCCCGGGATGGATGGGCAGGAAGTCGAGTGATGGCAAGATGACCCCCACTCGACTCTATGCCCTTGGAGGACCGGAGCAATGTCAGACGTTACTTCCGGCCTCCTTTTTTTTTTCTTTAAAAAGACTTTATTTTTTTATTGATTTTAAGTGTGAATGTTAGACCTGAGGTCTTTTTGAACCCAGATCTCGCATTAAAGAGATCCTGTCCTGCTTCATTTCTATTACAAGGGGTGTTTACATTCCTTGTAATAGGAATAAAAGTGATCAATACGTTTTTTTTTTTTATAGGGACAGTGTAAAAATAAAAAGTAAAGTAAATAAGAAAAAAAAAAAGTAAAGCACCCCATCCCTTCGAGTTAGTGTTCAGAAGCGAACGCATATGTAAGTCGCGCCTACATATGTAAACGCTGTTCAAACCACACATGGAAGGTATCGCCGCGATCGTTAAAGCGAGAGCAATATTTGTTTCCCAAGACCTCCTCTGTAACTCAAATCTGGTAACCATCTTGCCTGAACTTACTGGTTAAGAGCAAAGGAGTGGGAAACTTTTAGTGAAACAGCTTTGATTTAGACTGCTGGTGTTTGCTGTGTTTGGAGTTTTTGTTTTTTGGGGGTTTTTTCTTTGCAGCTTTTTAACATTTTTTTCTGTCACTTTTTAAATAGCTTTTTTTCCCTTTCCTTCCTTTAGACTGCTAATTAAGGGGAGTGGTTAATTGGCCACAGGTGATTGAATTCCTATAAAGCTCTCTGTTGAGCTCATTTCAGAGCTTGCTCATCTTGAGCTTGCTACATCTTTGCTTGCTGGACCTCTGAGCAAGTGGACCTTGACTAAGTGGTGAGTTAAAAACCAGAGTTCAAAACAAGAGATTATAACAGGAATCTTCAGAACCTGTAAGTAACATCAGACATTTCCTGTTATTTGTGTTGTTGTATCTGGGAAAATGTGTGCTAGCAAGATTGAAGGTTTTGTGCAGTGCACAGTGTGCCGCATGTATGCAACTATGGAGCAACAGCTCCAGGATGGATATCGCTGCGACAGATGTGAGCAGGTTGCCCTTCTGGAAGCTCGCATTAGAGATCTGGAGGAGCAAATTGCAACACTGGACAGAGCTGTCAACCTTGAAAGGGGCTAGTAGGGTTAAGGGGGAGGGTGGAGGGGTAAGTCAGGATTATAAGGTAGGTAGATGGGTTAACACAGTTAGAGGGAGTGGTAGGGGCTCACAGAAAAGGAAGGCCCCGACGGTGGAGACTTAAACGGTGGGGGTGTAGAAGTGAGTTTAACCGTTTAGACAATCCCACGAGTTTGGGTCCTGACCGGAAGGAAAAGACACTCGGGGATGGTGAGGGAGATTGACACAATTGGGTAGATGGATGGAATATTAGGACTGAATGGGGAGGTGGGAGGGGGAATTGGGATGATCGGGGAAAGTTCCAACTGTCGAGACAGGTCACAACGTTAAACGAGGAGGTCTAGAGATTACGCTCGAAGGTCTTCCCGTTGGACGAGTGTAGACAGCGTCGCTATAGGTAGGACCTCGACAACGAGGTATCAACGTA
>BLSH010446986.1:8534-27581 GCA_018402905.1 Glandirana rugosa | reverse complement strand
CACTGCAAGTTTGCGGAGGCATGAGAAGCAGACTCCTTGGGGTCAATGAGGATTGCAGTATCTGGAACTGCCTCCTCCCAGCCATGTACTACTCCCAAGGGTTCTTGGTATTGAAAACCATCTGATAAGGGTTGATGTATGTTTTGCTCTGCTTTAATGCCTCCGAAACTGCCAGAATCATCCTCCTTCTCCTCTTGTGTATTCTGTGGCGTGGCAAGAATGGTGTCTGCACAAAGCGGGCCTTGAGGGGAAAGGATGTCCTCCCCTTCCTCCCGTTGCTGTGCCTCGAGTGCCCTGTCCATAATGCCATGCAGAGTCTGCTCCAGCAGGAACACAACAGGAATTGTGTCACTGATGCTTGCATTATCACGGCTCACCATCCTTGTGGCCTCCTCAAATGGTGACAGTACAGTGCATGCATCCTTTATAAGCAGCCATTGGCGTGGGGAAAAAAAGCTGTGTCGGGCCAGAGCCTGTCGTTGTGCTATACTCACACAGATACTCATTGACAGGAATCTGCTGCATGTGCAGCCACTGCAGCACTGCCAAAGTTGAGTTCCACCTGGTGGGCATGTCACAAATCAGGCGGTTTACGGCAGGTCAGGTGGAATTCTCATTGAATTTCAGCAACCGAGCACTGGCTGTGTATGACCGCCTGAAATGGCTTTAGCAGGTCTTCCAAACCTGGGTACCTATTTAAGAAATGCTGCATCACCAAATTGAGGATGTGGGCCAGGAATGGACAGGGGGTTTGTGCCATTATCACACACCACCATTCCTGGCTCCAGCTGGCATGGTGTGAACCACCTCTGGGCCTGCCCCTGCAGAGCTGCAAGAATCTCTTCTCCAGTGTGGCTCCTGACCCCTACACAGACCAGCTGAAGCACAGCCTCTTTCAACCTGACTCATTGAATAGCCCCTTGAACACTTAGAGGGTACTTGTGGTTCATAGAACAATTCAGCAGAGGAGGGCATGGAGGAGGAGGAGGGGGTGGAGCTGACAAATCTCGCATCATCGCCACTAGCTGTATGGAGACGTGGTGGCACAACTCAGTCCTGCATCCTATCGAGTTGCAAGCAGAGTTACCCAGTGTGCTGTGCACAAAATATATTGTCCCAGACCATGCTTGCTAGACCGTGTGTCAGCAGTAACATGGACCTTGCGGCTGACTGCCTTGCCCAACGATGCCACAAAATTGCCCTTTCTCATGATGGTACAGAGCTGGAATGGCCTTAAGTGAAAATAAATAGTGACTGGGAATCTGCCATTGTGTTACAGCACATTCTGCATATTCTTGGAAGGGGCAGAATCCATTAGACGGAAAGGCAGCGCTCTGCTTGGGTGATGGAGGATGAGGAGGATGAGGATGGTTTGTAAACCAGTACACCACCTCCTCTGCATGCCGTGACTGGATAGCACAGGCAGCATCACTAAACAGAGGAAATTATGTCACGTCCACCTTTGCCTGTGGACACATATGCTGCTGGCGCACTCACCGTGCCATGGGAATGCCTGCCTCTCCTTGTTTGCCTCCCAGACATGATGGGGGGTGCTTATTAACAAAATGTAATAAAGATGTGGAAATGTTTATGTGGATGCTCTCATCAACGCTCTCAATGCAAAGTAGTGTTTGGTGCACTTTACTCACAGGCACACTCCACTGACACACTACAATATACTGCAGTAAAACTGCACTGACATCCTGCAATATACTGTGGTAAGAATGCACTAAGGCACTGAAATATACTGCAATGAAATATACTGTGTTAAACATCCACTAACGCACTGCAATATACTGCAGTAAACGTGCACCAATGCACTGAAATATACTGCGTTAAACGTGCACTAACGCACTGAAATATACTGCGTTAAACATGCACTAATGCACTGAAATATACTGCGTGAAACGTGCAGTAGCGCACTGAAATGTACTGCATTAAAGGTACTGTAACACACGGAGAGAAAGAGGATATGGTCAGTAACATCAAAATATGGTGGGTCTCCATCCCAAATATGCATAGCAGAGGAAGGAATGTGGGTCTGGGCGACTTTAAATGAGACCAACCATTAAAATAAATAAACAAAATTATATACACAATTGATTAAATTTATTAAAAAATAAATTATAATGCAATGATACATTAACAACATGATAGATAAGGGGTTAAAAAGAATGCATTGAGCTGAATCTGAAGAGTAAATTCATTATAATATAATGAGATAAAATAATGATACATAGCATTTCATGGGTAAAACCATAAATGATTCTTTGGACAATATAACAAAAGAACATATTCCTAAAAATTCCTGTAACTCTACATGTTTCGTGGATTGGACTCCACTTTTTCAGGAGTAGATTCGGAAAAGAACAGTCTAAAAGATAACATACAAAAGATCAAAATCCATGTATTTATAAAATATTTGTATATTAGGCATATTCAAAACAGGGTGTTGGGCAAACAACCCCAATGGTTACGTACCAGCTTAATGAAGGAGAGAGGGAAATGTATTGGCGCCCAACACATGAGGAGAGCATTGGGGTGTATCCCCCCCCCCCCGGGGGCTGAGGCGAAGGAACCCAAACACCGCCCCCACTGGGACGTATATACACAATTGTTTTATATCATTTTGTTTATTTATTTTGATGGTTGGTCTGATTTAAAGTCCCCCAGACCCACATTCCTTCCTCTGCTGTAACACACGGAAGTATACTGCATTAAAGATGCAGTTATGTACTGAAATATACTGCGTTAAACGTGCACTAACGAACTGAATTGTACTGCATTAAAGTGGTTGTCAACTTGTCACAACTTGTCACAAAGTGTATATGAGCACAGGCTAGGCACGCAGTTAACCCTTTGATCGCCCCTGATGTTAACCCCTTCTCTGCCAGTGTGATTAGTACAGTGACAGTGCATATTTTTAGCACTGATCACCGTATTAGTGTCACCAATCCCCGTGTCAGTGTCCAAATTTTTTGCCACATTGTTGTAGTCCCGCTATAAGTCACTGATCATCGCCATTACTAGTAACTAAATAAAAATTCCATAAATCTATGTAGATGCTTTAACTTTTGTGCAAACCAATCAATATATGCTTATTGGGATTTTTTTTATTTTACCAAAAGCATGTAGCAGAGTACATATTGGCCTAAACTGATGAAGAAATTCGATTTTTTTTCCATTTTTTTATTGGATATGTTTATAGCAGAAAGTAAGAAATATTGTTTTTTTTTTTTTCAAAATTGTCAGTCTTTTTTTGTTTATAGCGCAAAAAATAAAAACTGCAGAGGTGATTAAATGCCACCAAAAGAAAGTTCCATTTGTGGGAAAAAAATGACATAAACTTTATTTGGGTACAGCACTGCATGACCGCACAATTGTCAGTTAAATTAACACAGTGCCGTATGGCAAAAAATGGCCTGGTCATGAAGGGGGGTAGACCTTCCGGAGCTCAAGTGGTTAATTTACATAAAAAATATGATAATGTTCAAAGGAATTTAAAATTTTTCACCAGGAGCAGTGATGCCACAACCTGAGGAAGGAGTAGCATCACTATACAAAGGGAGGGTAAGCACACTGACAGCTCATCGCAGCTGGCATATATACAGTTGTGCTCATAAGTTTACATACCCTGGCAGAATTTATGATTTCTTGGCCATGTTTCAGAGAATATGAATGAGAACACAAAAACATTTCTTATACTCATGGTTAGTGTTTGGCTGAAGTCATTTATTGTCAATCAACTGGGTTTACTTTTTTAAATCATAATGACAACAGAAAATACCCACATGACCCTGATGAAAAGTTTACATACCCTGGTGATTTTGGCCTGATAACATGCACACAAGTTGACACAAAAGGGTTTGAATGGCTATTAAAGGTAACCATCCTCACCCGTGATCTGTTTGCTTGTAATTGGTGTGTGTGTGTATAAAAGGTCAGTGAGTTTCTGGACTCCTAACAGACCCTTGTATCTTTCATCCAGTGCTGCAATGACATTTCTGGATTCTGAGTCATGGGGAAAGCAAAAGAATTGTCAAAGGATCTGCGGGAAAAGGTAGTTGAACTGTATAAAACAGGAAAGGGATATAAAAAGATATCCAAGGAATTGAGAATGCCAATCAGCAGTGTTCAAACTCTAATCAAGAAGTGGAAAATGAGGGGTTCTGTTGAAACCAAACCACGGTCAGGTAGACCAACTAAAATTTCAGCCACAACTGCTAGGAAAATTGTTCGGGATGCAAAGAAAAACCCACAAATAATTTCAGGTGAAATACAGGACTCTCTGAAAACATGTGGTGTGGCTGTTTCAAGATGCACAATAAGGAGGCACTTGAAGAAAGATGGGCTGCATGGTCGAGTCACCAGAAGAAAGCCATTACTACACAAATGTCTCAAACCTTCTGGCACACAGTTATTTGGAGTGATGAGACCAAAATTGAGCTTTTTGGCCACAACCATAAATGCTACATTTGGAGAGGAGTCAACAAGGCATACGATGAAAGGTTCACATTCCTACTGTGAAACACGGAGGTGGATCGCTGATGTTTTAGGGATGTGTGAGCTACAAAGGTACAGGAAATTTGGTCAAAATGTATGGCAAGATGAATGCAGTATGTTATCAAAAAATACTGGAGGAACATTTGCATTCATCAGCCAGGAAGCTGCACATGGGACTTACTTGGACATTCCAACATGACAATGATCCAAAACACAAGGCCAAGTCGACCTTTCATTGGCTACAGCAGAATAAACCTAAGGTTCTGGAGTGGCCGTCTCAGTCTCCTGACCTCAATATCATTGAGCCACTCTGGGGAGACCTCAAACGTGCAGTTCATGCAAGACAGCCCAAGAATTTCCAGGAACTGGAGGCTTTTTGCCAAGAGGAATGGGCAGATTTACCATCTGGGAAGATAAAGAGCCTCATCCACCAAAAAAGACTTCAAGCTGTCATTGATGTTAAAGGGGGCAATACACAGTATTAAAAACTGGGGATATGTAAACTTTTGATCAGGGCCATTTGGGTAGTTTCTGTTGTCATTATGATTTAAAAAGAGTAAACACAGTTGATTGATAATAAATGGCTTCAGCAAAACACTATGTTCAATTAGGTGAATCACCCCTTCTGAGTTTCAAGCCGCCTTCTTGGGGCTGTGTCACGGTGGGCTCCCAGTCTTCCACCAATAAGGCCTCATTTTCACTGCAGCTTCTAAACGGACGTTTAGAGGCATTTGGGCATTTTCCCAGCTGCCTCTGAACTCATCTAATGTTATCTTATCAGTACATGTACACAGGGTCATTTAAAGTCGTTTCCAGGCAGTTGAGTTTAGAGGCTTATTTTGTAAAGCAAAAAAATGCGTTCAGACGCAAGTTCAGAGGCATTTGAAAAGCCTGTAACAGCTTGTAAACGCACCTAAACACCTAACTCGCTTTTAGCAGCATTTGTCATTTAAAAATAAAAACGATTCTAGACGCAAACGTGGCTAAACGCGGCTATACGTCCATTTTAAGCTCCGGTTTCTAGCTGTTAAAAAAATCGTTCAGGGGAGGTTGAAAAAGAGTCCCGTGAAAATGTAGCCTAACAAATAAATGAAAGTCGGGACATGTCCTCCAATGCAATCGTTTTACTGGAAAATTTCCTTCAATGTACAAGAATCAATGTCAGCAACTGTAAAGTTTCGAACCCCAATTGTTCTTCATCAAGCTGTATTATTATATACACATTGTAATATTTTTTTAATGGCATACTCGGGGTAAACCCAGGTAAAGCCAGTTAAGAATGTTGCATGCACTTGATTTTTCTGTAAGTCACTAGTGAACTTCTTTTGGCAATTCAGCATTTGTGTGTTTAATGACGGCAAACATATTGCCTGTAATAGGCAATGCCCATTATTTCACCCTCAATTGCAAACCAACCAGACAAATCAGTACATTAAGAACTTTGCAAAATCACAGATAAGTGAAAATTTACATTATCACCCTAGCAAAAAATTTAAAGAGAAAAATCCTGACTCCATCTCCTCTTCTCCTAACATGTTATTCCACTCAGTAGCTTACTTTAATATTGCTAGATGATATACAGTATGCGGAAATTGACCTATCCTGGAATCCACATTTTAGTAGTGTAGGGGAAGGCTAGAACCCTTTTCTGATTTTTATTTCTGTATGTGCCCCTGCAGCACATTTTCTATTTTTTCCTGTCTGGTGAAATTATTGCAGGAAAAAAGAATCCTCTAAACAATACAATATTGGGATACAGTGTTGCTCAGAACTACAGAGAAAAAAGAATTGTGGCTGCCTATTTCCGATGATTGCAAAATGAGCAAAATGTGTGGCATGGTGGTAGGGAAAATTCTAGGGTGCATCACTAGAGGGGTCACCAGCAGGAGGAAGGAGGTCCTGATTCCACTATATAGATATTTAGTTATCACTAGAGGGGTCACCAGCAGGAAGAAGAAGGTCCTGATTCCTCTATATAGATCTTTAGTTATCACTAGAGGGATCACCAGCAGGAGGAAGGAGGTCCTGATTCCTCTATATCAGGGATATACAATTAGCGGACCTCCAGATGTTGCAGAACTACAAATCCCATAAGGCAAAGCAAGACTCTGACAGCCACAAGCATGACACCCAGAGGCAGAGGCATGATGGGACTTGTAGTTTTGCAACAGCTGGAGGTCCGCTAATTGCTTAGCCCTGCTCTATATAGATCTTTAGTTATTACTAGAAGGATCACCAATAGGAGGAAGGAGGTCCTGATTCCTCTATATAGATCTTTACTTATCACTAGAGGGGTCACCAGCAGGCAGAAGGAGGTCCTGATTCCCTTATATACGAGGGGTATTCAAGTCAAACTGGGACGTTTGAGTTTATATAATAAAAAAATACATTTCAAGGAGTGGAAACTGCATTTAGTTTTCAACATACTCTCCTGCTACATGTATACACTTATCCTGGTGGTTAGCTAATGCCTGGAAAACTTCGGCATAGAAAGATTTGTCAGTACACCTGAACCATCCTAGAACATCCTGCTCCACTTCATCTTCAGAAAGATTTGTCTCTTGTGCAATTTCACGACAGGTTATGCATCCATTTTCCAGGATCAGGCGTTCCACTCACTGAATGTTCACAGGAATGACTGCTGTGGGCTGGGAAACACCATGGCCAGGATCGTCACTGACAAACGGATGGTCATCTTTGAAACGTTTTCACCATTCAAAGGTCTTACTGCGGCTGAGCGTCTCATCATCGTACTGTGCTTAAAGTCTTGTGTAGATATCTGCGGGTTTTACGCCTTCATTCACAAGAAATTTCATCACCACGCGCTGTTCCATGCATGCACTACCACTGTTGTCTGCCATCTTGATTAACAGTCTCTGCACTAGCCCGTAACATGTGACCTGCCTATCAGTAATAGGACACATTTACCACTTACTACTGCATGTAGTACTGCCACGCTAGCATCCCTTTTTATACCTGTAAAATTAAAAGTCCTGGTTTGACTTGAACGCTCCTCATAGATCTTTAGTTATCACTAGAGGGATCACCAGCAAGAGAAAGGAGGTCCTGATTCCCCTATATAGATCTTTATATTACTAGAGGGATCACCAGCATGAGGGGTGTCAAACTCAATTTCATCAAAGGCCAAATTAGCATTATGGTTGCCCTCAAAGGGCCAGTTGTATCTGTAAGACAAGATGTCCAGAGCACCCCACCCCCCCTTACATCAATTGTCAACAACCCCCTCACCATCCCTTACATCACAGTGCCCCGCCCTTACCTTGCGCTGCTGCCAGGAAGAAGCTGGAGCAGAGATGGGAAGCAGAAAGTGCAGGGTCTGGAGGAGGACCAAAGGAGTGCTGGAATCAACTGCCAGAGTCTGCTGCATGCTGAAACCAGAGGAAGTAGAGAAAAGGGGTTTGCTGCAGATGCATGGAGAAGCTCAGCATCTGGTGGAGTGGTTCTGTCCTCTCTGCTGCTGACTGCTGAGACAAGATGAGGGCAGAGATGAGGGGGTGTTGCAGCTACAAGAGAGGTGTGAGGGCCACATGAAATGGCCTGGGGGGCCGGATTTTGCACATGGGCCTTGTATTTGACACATGTGCTCTAAATGAATCTTTAGTTATCACTAGCACCAGTAGGAGGAAGGAGGTCCTGATTCCTCTTTATAGATCTTTAGATATCATTAGAGGGGTCACCAGCAGGAGGAAGGAGGTCCTGATTCCTCTTTATAGATCTTTATATATCACTAGATGGATCACCATTTAGGAGGAAGGAGGTTCTGATTCCTCTACACAGATCTTCAGTTATAACTAATGGGGTCACCTGCGGGAGAATGGAGGTCCTGAATCCCCTGTATAGATCTTTAGTTATCACTAGAGGGGTCACCAGCAGGAGGAAGGAGGTCCTGATTTCCCTATATAGATCTTTAATTGTCACTAGAGGGGTCACCAGCAGGAGGAAGGAGGTCCTGAATCCCCTATATAGATCTTTAATTGTCACTAGAGGGGTCACCAGCAGGAGGAAGGAGGTCCTGATTCCTCTATAGATCTTTTGTTATCACTAGAGGGATCACCAGCAGGAGGAAGGAGGTCCTGATTCCTCTATAGATCTTTTGTTATCACTAGAGGGGTCACCAGCAGGGGGAAGGAAGCCCTGGTTCCTCTATAGATCTTTAGTTATCACTAGAGGGGTCACCAGCAGGGGGAAGGAAGCCCTGGTTCCTCTATAGATCTTTAGTTATCACTAGAGGGATCACCAGCTTGAGGAAGAAGGTCCCGATTCCTTTATATAGATCTTTAGATATCACTAGAGGGATCACCGGTAGGAGGAAGGGGGTCCTGATTTGTCTATACAATTTTTTATTTAGACCTCATGTAGAATGTCCAGTTCTGGAGTGATGGGAAATTTTTTACAGTTGTCACCAGAACATTAATAGAGGCTAAATATTCCAGTGGAGATACTCCAGACAACAGTCTAACCCACCTCCCTTTGGGGAGATTTCCTCTCCCTTTCTGTTTTGTTCTTGGAAAGGAAGCAAAGGGAGCTCTCTTCAACAAGACACAGACAGCAAATAATAAACTGACAGGAGTTTTAACCGTCCCTACTCTAGCCAAAACTATAAAGAAAAATGTCGGCTACCCATACACTTGTGTATTATACTTCCTGTTGCAATGACACCTATCAATGAGGAGTGAGGGGAAATCTACCCACTGGGGACACAGACAGCAATAAACAGAAGCTCTAACTTATTTTTATACCATGCAATGACAAGAAAATGTCTGGCCTGGAGTTCTACTTTAAAAACATAAATATATTTCTGAACCTCAAGTGCACAAAACAATGAAACATCTCCTATTATATTTTAATCAAAGTGCAGTGTTTAATAAAGTTATTCTATCTCCTAAAGCCATAAAGTGCAAGGAGCCTGGCCAGTAAAGCTTTAATTATTAAATCATATTAAAAGAAAGCAATTTAGTCTCAATTAACGTTACAATAATTTATTTATAAATTGGCAGTGCATACATCCCATCTTCAGAAGCCATTACACCCATGGCACGGGCCCTGGACCATTAAGTACGGAGAGGAGGACGGGTTATTAAGAGGCGCTCTCACTTTTTTATTGTTTCACGGAGAATGAAGTTGGTTTGTTTCACGAGCGGAAAGTTCCTCAGGTAATTTGTCTGAAAGTGTTTGTGTCCGCAGGGTGCGTTAACAGAGTTTATTGTGCGCGCAGTTTGAAATGGAAACAAATTCTGTTGAGGAAAATCACAGCTGAAGGGTCCCAGGTGGTTTGTGGGGTTTGGTAGGGACACTGCTGAGCTTTTATTTGTAAGATGTTGTTTTCTTTTTTGCCACGGGAGAACCTCTCAATAGAAATTCATGTCACGTCAATGAACTGAACATTGATAAATCACATCATTTGGGCTGAAAAAGTACTAATTTTCGTCCATTAAAATGATTTAAAAATGTATATATGTTTTCTGATTTTCATTTCCCTCACATGACCTAAAGCTTAGGCAGCTTTGATCATGTGATCATAGCTGGTGGTTCCAAACTGGATTCAGGTTGGCTCTTCATGGTGAATTTGGGTGGAGAGTGGCTTTTCTCTACTAAGATCCATTCCTCCTGAGGGGTTCCTTGAGTAGTACACGGTGAAGGATTGGATTCCTGCATAGTTCCAACACCAGCACCACTTGAATATGATAGTGTTACTGGACCAGTAGAACTTCTTTCACTTCTCAGATAAGTAACCACTTGCATCAATGATCCTTTTAGCTATCTATAAGGGAGCATTCTTTCCACTGATCTCCAATGTAATGGGGCATTCTTCCCACCGAACACCAAGGTTGAAGGCTCTTTCCCCTACTAACCACCAAATGAATGGAGTTTCTCTCCACCTGACCACACATTTATGGGTTCTTCTACACCTGACCACAAATGTATGGGAGTACTACATTGACTACCAAATGTAAGGAAGCATTTTTCCTCTCAGTGCTAATGTAAGGGGGCAATACATTAATCACCAATGTAAGAGGAAACTTCTCCTTTGACCACCATTGTAAAAGGACACCACATTGACCATCAATGTAAGGGGATACTATTTTACTGACCGCTAATGTAATGGTGCAGTTTTTAACTGACCACCAATGTAAGGGGAACCTTTCCCATTCACAACCAATTTAAAGAGATACTTTACTGACTCCCATTATAAAAGGACACTACATTGACCACCTAGGGAAGGAGACACTATTCCACTGACTGCTAATGTAATGGGGAACTTTTCAACTTGGCTCTTTCCCATTCAGAACCAATTTAAAGGGCTACTTCTTTACTGATTACCACTGTAAGAAGGCACTTCTTCACTGACCACCACTGTAAAGGGGACTTCACCAAAGAACACCATTGTAAGGGGGCATCTCACCACTGACCACCACTGTAAACGGCACTTCACCATAGACCACCTTTGTAGGGGGGCACTTCACCACTGACACCAATTATAAGGGACTGCTTCTCCACTGACCATCATTGTAAGGGGGCAAGCCACCACTGACCACCAATGTCAGGAGGGCTTCTAAGCTGACTCCAATTGCAAAAGGACACTACATTGACCACCAGAGAAAGGTGACACTATTCCACTGACTGCTAATGTAATGGACACTTTTCAACTGGCCACCAATGTACTGTAAAGGGGCCTTTCCCATTCAGAATCAATTTAAAGGGTAATTTTTCACTGACAACCACTGTAAGAGGGCACTTCTCCACTGACCACCACTGTACGGGAGAACTTCACTACTGACCACCATTTGTAAGGGGGAACTTCACTACTGACCATCATTTGTAAGGGGGGACTTCGCTACTGACCACCATTGTAAGGGGCAGTTTCTCCACTGATCATCATTGCAAGGGGAAACATCACCAATGTAAGGGGGCAATTTGCCACTGAACACCATTTTCAGGAGGGCTTCTCCCCTTACTCCCATTGTAAAAGGACACTACACTGACCACTAAGGAAAGGAGACACTATTCCACTGACTGCTAATGTAATGAGGGCACTTTTCAACTGGCCACCAATGTAAAAGAGCCCATTCCCACTCAGAACCAATTTAAATGGGCACTTCTTCACTGACCTCAACTATAAAAGGGCACTTATCCACTGATCACCACTGTAAGGGGAAACTTCACTACTGACCACCATTTGTAAGGGGCAGCTTCTCCACTGACACACAAGAGACACCGCTCTGATCAGTGGAGCTTGGATTTAGGCAATGAGCTTCTGCATCTCCCCCAGGTGCTCAGGCTAATGTCCTCCATACATTCCGATAAGTTAGCAAAATCAAAGCAAAAGATGAGCCGGCACTCTTGGGGATTAGATAATAAAGTGTTTTTAATCCATCGTGGCAACGGCAATCAACAGCTAACGCGTTTCGGCAGCAGTAACAGTAACAAGGCGCATTACTGCCAGCGAAACGCGTTAGCTGTTAATTGCCATTGCCACGATGGAATAAAAACACTTTATTATCTGATCCCCAAGAATGCCGGCTCATCTTTTGCTTTGATTTTGCTAAGCTTCTCCACTGACTATCATTGTAAGGGGTAACATTACTAATGATCACCAATGTAAGGGGGCAAATTGCCCCTGACCACCATTTTTTGGGAGGGCTTCTCCAGTGACTTCCATTGTAAAAGCACACTACACTGAGCACCAAGGGAAGGAGACACTATTCCACTTACTGCTAATGTGGTGGGGTACTTTTCAACTGGCCACCAATGTAAGGGGGCCCTTTCCCATTGATAACCAATTTAAAGGGGCACTTCTTCACTGACCACCATTGTAAGGGGGCACTTCACCAATGGCCACCATTGTAAGGGGGACTTCACCAAAGACCACGATTGTTTGGTGGCACTTCACCACTGACCTCCATCGTAAGGGACTGCTTTTCCACTTACCATCATTGTAAGGGGGAACTTCAACCAATGATCACCACTGTAAGGGGCAGTTTAACACTGACCACCATTGTTGGGGGGCTTTTCTACTGACTACCAAGGTGAGAGGGTACATCTCCACTTGCTAACAGTAAAAAGGGGTACTTCTCCCACTGGCCACCACTATAATGTGTCCCTTAAAAACTGACCACTACTAACTAGGATAGGTGGATGGGGGCAACAGCTATTTGTGTTTGTGGGGTAACAGAAAACATGTAGCCAATTAAACATAGTATTGTTTAAAAATATTGTTAGCTTTAGTTTATCATTTCAATTCTTCAAATATTTTTCCCACAAACATTTTTCTTTAACATACTGTAGATAAATATATGATTCTGAGGTTCTTCTTTAACTACAGGAAATAATTAGTTTGCTGTTTTTTTCCCTTTAATTTTTATTGCTTCCTTTCACTCGAAAACCACAAAGGAAATTATGTTGTATATTTAAGGTTTGAAAATCAATACCCATTTCCCCAGAAGAAAACGTCGACAGATTATATTGTTAAATTAGGCATCCTGGCCCCGGATCCCTTTTTTCCATATAGCGCACAGTTTTCTCCCCCTCCCGCATGTAGCCCAGATAGGTGGCTCATTAATGGAGATATATGTGTTTTTCTCCCAGCTAAAACCGAGGGGATTTGTGCCTTTCCAGTGCCTCTGCACGACGGGTGCTAAATGTAATAGAGACAACTTGACAAGCTGACAAGGTAACATTGCAGCGAGAGAACTCATCAACTGGTCAATAAAACATAATGGGGCTCGTTTAGGCTGTAATTTGATCAAATAAAAAAAAGTAAAAAAAAAAAAAGAAAAGAGGACTCGAGCCCCAGTTACGCCTATGTCGCTGAAAGAGGACCATGTTATTGAACATCTAGAAGAAGCTAGTCCTTACAAGAGTAATATGTTTAATGGGAAGATCACAAACGCATGCAGTAAAACTGGCAAAACGGGAGAATGACAAACAGGCATAGAGACAGAATTTACTGCAATTCTCTTGTAGGTTTTATTTGGTTTCGTAAATGTTTAATTCAACGTCCTTGGAGATTTAAATGCTGCAGCCTTACTGCTTAGAAAAAAGGTAAAGTAGATGTAAACCCTAACTGGATGACATTTCGTTTTCTAAAGCCCTGTGCATCATGAACAACTTTTTTCCTTTACAAGATACATGCTTTTCACCTTTTTTCCACCTCTGTTGCTGATATCTTGCATTCTTTTTCGTATTACGTGCACCTTTCATGTACCTTAACTACTTGCCTACTGGGCACTTTTACCCCTTTACTGCCCAGGCCAATTTTCAGCTATCAGCGCTCTCACACTTTGAATGACAATTGTGCGGTCATGCAACACTGTATTCGTATGAAATTTTTAGCATTTTTTCTCTCACACAAATAGAGCTTTCTTTTGGTGGTATTTAATCACCACTGGGGTTTTTATTTAGTGCTAAATAAAAAAAAAAACATTTAAAAAACAAAAAAAAAACTTTTCAATAGTTTATTATAACATTTTGGAAACAGGTAATATTTCTCCTGATGGACACTGATGAGGCTACACTGATGGGCACTGATGAGTCTGCACTGATGAGGCTGCACTGATGGGCAATGATGAGGCGGCACTGATGGGCATTGATGGGCACTTATAGGCTGCACTGATCGTCACTGATGAGGTGGCACAGGTGAGCACTGACGAAGAGGCACTGGTGTGCACTAATGAGGCTGCATTGATGAGGCAGCACTGATGGGCCCTGATAAGGTGGCACTGATGGGCATTGATGGGTACTGATAGGCTGCACTGATTGGCACTGATGAGGTGGCACTGGTGGGCACTGATGAAGAGGCACGGTGGGCACTGATAGGCAGCACTGATAAGCGGCACTGATGGGCACTGGTAAGTGACACTGATAAGGAGGCACTGATGGGTAAAGATTGGCAGCACTGATGGACACTGATTGGCAGCACTGGTGGGCACTGTTGGGAATGCACAGATAAGCAGGACGCTGTCAGCATGAGAAAAGGAGTACCGATCATTGGGTCTTTACCTTAGTCTGTGATCAGTAGTATAGGAGACTGCACTTACAGCGCACAGCCGCGGGCGTGTGGTGGGTGCGATTATGGGAGGCCGTCATATGATGGCCTTTCAGAACTAGCCGTCCACGCAGTAGCCATCATTCGGCTATAGTGTGGTCAGCAAGTGGTGAAAAATGGCCACTCATAGTAACAGGGTGACAATGCAGAAGCCCAACTGGGAGACAGGCAAAGAGCGTTGTCACCCTATAACAGGAAGTGCCTGAACAAGGGACTTCATGGCAGGATCAACAGGGAAATTTGAATTAAAGCAGCCTGTTTTAAAAATTGTTTTGAATTATTTGAATATGTTAACCCCTTCATGCCTAAGCCTTTTTCTGACACTGAGAATTACTTAGAACCCCCAAACACTATATATATTTTTTATCAGAGACCTTAGAGAATAAAATGGAGATCATTGCAATATTTTATGTCACATTGTATTTGCACAGCGGTCTTTCAAATGCAATTTTTTTGGAAAAAATACACTTTCATGAATTAAAAAAAAAACAAATCAGTAAAGTTAGCCAAACTTTTTGTATAATGTGAAAGATAATGTTACGTAGAGTAAATAGATACCTAACAGGTCATGCTTTAAAATTGCGCATACTGATGGAATGGCAACAAATGATGGTACTTAAAAATCTCCATAGGCGACGCTTTAAAATTTCTACAGGTTACCAATTAAGAGTTACACAGGGGGTCTAGTGCTAGAATTATTGCTCTCGCTCTAACGATCGTGGCGATACCTCACATGTGTGGATTTAACACTGTTTATGTATGCGTTCGCTTCTACGCGCAAGCACGGAGGGATGGGGCGCTTTAAATTTTTTTTTTTTTTTTCACTGTCCCTTTAAAAAAAATTCTGATTACTTTTATTACTGTCACAAGGAATGTAAACCTCCTTTGTGACAGTAATAGGCAGTGACAGGTGCTCTTTATGGAGAGCTCTGGGGTCTATAAGACCCAAAATCGCTCCTTTGCACTTAAAAGCATTCAAAACCCCAAGTTTTAAATACTGACACTTTTTTAAATTTGGTACCTTTAAGACTTCCGTAAACCAGAAGTGATGTCAGGACATTGCTTCTGGGTTACTAGATGCGAGACCCAATCGATGCTGGCCTCTGTCTCTGACCAGCCAGCGGCCGTGCGGGCTGTTTGCTTGGACCTCCCGGTAGGATGGGGGTGCCCGGTCGGGACCTCCCGCTGCTTGGGATAACAGCCCAGCGACTGCTTAGCCACATCAGTTGTTATCCCCAGAAAGCCGACCGTCTGTGATGCGTGCAGTTGCATGCATAACCCCGGTACAACCTCTTAAAGCTGAAGGCTGTGTATTTGCGTTACATCGGTATGAAGGGGTTAAAGCCAATATGGGATTTAAGTGAATAGGTTTACGTGCTCTCAAAAATACATAATTTGTTTGACATTAAATACCAGTGTTATGGCAGCAGCTAGCTACCATAACCTCAGTATGCTTTTTACTATGGCCGATTCTCTTTCAGATAAAAGTGGTTCTATGGGCGGATTTGCTGCAGGATCCCTTTGTGAGGAGGCGGGAGGGGTTCCCCCCTCCTGCAGCTTCCCAGTCATTCCCAGGATTACCTGACTGATTCTATAGACTCAGGAACAATCCGATGCTGGTGGTAGCTGTGTATGGAGAAGAGTCAGGCCAAGATGGCCACCACTCGTCTCTATGCCCTTGGAGGACCGGAGCGGCGCCTGACATCACTTCCAGTTCCTGGGCCATAGTAAATACGTTTTTTTTTTTTTTTTTAAAGCAAAAATTATTTTTTTTTTTTTTTATCTTTTGCTTTTAAAGGTAAATGAGAGAATTTGGGGTCTTTTTGACCCCAGATCTCTCAATACTACTTATTTCTACTTATTTCTACTACAAGAGATGGTTACATTTCTTGCAAAAGGAATAAAAGTGAAAAAAAAATAAATAAAGAGAGTGTAAAAATAAAAAGTAAAATAAATAAGAATAAACTAAAAAAAAAAAAAATTAAATCGCCCCATCCCTCCGTGCTCACGAGGCAGAAGTGAACACATATGTAAGTCGTACAAGCATGTGTAAAGGGTGTTCAAACCACACATGTGAGTTATCATCACGAACGTTAGAGTGACTCTAAACAGGTAACCTGTAAAAATTTCTAAAGTGCCACCTATGGAGATTATCATAGTTTGTTACCATTCCACCAGCATGTGCAATTTTAAAGCATGGCATGTTAGGTATCTATTTACTCGGCATGACATCATCTGTCAATCACAGCTGGAGCTCCCTCCTCTGTCACTATTTTTCTCTTGGTGTCAGGAAAGCCTGTCAGAAGTGAAATATAACAAAGTGTATATAACAAAGGAACGAGGCAGCAGACAGAAATGACACTCAGTGCTCTGGATTGTGACAAGCATACACTATAGAGGGATTTGCTTTGTTCATATTTCATGGCTGAGGTTTACAATCACTTTAAATTAAAAGAAGGATGTTGCTGTAATCTCTTAAAGAGGGTAAGTTCACAAAAATTCAGCCCACTGGGCTGAACGAAAAAAAACAGCTAGTGTGTACCAGGCTTAAGCTTCTAACACGATAAACCAATAACATAGCTGAAGATCCCAAATCCCCATTCAACAGGCTAAATTTGTTTTGGAGCTTCGGGCTTCAAGCTCTCAGCAGGCTTTCAGGGATGGCAGATTGCCAATACAGGACAGTAGAGTGAGGATTATAGGAACATTTGTCTAGATACCACATATTGTTGCTTCACAGGTAATCAGCTATTCTTACAGCTTATTTATCTGTACATTTTGTGTTTTGCCTGAAGTTTTCACTTAATGGAAACAGAAGCCAAGTTTTGACCACTTCAAAGAGATGCCTTGGGGGCTACATCAGTCTAGTAACACTTTAAAAAATTGTCACGTAGTAATGACCTGCTCCACATTAAACACGCGCCGTACCTGTGGCCTCCACCTGACAGCTAGCTCGCCCCCATTGATGTCTGCCTACCTATCACAAAATCTGGGGTGATGCTTGGGGTCATAATGCATCTCTGATCCCCTCTGTGTAGCAGAGAGGGCTTTTTCAAACAACTGGTCTCAAAAACGTGGCCCTGGGGGCTCAATTGTGATCAGGATCTTTCACAAAGTGAACGCGTTCTGCGCATTCTTTTATTCAAAGCTTTCTCTTTATCTCATCCTTTCTCAAGGTTGTTTGTAGGGATCTTTGATCATCGTGCAAGTTTCATGTTGACTTTGTTCATTGTACGACGCAGCTCAACGTTGTTTTCTTTTTGTTGGTTTAGAAATTTTGGTTTTATAAAGGGAAGTTTTTATTGAAAGGTTTCTTGATTATGACAGCAGTAGTAGAGGTCTGGTGTTAGGTAATGAAGAACAGACCTATGAAGCACCATCTCAAATGAGGGTATTTGTCCCCGAAGAGCTATGGTGGTCTGTTTCAATTGACACATATAATAACCCTTACCATTGAGCGTGCAAATGGAAAACAATGAAACAAAACACATAAAGAAAGGAATGTTTCCCCACAAAAGCAATATTCTGCACCAAAAGACAAGTCACAAGGAGCTCATACCCCAGTAAAAACATTTAAAACCAAATTCCCCTATTGAAAACCAATATCAGTCCATCAGCTGCTACGAATGCTCAACAAAAGTCCCAGGCTGAGCTACAATCTTGAAAGCGGAGTTCCACCCTATTAAAAGTCAGCAGCTACAAAAAGTGTAGCTGCTGACTTTTAATAATCAGACACTCACCTGTCCCAGGCTCCAGCAATGCAGCCGTCCGCAGCGTTGATCTTCTCCCTCTCCTCCGTGCGGCGCCGACATCACAAGTGTGGGCCCCGGCTTTGGCTTCCAAGGTGGGCGCACTGCACATGCACGAGTCACGCTGCTCGCTGTGAATGGCCGGCGTGTCTTCTGGGACCTGTGACGTGTCACCAGGGCCAGACTGGCCATAGGGCAGACTGGGCATTTTCCCGGTGGGCTGGGGCCGCCTGCTCTGTGGCTGTTGCTGCCCAGGCTGCATAGCGGCAGGTAAGCGGCGACCAAGGCCTGGAGAGGGTTAACACAGGCCGCGGCCACCGCTCACCCATCACTATGCGGCCGTGCCTGTCTCCTCCAGCGGAATAGCTGCATGGGCAGAGCTGTGTCTTCCTCACACATAGCTCAGCCTCAGCGCTCTCCGCTGGGCCTCGGATGGACTGCTCCTCCTCCTCCTCCTGCCCCTCTACTCTGGTGTCTTCCCCGAATATTGAACTAAAAAGAGGAAGAAAGCTGCAGACAGCGTGTGTCTGAGCCTCCATCCTGGGGTGAGTAAGCTCACCCTCTCTTCTGCATAAAACTAATTTGGGGGGGCTCCCTGTGCGGACTCTGATGTAACTGGGGGGGCTCCCTGTGCGAACTTTGATGTAACTGGGGGGCTCTCTGTGCGGACTCTGATGTAACTGGGGGGGCTCCCTGTGCGGACTCTGATGTAACTGGGGGGGGGCTCCC
>BLSH010446985.1:427383-450030 GCA_018402905.1 Glandirana rugosa | reverse complement strand
GGAGGTCCGTGTAAGTAAACACGGACCTCCGTTCTGTGAAGGGGGAAGGGCTGTGATCACAGCCTTCCTGTATACGGAGGCTGTGACCACTTCCCTTCCCCAGCTAGGGCAGTCCCCCCACAGTTAGAGCCCAGGGAACATAGTTAACCCTTAGAGCGCCCCCTGCAGGTTAACACCTTCATTGCCAATGGCATTTACACAGTAATCAGTGCATTTTTATAGCACTGATCGCTGTATACATGCCAATGGTCCCAAAAAAGTGTCAAAATGGTCCGACATGTCCGCTGAAATATCGCAGGACAGCAAAAAATCGCAGATCGCCGCCATTACTAGTAAAAAAATTAAAAAAAATAAAAACCCCAAAAATGAATTCTCATCATCCGTAAACGCGACCACTTTTGCGCAAACCAATCAATAAACGCCGATTGCGATTTTGGCTTGCTGTTGTTGATGCGTTTAGATGCGATCTGGTATATTTTTGATGCGTTTAGATGCGCTATGGTGTATTTTAATGCGTTTAGATGCTTTATGGTGCATTTTGTATGCATTTAGATTAGCTCTAGTGCTGTGCAGGTATATTATTGTTTCTGGTGGGGGATCTACTGTTGAGGGAGGGGTCTATTGTTGATGGCTGCTGGGGAGCCACAGCGCACTACACTGGAGCCGCCGAGAGCACTCCGGCAGAATAATCCGCCATAAGCCAAAAGTGAGGAAATAGTCCGCGGTCTGTTCCCCAGGCCCCGCTGAACACAGGGGGCCTGGAGAAGTTTTCTTTTTAAAGAGCTGCACAGTGACAGTCATTTATTGCTGGACAGGGAATGGGAGTCCCCGCCCACTCACCTCGCCCCCAGCTCCAGAGGAACCACATGCAGCCGAAACCTAGGTAGAAGAACTGCCAAGACCAGGTACTGGGGGGGGGAAACTAACATTGATCAGGCTGCATTAATGGGCACTGGTGTGGCTGCATTAATGGGCACTGATCAGGCTGCATTAATGGGCACTGATGTGGCTGCACTGGTGAGCACTGATCAGGCTGTGCTGATGGGCACTTGTGTGGCTGCATTAATGGGAACTGATGTGGCTGCATTAATGGGCACTGGTGTGGTTGCATTAATGGGCACTGATCGGGCTGCGTTAATGGGCACTGATGTAGCTGCTCTGATGGGCACTGGTGTGGCTGCATTAATGGGCACTGGGGAGGCTGCATTAATGGGCACTGATGTGGCTGCATTAATGGGCACTGGTGTGGCTGCATTAATGGGCACTGATCAGGCTACATTAGTGGGCACTTGTGTGGCTGCATTAATGGGCACTAATCAGGCTGCAATAATGGGCACTGGTGTGGCTGCATTAATGGGCACTGGTGAGGCTGCATTAATGGGCACTGGTGTGGCTGCATTAATGGGCACTGGTGTGGCTGCACTGATGAGCACTGATCAGGCTGCACTGATGGGCACTGGTGTGGCTGCATTAATGGTCACTGGTGTGGCTGCATTCATGGGCACTGGTATGGATGCATTAATGGGCACTGAGGCTGCATTAATGGGCACTGGTGTGGCTGCACTGGTAGGTACTGATCAGGCTGCATTAATGGGCACTGGTGAGGCTGCATTAATGGGCACTAGTGTGGCTGCATTAATGGGCACTGGTGAGGCTGCATTAAGGGGCACTGGTGTGGCTGCATTAATGAGGGCTGATCAGGCTGCAATAATGGGCACTGGTGTGGCTGCATTAATGGGCACTGGTGTGGCTGCATTAATGGGCACTGCTGAGGCTGCATTAACAGGCTCTGGTTTGGCTGCATTAATGGACACTGGTGAGGCTGCATTAATCAGAACTGGTGCGGCTGCATTAAAGGGCACTGATCAGGCTGCATTAATGGGCACTGGTGTGGCTGCACTGATGGGCACTGATCAGGCTGCGTTGATGGGCACTGGTGAGGCTGCATTAATTGGCACTAGTGTGGCTGCATTAATGGGCTCTGGTGTGGCTGCATTAATGGGCACTACTCAGGTTGCATTAATGGGCACTGGTGAGGCTGCATTAATCGGAACTGGTGCGGGTACATTAATGGGCGCTAATCAGGCTGCATTAATGGGCACTGGTGTGGCTGCACTGATGGGCAATGATCAGGCTGCATTGATGGGCACTGGTGAGGCTGCATTAATGGGCACTAGTGTGGCTACATTAATGGGCACTGGTGAGGCTGCATTAATGGGCACTGATGTAGCTGCATTAATGGGCACTGATCAGGCTGCATTAATGGGCACTGGTGTGCTTGCATTAATGGGCACTGGTAAGGCTGCATTAATGGGCACTGCTGAGGCTGCATTATTGGGCACTGGTTTGGCTGCATTAATGGGCACTGGTGAGGCTGCATTAATTGGCACTGGTGTGGCTGCATTAATGGGCACTGATCAGGCTGCATTAATGGACACTGGTGAGGCTGCATTAATGGGCGCTGGTGTGACTGCATTAATGGGCACTAATCAGGCTGCATTGATGGGCACTGGTGTGGCTGCATTAATGGGCACTGGTGTGGCTGCACTGATGAGCATTGATCAGGCTACGCTGATGGGCACTGGTGTGGCTGCATTAATGGGCACTGGTGAGGCTGCATTAATGGGCACTGGTGAGGCTGCATTAATGGGCACTGGTGTGGCTGCATTAATGGGCACTAGTGTGGCTGCATTAATGGGCACTAGTCAGGCTGCATTGATGGGTACTGGTGAGGCTGCACTAATGGGCAATGATGAGGCAGCATTAATGGGCACTGGTGTGGCTGCGCTGATGGGCACTTATCAAGCTGCATTAATGGCACTGGTGTAGCTATGCCCTGTCCTATGCCCAATAGTGATTTTTTTTTTTTTTAATTATGTTTATTTGCACAATTCTGTATGGTTTATATACTGGTTTTGTGCGTGTTTGCAAAATTAAAGTGGGCCAGTCTGCATGAAGTCCAGGGCCAAATTTTTGTCCCAGTCCAGCCCTGTGGCTGCCTATTGTTGCTGGGGAGGATCTCTTGTTGTTGGTTGCGCTTATATTGCTTTGGAGTCAATTGTTGCTGAAAAGGATCTACTGTTGAGGGAAGGGTCTATTGTTGCTGGCTGCCAGAGAGTCTATTGTGCTGGGGGAGGGGGCTTATGTTTCTGGGGTGGTCAATTGTTACTGGGAAAGATCTACTGTTGAGGGAGGCGTCTATTGTTGCTGGCTGTTGTGGATCTATTGTTGCTGGGGACATCTATTTTTGTGTGACAGTCTGTTGCTGGGAGGATCTATTGTTGCTGATTGGGCCTGTGTTGCTTGGGAGTCAATTGTTACTGGTAGGGATCTACTGTTGAGGGAGGGGTCTATTGTTGCTGGCTGCTTGGGGTTTCTATTGTTGCTGGGGGCATCTATTTTTGCGTGACAGTTTATTGTTGCTGGTTGGTTGTTGGAGAGTCTATTGATGCTGGGAAATCTATTGTTGCTGGGGATATCTATTGCTGCTGGCTGCGGGGCATCTACTTTACTGCTTTTCTTGTTGTTATTAACAAATTCCATACAAATTATTTATCACTACAAAATGATACTTGGTTCTGTATTCTGTAAAAGGTGCTGTACTGGGAGGTGGTTAGGGGGTGGAACCAAGGGATGGTGCTCGGAGGTGGTGGAGGTGGGCTTACACTTACCTGCCACTTTATTAGGTACACCTTGCTAGCACCGGGTTGGACCACCTTTTGCATTCAGAACTGCCTTCGTTCTTGGTGGAATAGATTCAACTGGAAACATTCCTCAGAGATTTGCTCCATAGTGACATGATAGCATCACACAGTTGCTGCAGATTTGTTGGCTGCACATCCATGATGCGAATCTCCCGTTCCACCACATCCCAAAGGTGACCTATTGGATGAGATGTGGTGACTGTGGAGGCCATTGGAGTGCAGGGACCTCATTGTCCAGTGGTGAGATGATTGGAGCTTTGTGACATGGTGCATTATCCTGCTGGAAGGAGCCATCAGAAGATGGGGACACTGTAGTCATACAGGGATGGACATGGTCAGCAACAATACTGAGGTAGGTTGTGGTGTTTAATTGATGCTCAATTGGTACAAAGGGGACCAAAGTGTGCCAATAAAATATCCCCCACACCATTATACCACCACCACCAGCCTGAACTGTTGATACAAGGCAGGATGGATCCATGCTTTCATGTTGTTTACGCCAAATTCTGACCCCACCATCTGAATGTCGCAGCTGAAATCGAGACTCATCAGACCAGGCAACGTTTTTCCAATCTTCTATTGTCCAATTTTGGTGAGCCTGTGCAATTTGTAGCCTCAGTTTCCTGTTCTTAGCTGATAGAAGTGGCACCCGGTGTGGTCTTCTGCTGCTGTAGCCCATTTGCTTCAAGGTTTGATGTGTTGTGCATTCAGAGATGGTATTCGCTATACCTTGGCTGTAGCGAGAGGTTATTTCAGTTACTGTTGCCTTTCTGTCATCTGGAACCAGTCTGCCCATTCTCCTCTCACCTCTGACATCAACAAGGCATTTTCCTCCACACAACTGCCGCTCACTGGATATTTTCTCTTTTTCAGACCATTCTCTGTAAACCCTGAGTGATGGTTGAGCATGAAAATCTTAGTAGATCAGCAGTTTTTTAAATACTCACACTAGCCCATCTGGCACCAACAACCATGCCACGTTCAAAGTAACTTAAATCCCCTTTCTTCCCCATTCTGATGCTCGGTTTGAACTTCAGCAAGTCGTCTTCACCACATCAAAATGCATTGAGTTGCTGCCATTTGATTGGCTGATTAGCAATTTGTGTTACCAAGCAATTGAATGGGTGTACCTAATAAGGCAAGTGTGCGTGTGCGTGTGCGTGTGTAAATATATATATATGTAAATTTTATTTGTTTGTTTGTTAATATTTTTATGCATACACCCCCATAAATGCCCTTTCCTGCTTGTGTGATTGGCTTACTATTTTTCTCAGAAGTCTGCATCAAAGATATAAGTCAAATTTTAGGCCCCCCTGCAACAGGAATTTAAAGAGGTGTTCTGCCCCCCCCTCCCCCCATAAAAAATTAAAAGTCAGCAGCTACAAATACTGTAGCTGCTGACTTTTACTATTAGGACGCTTACCTGTCCACGGAGCCCGCAATGTCGGCACCCCAGCCGATCTTCGGATTGGCTGTCGGGTGCTGCCGCCACCATTCCTAGTAAGGGAAACCGGCAGTGGAGCCCTTCGGCTTCACAGCCAGGTCCCTACTGTGCTTTCTAATTGGCCCAGCGGCGGAAGAAGGAGAAGATGAGCGAACTTCCGAGGGACGGCGCCGCTGTGCTGTCTCTGGAAGTCTGTCAAAAACAGGTACCCATTCTCCCCTCCCACCTGAAAGGTGCCAAATGTGGCAATGTGGCGGGGGGGGGGGGGGGGGGAGAGACAGATAAGCGGTTCCATTTTTGAGTGGAACTCTGTTTAAGTTTTGGCGGGATACAGCCCAAGTGTTAAATACTTCTAAAGGGATGCAGACCCTGCAACGGTTCTCAAGTTTTTCAAGTGATTATAATGAACCAGACCCTCCCATTTAGAATCAGTCTGCAATCAGTCTGGTGAAACAAATTGCTAATTCTTTAGCGCAACAAAAGGTAGGAATCTGCTGGAAAAGTTTGTTGAAATCCCTGCAATGAACATAGATCACCCACAGGGGATTGTTTCTTTCTCACCAAAAGTGCAGTCACTCTTTAAAATGCCTTAAAATTAAACTTTATCCAATAAAGCGATTGCTAGCAAGAAGGTTTTGTTATTATTTAAAAATGCTCCTAGACGTGAACACAACAAAATGCGGCTAAACGCGGCATGCAGAACGCGGCAAAACGGCCGTTTTAGACGCAGACTTCTAGCTGTCAAAAATAATCGTTCAGGGGAGGTTGAAATAGCGTCCCATGTAAATGGAGCCTAATGGACGGGCCACCACTGTAGCAATATGTGACTTAATTTTATTTTTTTTTTTAATTGAAACATCTGTAACCTCAACAGTCCTAAACGTGAGTTACCGCGTTTAGGCGCGTTTAGCAGCATCTACAAGCTGTTTGGCGTTTCAAATGCCTCTGAACTGGCGTCTGAACCCATTTTTTTGCGTTCCAAAAAAAGCCTTTAAACTCAACTGCCTGGATACGTCCTTAAACGATCCTGTGTAAATGTACTGATAAGATAACATAGAGGAAAGTTCAGGGGCAGCTGAAAAAAACGCCCAAATGCTTCTAAACGTCTGTTTACCAGCAGCAGTGTAAATGAGGTCTTAGGGGCTTACGGGCGCTGCCCTCCCTGACCGTGCGTCCGGCCCCTTAATCCCCATGCAGGGTGCCAGACGCATTGGAATCCAATGCGGGGGGGGGGGGTTTAAGCACATGATTAGAGCCAGTGGTGTGAATATTCCCTATTGTCACACTGACCCTCCTCCCGGCCAATCAGGAAGTGGGTCCCGAGACCCGTCACCTGATTGGCTGCAAGGACAGGCGATCCTATTTGATGCCTAGGAGGAGGAGCCATGATAGAAGCCACTGCCTGCCACCCATTGGCCATAGGAGCGTTGCCTACACGCAACCTAGATGGGGTGAGTGCAGGGCTGGATGACCGACCAACCGCGAGACCCCCCTGGTTGTTTAATACCCCCCCCTGGAAAAAAAAAAAACATCATCCACTGTATTGCAATAAAGGCTTCTTACCTGCCTACCTGCCGGCAAATCTTTTAGATATATACAATGAGCCACACATGTGCCACTGAGTGCTCAGCCCCAGCATGCCTTGGCACTGACATCAATTAACTACCATCACACACATCCTGGGCTAGCCAATCAAAATGCCAAACCTAGGAGAAGAACAGGCAGTGGCGTAACAGTTTGTAGACATTGCAAATGGAATGAAGAGGAGATGAGTATAGCTTCAGTTATTCTTTAAAGCTGAGCAGTATAAGAAAATATTGTCTACATCCATTCATCATGTGTATTTTTCTTGAATCTCAGTGAACTTTGTGTATTTCTTCCAGATCTGTGCAGTAATCCAGTGTGAGACTTTTCTTGTAATAAAGACCGCTCACTGCTGCTCTCTCTCTCCTTGTGCAGAGTGACTGGTCTTGTCTCCGCCCCCAACTGTAGTTTTCAGTAATGGGTGTGGTCATCCGGGGGCCCCTCCCAGAGCTCTGCTCTCTGCTCAAGCTATGGCACAGTGATGATGTCATTGGTAATATCTGGGTTTGCAAAGGCATTTGATGCTCACAAAGTGGGTTTCTATCCTTTGTGGCTGTTGAGGAATATACTCACATTTTTGTGCCCGGAGTTCAGCTTTAAGTTCTACTGCAGCTTGACGAATCAGAGACAAAGCACCATAAAAATTAGACAATCAATAAATACATTTATCAAAACATAATGAAATGTTTCCATCCCATTTAAATACAGGAAGTCCAGCACACTCGACCACGTTCAAGCGAACACCCTGACAGCTACATATATCATAATATTAAATCTCAGTGTCCATCGAGACAGCTTGTAAGACGCATCTGTCAATATTGATGGCGTATGTGCAAAGGTTACATTTCTATGACAAACGATTATCAAGTGAAGCGGTAAGACGGCGGTAGGTAATTAATTTCATCTGGTGGCATCACTCATGTTACGAAGAAATCACATTTCAGAGATTAAAAAAAAACTATATTTCTGTTGTCAGAGGAGCAGCAACAGTGTAACTAAATGGATTATTTTTTATTGCCGGAATATGAGAAGACTAAGCTTTTGTCGATGTTTTTCATGTTCATTGATACTATTGATCTAGTCTTTGGAAATTTGACAAGAAAAGAGATTAAAGCTGAACTCCAGGCGAGTAGCTAAATACGCAAATGAAACACATTATAAGAGAGCTGTTTTTTCTGCATGAGAACTTGTATTTCTGTCCATACAGTACTGAGAATTACACCGCTCTGCCACACAGCACAGCCTTATCTGACATGACAGGAGACCTGATATTTCTCTGCTGTGGTTATGTAACATTGACAGGTCTAGTCCCTCCCCCAGTCTGTGACTGGACAATGAAAAGAGGAAGATAGCACAGTGAAGTGCTCATCTCTGCCACTCTCTTCTTCTGCACTGCAGGAGAACTGGCTGGCTCATTGTGCTGCTCCATATATACAGTGGTACCTTGGTTCACGAACTTAAAGGGGTTGTAGAATGCATTAAGGTGAAAAACCTATTTTAGTGTAGTAGCCCCCCAGAGCCCCCCTTTTACTCACCTGAACCCAGTCTTTCCAGCACCGGGATGAGCCCACCCACTCCAGCCGGTGTCTCGGGTCCTGTTTGGATAGATTGATAGCAGCGCAACCATTGGCTCCCACTGCTGTCAATCAAATCCAATGACGCAGGAGTAGAGTTGAGCGAACCCAGACTGTAACGTTCAGGTTCGTACTGAACTTTCGGGTGTCCGTGTCCCGAATCCGGTTCGGGTTCTGGGTTCTGGTATTTTATCACGCATGTTGAATAGCTGCAGGGCAGCCAATCAACAAGCGGTTCACTGGTTTTCCCTAGAAGCCATCACAGCCATGCCTACTAATGGCATGGCTGTGATTGGCCAGTGCATCATGTGACCCAGCCTCTATATGAGGCTGGAGTCACAGTGCTGCATGTCACATGCTCTCAGGTTAGTGTAGGGAGAGGATGTTGCCAGCGCTGTGAGGGACAGATTGTGAGGGACACATTGCAGATCTAATAACTAGGTAGAGATTACTACTACTGCTTTGAGGGACAGATTGCAGTGATAATAACTAGGTAGAGATTACTACTACTGCTTTGAGGGACAGATTGAAGATCTATAACATCTCATCCTGCATTACAGAAAGATCCGATTACAGAACGATCTCTCATCCTGCATTACAGAACGATCTTAAGGGACAGATTGCAGATCTAATAACACCTCCCATTTTTCTTCCTTTTGCACCCCTCTAGCACTTTCCAGGACTTGACTTTTTTACAATCATTTTTGTGCCGAAAAGTTTGGGTCCCAATTGAATTCAATGGGGTTCGGGGTCCGGGGTAAAGTTCGGATGATGTTCGGTACTGAACCTGAACGTTTCCGGAAAGATCAGCCGAACCCGCAGAACCCGAACGTCCAGGTGTTCGCTCAACTCTATGCAGGAGCCAGGGGGCAGTGCCGTGTCCTGCTGTCTGTGTCAATGGACGCAGTAGCAGGACTCGGGAGCGCACCCGCACGGGTGCCCCCAGGAAAGCACTTCCCCATGGGGGCACTCGATGCGTAGAGGAGCCAGGAGCGCCAGGGAGGGACCCCAGAAGAGGAGGATTGGGCCAATCTGTGCAAAACCCTTGTACAGAGGAGGTAAGAATAACATGTTTGTTTAAAAAAAAAACAAAGCTTTACAATCACCAAATTGGTTGTGAACCGAGGGTGCAATGTAAATCAGGTTATTACATTCGGAACTTTTTTTTTATCTATATGTAACCATGCCCCAGTGGGGGTTGCTGGAAGTAGTGGTTCACCTGCTCACACTGCCCTCAATCACACTCCTTGATTGCATCTAAAGTCAGAAAACAGGCAGACTCTTTGTTTTTGTTTTTTTTTATTGGGGGGGTTAAGAGATAATTATGGGATGCCCATGGATCAACAGTTCTTTACACAGGACCTCGATATATCACTTAGTATATACACTTCTCCTTCCTCCTCCAGCACAACTTTTGCTTCTCATATGTCTCCTTGTTCCTCTCTCCTGCACAATACTTGCTTCCAGCCTAGCTAGCACATGGTGAGGCCTGCTCTGGCTTTGGTCAGGCCTCAGTAACCGCCTTTTGTAGGCAGGGACCGCGGTAGGGTTGCCACCTCATCCCTTTAAACCCGAACACATATAAATTACACAGGTTCTGATGTTAATTCAATGCAGATAAGGAGTTTAATTACCACCTTAATCAGCCACACAACTTGTGTAATTCATATGTGTTCAGGTTTAAAGGGATGAGGTGGCAACCCGTGGGCCCATAGTGTAGAGAAAGTTTGTAGAAGTGTTAGCTAACCTGATGGGCTACTGCTCCCAGCCCATCCTCCTCCAGGCTTTGCCAGTCTTCCTGACTGCAAATGCCTGCACTCTGCCCATTGACACCGAAGTCCCAGTCTCTTCCTGCACCTCTTTCAGACTGTCTTCCTCCCAATTTGCTGCAGACTGCATCTCCACTTCCCTGGCTGTGTCACTCAACGACACCTGGTGAATTCCTCCTGCAGACCCCACTGGCAGTACTCTTCTCCCACTGTCCTTTTCTGCTCTCTCCTTGTGCCTCTCCACCAGGATCTCACTCCTCCTGGATGCCCCCGAGCCCCGGGCCGAGGTCATCCCCCCCCCCCAAACTGTGGACAGCCTTCAGTACTCCGTCTTCATTCTCCAACTTCCACCTGAACTCTCCTCCCAGACTGGGTTGCCCCGAGATATTTGAGAAGGCCTGCCCCCTGCCAATCCAGGTTGGGGATTGGTCAGGGCTTTCCAAATACCCAGCAGTTTCACCTCTTCTGCCCCACTCCCCTTTTCCAGAACTTTCTGAAAAACCAAGGAGGGGTCAACCAAAGAGTGTCACCACCTCCAGTCACCAACCACTCCCTGGACCACTCCCATGCCCAAAACAAAACAAACAGGCCTGAAAGCAGCCAGGCCTGCCTAAATTTGCCTACTCGAGCAAAAATCCTCAACTAACACCTACCTAACATAGAGGGCGCTACATATATATGCAGTAAAATTATGACAAGTACTGTATGTACAAAAAAAGGATTTTAAGCATGTATTACATACAGTCTTTTACATTAGGCTGACCTTTTTCATGTGTACATCTAAAAAGAAATAATCCTTGTTTGAAACAATCCCAAAACCACAATTTAAATGAGTAATATAGGGGTCAGAAAACAGCACTGTGCATCCAGAAAAAGATCATCTGAGGGGATGATAAAGTTGAACTGTTTTTCCATGATTCCCAATCAAGTGAGCCCACCCTCACAGTAGTCAGGGGGCAGAAACCCCTATCTGAGTGGACCGGTTCTCCTAAGACTCTCATCTTGCATTGCTTTTCTCAATATGAAAGTGTCAGAACAGGGAAGATGGCTACGGCTCGTGTTCGTGTACCGAACCAAATTTTTGTGACCTCTTCTGTTCGCGAACCGAGTTATTTCTGAACAGAAGCGTTCGTGAACCGAGGTATCACTGTATATGGCCTTGTATTGAGGTGGTTATACCAAGATCATGCTTGCAGCTACAACCATGATCTACAAAGTGATCCAAGCCGCTACAAAGTGATCTGAGCCTCTAGATTACAGGGGACAAAAAGGGGGTTCCTGAAATTCATTAAAGTGTAGTTTTTTTAAAAAAAAATTGCATTTAAAAAATCTTGGTGCAAATATTGTGTGGCATTAAAAATTGTAACAACCGTGGGTGTCTCAGCAACCATTGACATTAAGTGGTGGCTGGTGGTTTTTTGTTTGGGGGGGCGGCAAACAACCACCCCCCCGGCAGCACCTCAAACCCCCCCCCCCCCCGCCTGCTGTCTGCTGGTCGGTCCACCGGTACTTACCCCATCTAGGGTATCGGGCAGTGGCGGGGATCGGGCATCAGTGGACATCAAGGAGCGGCTGGGATCGGGGCATCGGTGGACATCAGGCTGTGGCAGGCATTGGGCATCCGGCAGCGGCTCCCGTGCCTTCTCCTCCTCCTCGCTTCCACCGTGCGTCTCCTCACCTCCTCCTAGGCATCCAATAGGATCGCCTGTCCTTTCAGCCAATCAGGTGACAGGTATCAGACCCGCTTCCCGATTGGCTGGGAGGAGGATCAGTGTTGCAACAGTGAATATTCATTTCAATGCTCTGCGCCTCGAGCACACCCTATTTTGAAGCCTATTAGAGCCTCTGGCTCTAATCAGTACTTAAAAAAAAACACACCCCCGCCCACCCCCACATAGGAATTCATGCGCCTGGCGTTCTGAAAGGTGCCAGGTGCATGAATAGGGAGGGTGGTGACATGGATAGGGGGGGCAGCGCCCATGTACCCTCAATGGAGGGGCCTCTCCTGATGACATCACATGTGCGCCCCACCCCCTAATGTTGAGTATCTCGCGGCTCCCAAATCACTCCCTTCCAACCTGTGAGTTATAGGGGTTGATTTACTAAAGCTGGCGAGTGCAAAAAACGGTGCAGCTGTGCATGGTAGCCAATCAGCTTCTAACCTCAGCTTGCTCAATCAAGCTTTGACAATAAATCCTTGAAGGTTTCTGTGTGGAGCTGCACCAAATTTTGCACTTTTAAGCTTTAGTAAATCAACCCCATAGTGTCTATCTTGCAGGTCCCGGCTCTCACTCTATGCCACAAGGTATGATATCTCGCAGCTCCCACCCCTACAGCTTGCTACCTCTGCCCACTCCTGTCCTCCCCTGTGAGGAGTGATATTTACAGGGGCACACTCACTGTTAAGGTGCACACTTTCTGTTAAGGGGCATGCTGATGGGCACATTTTATGTTAAGGGGGCACTCTGATGGCCATATTTTATTTTAATGGTCACACTGATGGGCACATTTCGTTGTGCCCATCAGAGTGCCCCTTAACATAAAATGTGCCCATCAGCATGCCCCTTAACATAAAATATGCCCATCAGCGTGACCCTTGACATAAAATGTGCCCATCAGCATGCCCCTTATTTTATGTTAAGGGACACGCTGATGGCCATATTTTATGTTAAGGGGAATGCTGATGCGCACATTTTGTTGTGCCCATCAGAGTGCCCATTAACATAAAATGTGTCCATCAGCGTGCCCCTTATTTTATGTTAAGGATCATGCTGATGGGCATATTTTATGTTAAAGGGCGCGCTGATAGGCACATTTTATGTTAAGGGGCACGCTGATGGGAACACCTGATGTAAAGGAGCACTCTGATGGGCACACAGGCAGACACCTGATGTAAGGGGACACTCTGCTGAGGAAACCCTATGTAAGGGGTCACTGTGATGGGGAACTCTATATAATGGTGCACTCTGATGAAGACAAATGATGTAAGGGGGCACACTGATAGGAGACACCATATGTAATGGGACCTTCCGTTGCAGAGACTTGATGGGAATACCTGATGTAAGGTGGCACTCCAATGGTAACACATTACTTAAGGGGGCACTCTGATGGAGACACCTGATATAGGGGGGTACTCTGATGGTGGCAACTGATTTATGGGGGTAGTCTAATGGGGGCACCCAATGTAATGAATTACTCTGGTGGGGCGCCTGATGTAAGGGGGAACATCCAATTTACATTTACAGAGTATTATCAGAGTGTGTGGAGGAAACAGTAACAAAAGCACCAGAGAGTGCGGCTTGCGCCAAAAGAAGGACAGTAGACGCGTAGAATCTTTCATGGTACAGACTTGAGATTCTGACCTCAGCCGGAAGAAAATTTTAGTGACTGGATCTCCTTGACTTTTAATTCAATACCCCTACTCTAGGGCCTCTGCTTTAAAAATATATAATATTTGGAGATTCTAAGTAATTTTCTAGCAAAAAAAATGAAGATTTTTACATGTATGACAGAAATATCAGAAATGGCCTGGTTTTGAAGTGATTAATAATGTATTAAGAATACAAGTTGTCATTCATTTCTTCTGACAGCTGATTGGGCTACATGTGTGCTATCATGTGGCAGCTTCCCATGGGTTGTCAGCCTGAATCTGAACTCATCACTGATAGTAAGCATGGATACTCTTTTACCAATAATAACAAACTACAGCATACCTTTGGAAACCCGGATATTACTTTTTACTTTACAAAAGTAGCAGTGATATAATCACTGTGCTGCAGATAGTCTATGCAGAGTGTAGAGCTGGGGAAGGGGCCCAGCAAGCCCCACCCACGACAGAAAACTACGGGAGGGGGCGGAGACAAGACCAGTCACCCTGCAAAAGGAGAGAGCAGCATTGAGCGGTCTTTACTAGAGGAAGAGGCAAAGGTTCACACTGGATTACTGCACAGATCTGGAAGAAATCATGATTCTTGTATATAGATAATATTTGCTAATCCTAGAATTCAGCTTTAAAGTCATTCTAAAGTCAAATATATTTTTTACCTCAATGCATTCTATGCATTAAAGTGATCGGAAACCCCCCTTTTTTATTCAAACAAATGTTACACTTACCTGCTCTGTGTAATGGTTTTGTACAGAGCAGCCCCAACGCTCCTCTTCTCGAGTCCCCTATCTGCGCCCCTGGCTACTCCCCTCTGCTGAATGTCCACCATAGCAAACTGCTTGCTATGGGGGCACTCATGCGGGCTCACTTGGAAGTGCAGTTGCTGTAAATCTGAGGGGAATATCTGAAATCAAGGGAAGCTCTGCTGATTTTACCATTGAATCATATACAAGCAAAAATTCTGTTTTTTATTCTCCTTGCATGTCCCCCATGGATCTACAGTGACTGCACTTCCAAGTGCTTTTCCAAGTGCACTTATAGTGCAAAGTGGATTTGCCTTTAGTAAATAAACCCCTGTGTGTCTATTGACACACAGAGCGCGGATTGGCCCCGCCCACCACTCTCTACTCACTGATTGTGATTAAGAGCAATAGGAGCCAATTTGTTTTTTATTAATCCAGTGCTGTGCTTGTCTGCATGATTTCTTTACCCTTTCTCAGAGGCTTGGCTGAGAGCAGAGGGAGCCATTAGGGTTGATTTACTAGAACTGAAGAGTGCAAAATCTGGTGCAGCTTCTAACTTCAGCTTGTTCAATTAAAGTAGATGTAAACCCACCACCCACCCAGTATAAACGAATGACACAGTATTAATGTATATATACATGCAAGCCTCCTGCATCTATCCCTACCTTTCAAATGTCCTTTCTGTAAGCACTAGCAGCTCTGTAAAACTCCGAAATCAGAGGGTGTCTGTGTTTGCTGGAGTTTGGTGGGTGGAGTTGTGATGTCACAAGCCTCCCCACCCACCTCTATGCTGAGTCATTGAGGAGGGAGGGAGGGGGGAGTGTAAAACTTTCTCTGCTGTGTGTAGGAGATAAGCAAATTGCTTGTCACTCACAGAGCAAGGGGCGGATCGACTGTGTATTTCCCTGTTAGTCAGACTTTCTCTCCCTGAAAAAAGATAAGCTCATTACTCACAGTTGGATTAACTCTTTGCGGCAAGACTGGGCACAGATGATATGACATGCTATACTCTACCAGGCAGAATTATTAATTTTTTTTTTTTTTCGGGTTTACATACACTTTAAGCTTTGACAAAAAAAACCTGGAAGGTGATGCACCAGATTTTGTATTTTCCAGTTTTGGTAAATGAACCACATTGGCTTCTGCTGCTGTCAGTCAAATCCAGTGAGCAGAGAGCAGGAGTCACTCTGGGTGTCAATGAATGCACACAGCCCGGCTCAGCAGCTCGCTCACACATATGCCGCCATAGGAAGAGGAGGGGCCAAAAGTGCTGGTGGGGGACCCCAGAAGAGGAGGTTCGGCGTTTTCACAGAGCAGGTTAGTTTACATCTTTTTTATGTTAGTAAAAAAAATATAACCTTAAAACCGCTTTAAAGTGATACTAAAGTCTCTTTTTTTTTCTTTAAAAATAACAAACATGTTATACTTACCTGCTCTGTGAAATGATTTTGCACAGAGCAGCCCGGATCCTCCTCTTCTTCAGCGCTCTTTGGTGCTCCTAGCCCCTCCCTCCTGTCGAGTGCCCCCCACAGCAAGGAGCTTGCTATGGGGGCACCCGAGCCGAGCCACAGCTCCCTGTGCTCATTCAGACACGGAGCTGCAGTTTGGCCCTGCCCCCTCTCTCTCCTGATTGGCTAACTGACATTGATTGGCAACAGCTGGAGCCAATGGCGTCACTGCTGTGTCTAAGCCATGAGAGAGAGTCCCAAACGGCCCAGTCTCTTCTGCAACATCGCTGGAGAGAGATGGGGCTCAGGTAAATATTAGGGGGGCTGCTGCACACAGAAGGTTTTTTATCTTAATGCATAGAATGCATTAAGATAAAAAAAAAAACATTCTGCCTTTACAACCACTTTAAGCACAATTTGCTCATAAAAAATGGATGCCGGTGAATACTGGCGAATACGCATTGGAGCTGGCAATTGTACTCAAATATCCAGGCCAAAGTTATTTATAGTTTGTTATATAATGGATGTCATATTCACCCATTTATAACCATGTCACATCCTGTTGCAAATCTGATTTTGCAGACAGTTCTCTTTTTTTTCCTTTATTTTGACCTAGAGCTCCTCTTTACTGGGTACCAAGCAGAGGATTCAGAAATAAGACAGGAAAAACCTGTATATAGTAAAATATTATTCTATCAGTCAGCAAGATTGTTTTGTCCTGGGGCAATCTGAGTGGTTTAATACACTTCTCATCCCAGCTGCCTCTGCAGTAGGTGTATGACCCTCTGGCAGTAAGAATCTTGTTATCTGATTCTTGGACTTAAAGAGAGAGATAGAGCTACTGTGATCGCTCTACCACGCACTGCAAAAACAAATGGCTGTTATCAGTGAAAAAAATATTAAACCAACTATATAGAAAAATATCTACAGATTATAAAAAAAATATAATATAGATAGATATAAATAGTATAGATTTTTTCATATATATACACATATATACAGTTTATATACAGTATCTCATAAAAGTGAGTACACCCCTCACATTTTTGTAAACATTTTATATCTTTTCATGTGACAACACTGAAGAGCTGACACTTTGCTACAATGTAAAGTAGTGAGTGTACAGCTTGTATAACAGTGTAAATTTGCTGTCCCCTCAAAAAAACTCAACACACAGCCATTAATGTCTAAACCGCTGGCAACAAAAGTGAGTACACCCCTAAGTGAAAATGTCCAAATTGGGCCCAAAGTGTCAATATTTTGTGTGGCCACCATTATTTTCCAGCACTGCCTTAATTGTCTTGAGCATGGAGTTCCCAGAGCTTCACAGGTTGCCACTGGAGTCCTCTTCCATTCCTCCATGATGACATCACAGAGCTGGTGGATGTTGGGGACCTTGCACTCCTCCACCTTCCGTTTGAGGATGCCCCACAGATGCTCAATAAGGTTTAGGTCTGGAGATGCTTGGCCAGTCCATCACCTTTACTCTCAGCTTCTTTAGCAAGGCAGTGGAGGTGGATCTTGGAGGTGTGTTTGGGATCATTATCATGTTGGAATATTGCACCGTAGCCCAGTCTCTGAAGGGAGGGGATCATGCTCTCCTTCAGAATGTCACAGTACATGTTGTCATTCATGGTTCCCTCAATGAACTGTAGCTCCCCAGTGCCGACAGCACTCATGCAGCCCCAGACCATGACACTCCCACCACCTTGCTTGACTGTAGGCAAGACACTCTTGTCTTTGTACTCCTCACCTGGTTGCCACCACACACGCTTGACACCATCTGATCCAAATACGTTTATCTTGGTCTCCTCAGACCACAGGACATGGTTCCAGTAATCCATGTCCTTAGTCTGCTTGTCTTCAGCAAACTGTTTGTGGGCTTTCTTGTGCATCAACCTCTGCATATGACGCTGAGCATGTGCACTCAACTGCTTTGGTTGACCATGGCGAGGCCTGTTCTGAGTGGAAACTGTCCTGTTAAACTGCTGTACGGTCTTGGCCACCATGTTGCAGCTCCGTTTCAGGGTCTTGGCAATCTTATTATAGCCTAGGCTATCTTTATGTAGAGCAACAATTATTTTTTCAGATCCTCAGAGAGTTATTTGCCACGAGGTGCAATGCTGAACTTCCAGTGACCAGTATGAGAGAGTGAGAGCGATAACATCAAATTTAACACACCTGCTCCCCATTCACACCTGAGACCTTGTAACACTAACAAGTCACATAACACCGGGGAGGGAAAATGGCTAATTGGGCCCAATTTGGACATTTTCACTTGGGGTGTACTCACTTTTGTTGCCAGCAGTTTAGACATTAATGGCTGTGTGTTGAGTTATTTTGAGGGGACAGCAAATTTACACTGTTATACAAGCTGTACACTCACTACTTTACATTGTAGTAAAGTGTCATTTCTTCAGTGTTGTCACATGAAAATATAGAATAAAATATTTACAAAAATGTAAGGAGTGTACTCACTTTTGTGAGATACTGTGTATATATATATATATTACTGTGCAAAAGTTTTAGGCAGGTGTTAAAAAAATGCTGTAAATGAAGAATGTTATCAGAAATAGAAGTTTTAATAGTTTATTTTTATCAGTTAACAAAATGGAAAGTAAATGAACATACGAGAAACCCAAATCAAATCAATATTTGGTATGACCACCCTCTGTCTTCAAAACAGCATGAATTCTTCTAGGTACACTTACACACAGTTTTTGAATGAACTCAGCAGGTAGTTTCTTCCAAACATCTCAAAGCACAGATCTTCTGTGGATGTAGGCTGCTTCAGATCCTTTTGTCTCTTCATGTAAACACAGACAGACTTCATGATGTTGAGATCAGAGATCTGTGGGGCCAAACCATCTCTTCCAGGACTCCTTGTTCTTCTTTACACTGAAGGTATTTCTTAATGACATTGGCTGTATGTTTGGGGTCATTGTTCTGCTGCAAAATAGATTTGGGGCCAATCACACACCTCCCTGATGGTAAGGCATGATGGATAAGTATCTGCCTGTATTTCTCAGCATGGAGGACACCACTAATCCTGACCAACTCTCCAACTCCATTTGCAGAAATGCAGCCCCAAGCTTGCAAGGAACCTCCACCATGCTTCACAGTTGCCTGAAGACACTCATCATTGTACCACTCTCCAGCCTTTCAACAACAAACTGCCTCCTGCTACAGCCAAATATTTCACATTTGACTCATCAGTCCAGAGCACCTGCTGCCATTTTCCTCTACCCCAGTTCCTATGTTTTCATGCATAGTCACTTCTTTCCATGTCGGAGGTATGGTGGCTTTATGGCTGCAATTATTCTATAAAGACAACTTCATCTGTTCAGGCTTCTCCAGACAGTAGATGAATGTACCTGGGTCACATTGGTTTCCACCAGTTCTGTGCTGATGGCAATGCTGGATATCTTCTGCTGTTAAAGGGAAGTAAGCATGATATGTCTTTTATCTGCTGCATTAAGTTTCCTTGGCTGTCCATTGCATCTATGGCACTGTTTCTTTGTGCCTCTTCAAAAGAGCTTGAACAGCACATCTTGAAACCCCAGTCTGTTTTTAAATCTTTGTCTGGGAGAGATCTTGCTAATGCAGTATAACTACCTTGTGTCTTGTTGCTGTGCTCAGTCTTGCAGTGGTGTGTGACCTGTGACATGGATGACCTGTGACATGAAACTGTCTTCCACAACTTAGTAACAGAGTTTGGCTGTTCCTCGCCCAGTTGTAAACCTTCTACACAGCTGTTTCTGTTTCAGCTAATGACTGTGTTTCGAGCTATATATGAAATTGATGATCATTAGCACCTGCTTTGTATATTTGGTTAATCATACACCTGATTCTAATCTTACAAAATCCCTGACTTTGTGCAAGTGTACAAAGTGTGCAAGTGTAAGAATTGATGCTGGTTTGAAGCCAAAGGGTAGTCACACCAAATATTGATTTGATTTAGATTTTTCTTCTGTTCGCTCACTTTGCATTTTGTACATGGAAACAAACCCAACCATGAGGATTAAATAACAAATACCCTTGCACTGCAAGAGTTAAATGCTCATTGATACTAGGGATAAGGAAAAAGGTGTAATACTTACCTTATTCTTTGTTGCACCAAGCTTCCTTCACATGTGTGACTGACTCTTCAAAGCCTCTAGTATAGGGTCTTTGGATCATCAACAACAATGCAGAGCCTATAGCCCTGGATTGCATGTAACGATGGAGAGGGACCACTCACAAGCCCAAGCGGAGAAGAGCTCCAGAACCTGATATGAGAATCAAGGTTAATAATATACCTTATTCTTTACCCCCTAAAGTTAATGAGAATTTAACCCTTTAACCCCTGTTGCATGGACTCTGCTGCAGGGGAGGGGTTTTTTCCTTATTCCTGGAGTTGGGCTCTAATTTCTGACTTCCTCTCCTTCCCCCACTCCTACGATGATTCCCGTTGACTTGCAAACTCGTAGACAAGTATTTTCACGTCCGGCCTCTCCATCTGAGGAGTTCTAATGTTGCTAAATTAGTTTTGTTATTAGCGTTTCAATTTTGTAATCAGAGTTCGTGCAGACCGGCCTGTTCTGCATCGGTTCTAAATTGAATGAATACAGATATTTATTTTCATTGCGGTTTGTTTCGCCTTATAAAAATAAATAAATAAATAAATAAATAATTGGCGACCACGGGATTTATATTTTGATTAATGGCGCTTGGCAGTATGATTTAGCAGTCCCGATGTGTAGCTGTCGGAGATACATTGCGGGTTTAATCTAGTAACATGGCAGAGGCTGGCGGGAATGCGCGAAGGTGTCTCGGCGATTGAATTAGTGCCTAAGTGTCATTTGACAACCCGAAAAATAGTCATGAGCTAAAGACATAGATGGAATTTGAAAAATGTGATCAAGAATATTTATTACATTATATAACTTGAGATATCAAAATTTTCCATCTGTCTCTCTCTCTCTCTCTGATTATTGAAAAAATATTTTCTCTGTCATAGCTTTTGATTTGATATTTAAAGAGCATTTCTAGTCAACAAGTCAAATCAATCAGTGAGATCCAATTGCGTTCCAGCAATCTGTAGCTGTGAGAAAGTTTAAAAAGTCCACTTCAATTTGCTTTAACCACTTCAGACCCGGAAGGTTTCACCACCTTAATGACCAGGCCATTTTTTGCCATACGGCCCTGCGTTATCTTAACTGACCATTGCGCAGTCGTGCGACTCGGTACTCAAATACAATTTATGTTCCTTTTTTCCCCCACAAATAGAGCTTTCCTTTGGTGGTATTTGATCACCTCTGCGGTTTTTATTTTTTGCACCATAAACAAACAAAGAGCGACAATTTTTTTACTTTCTGCTATATCCAATAAAAAAATTTAAAAAAATTGAATTTCTTCATCAGTTTAGGCCAATATGTATTCTGCCACATATTTTTATTTATTTTTTTTACTGGTAATGGCAGTGATCATTTTTAGCGGGACTGCGACATTGCGCTGACAAATCGCACACCTGTCTGACACTTTTTTTGGGAACCAATGACATTATTACAGTGATAAGTGCTAAAAATATGCACTGTTACTGTACTAATGGCACTGGCAGGGAAGGGGTTAACATCAGGGGCTATCAAAGGGTTAGGTGTCCTCCTAGCTGGTGCTTGCTAACTGTGTGGGGCATGGACTGACTGTGGGAACACAGAGATCCGTGTTCCTGCTTAGCAGGAGCAGAAGATCTCTGGGTCCTGGGAAACGATTGCGGGTGGTCCGTCGGACCCACTGATTGACTCCCCCTCTGTGCAATTGGCTTGCACTATCCAGCTCCTCAATGTACCAGTATACCATTAATGTACCTCAATTACACAAAAATAAAAGCTTTCTTTGGTTTTGAGAACAAGACCTACCTCATCAATTGCTATATTTCTCAGATCGCTTCAGAGACTCCCTGGTATACAGACACAGACAGAGGGACCAGTAAGACACAGGAGGGCATTTACCGGCTGTCCTCATTAGCACACCTTCACCCATCAACTAAGTTTTCACAGCACCCCTGGCATTCCTCCATGTGTACATTTGCCTGGCTTCAGGACGGTCATCTTGTCTGTCTGTGCGGCTGGCTGGGATTGCATTGTTTTTAATATCGGCATGAAAATATAAAAAACAGACACTATGGATTATTATACATAAAATTCCTCTAAAAATCCCAAGAAGAAGGAGGATACTCCGAAACATGCTATGTCAGATTGAGGCATTTTTGTAATGTTGATTAGAGATGAGCTCCCGGTTATATCGAGTGTTCGTCTGTTCGAGCCATTCCGAACATTATGGGGCGTTCGCGGGAACTTTGCGTACCCCATAATGCATTCTAATGGCGGCGGAAGGCCGCCTGCTGATTGGCCAAAGCATGCACATGACCTGCATGCTTCGGGCAATCAGCGGGCGGCCTGCTGTGAGAGCTTTGATTGGCTAAAGGCAGGGTGCCTTTAGTCAATCACTGCTCAGCAGCCTTGATCCACGCCCCACACTATATAAAGCCACTTGTACAGCGGCTCTATGTAGTGTGTGAAAGGGCAGTGAAAGAGAGATAGTTTAGGTTGCGGATTGCAGGCAGTTTAGTTAGATAGCTATTGTAAAAAAAAAAAAAACGATAGATAGATATATAGGGTTATCTGTATACAGTAAGGCAGTGCAAGAATATATATATATGCAATGCCTTTAGTGTAGTAGACTATATATACAGCTAATTCAGTGTATAGTATAAAGCGTCCGTTTAGGCAGTGCAAGAATATATATATATATATATATATATATATATATATATATATATATAGAAATATGAGATATATGACATATATATATATATATATATATATATATATATATATATATATATAGAAATATGAGATATATGACATATATATATATATATATATATATATATATATATATATATATATATATATGACATATATATATATATATATATATATATATATATATATA
>BLSH010446985.1:389903-415464 GCA_018402905.1 Glandirana rugosa | reverse complement strand
GATCAAAACACTGACAGAATCCATGGATGGCAGGCTTTTGAGTGTCCTTGCAAAGAAAGGTGGCTATATTGGTCACTGATTTGTTTTTGTTTTGTTTTTGAATGTCAGAAATGTATATTTGTGAATTTTGAGATGTTATATTGGTTTCACTTCTGAAAATAAATAATTGAAATGGGTATATATTTGTTTTTTGTTAAGTTGCCTAATAATTATGCACAGTAATAGTCACCTGCACACACAGATATCCTCCTAAAATAGCTACAACTAAAAACAAACTAAAAACTACTTCCAAAAATATTCAGCTTTGATATTAATGAGTTTTTGGAATCATTGAGAACATGGTTGTTGTTCAATAATAAAATTATTCCTCAAAAATACAACTTGCCTAATAATTCTGCACTCCCTGTATATTCTATTCTTTTCCATTTTATTCTAATTCAAATTTATTCTATTCGAAATTTGAATTTCACAGAATGGTTATATTGTTATATTCATTCTATTCATACATAGTTACAGTTAGGTTGGTTGAAAAAAGACACAAGTCCATCTAGTTCAACCAATAAAAAAATATATATATACAGTATATATATATCATACAATCCCTTATACACAATCTTATACCCACGGTTGATGCAGAGGAAGGCGAAAAACTCCAGCAAAGCATGATCCAATTTGCTACAGCAGGGGAAAAAATTCCTTCCTGATCCCCGAGAAGCAATCAGATATTCCCTGGATCAACTTTACCTATAAATGTCAGTATCCAGTTATGTTATGCACATTTAGGAAAGAATCCAGGCCTTTCTTAAAGCAATCTACTGAGCTGGCCAGAACCACCTCTGGAGGGAGTTTATTCCACATTTTCACAGCTCTTACTGTGAAGAAACCTTTACGTTTTTGGAGATGAAATGTAGCCCTTTGCTTGCCTTCATCTGCCCCTTGGAGCACTGTTCCTCTCACTGATATGAGACTGTTCCGATACCTGACACCAAAAGTGGGGCACCATTTCTCCCACCAACACCAATAATAGGGGCACTATTCTTCCCTGGATACCAACAATGGTTCACTATCCCCCCCCCCTCCAATCAGGGCCATCTTAATAGCATCATGGGCCCCTGGGCAAAATAATGTACTGGGGTCCCTACCAGTCTGCCCAATTTTATGCACCTACTCTCAATAATTAAAATATAAAGAGTTGATAGAATTAAACATTTAATCATTAGTACTTTCAATAAAATAGATTTTAAGCAATGAGGCCCTGTTCACAACTGAGCGTTTTTCAGCTCGTAAAAAAACACCCAACAAGCAAAACCCCATTCATTTCAATGGCTCCTGTTCACATCTGAGCATTCTGTCACCTGAAGCAAAACGCCTGAAGCTCAAAAAAGTAAATGAGCTTCTTTTTAGGCCGATTACAGGCGTTGTTCTGCATTTTACATTGATGACCTTTTGACCTGTACAAAATTGCTGCAAAATTTGCGCCAAAAATTGTGCGACTTTCTGCCTGAAAGCAAAACGCTCAGGTGTGAATGCAGCCTAAGAAAACATTCCCAGGACACAGCCATCATGGGACAGTTTAGTAAAAAGCATGATTGTCCTGGCAAATCCGGGACAGCTGGCAAGTATGATGCAATGCAAAATTATCATGGGGCCCCCATGCACCTGGGGTCCCTGGGAAGTGCCCAGGGGGGCCCAGGCATTAAGACAGCCCTGCCCCCAATACCAAATGTGGCGATGTTTACTCCCACTGATGCCAACACAACTGGCCAACTGCTGGCCACAATCCAGTCCTCCTTAAAGCGGAGTTCCACCCAAAAGTGAAACTTCCACTTTAAGCACTCCTCGCCCTCTTACATGCCACATTTGGCATGTCATTTTTTTTGGGGGGGAGTGGATACCCTATTTTCAGAGGGACTTCCTGTCCCTCTTCCTCTTTCCTCTTCTGGGCCGCCTAGGCGACTCCTCCTCTCCTCCTAGGCGGCCCCTCCCTCCTGGCAATCTTCTGGGACACGTCACAGGTCCCAGAAGATTGCCTGGCCACTGGCAACACGCAGCGCGACTCGCGCATGCACAGTGCATCCCGGCCGTGAAGCCACGGCCGGTGCCCACACCTGCAATGCTGGCACTGCAGGGAGGAGGGGGGAGACGAGCGAGGCTTCGGGCGCAGCCATCGCTGGACCGGGAGACAGGTAAGTTACTGTTTATTAAAAGTCAGCAGCTACACCTGTTCCATTCCTAACAGCCCATCTCAACAAAATGCAAGCAACTCTAAATTCCTTCATATGGAATGGCAAACATTTAAGGCTTAATAAGTCCACTCTTTGCAAACCAACCTCAGCTGGAGGTATGGGAGCTCCTAATGTCATAGCATACTATAGGGCTATTATTCTTGAACAAACCAAGAGTTGGTGGGTCCCAGACACCGCACTCCCATGGTTACAGATAGAGCAAACTGCTCTAGGGTCCTGTCCTCAGTTAGTTCTTGGTGCATTGCTGATCTCTAGCCACAAACCAACTTCGTATTTAGCCGCAACTAATGCTACCCTAAGAACATGGCAAGCAACGATACAGCAATCCAAGGGCATACCTCATAGCCTATTGCATGATTTACCTCTCCAAACTCTACGAAACATTATGCAAGACATACCCTTACAAAACTGGATTAATGCTGGGATACACACGTTTGGAGACCTATACCACAACTCCATGCTACTCTCCTTTCAACAGATCCAACAACGATTCCAAATTCCAAACAAGGACTTCTTTAAGTTCCTTAGAATCCGATCTGTTCTTTCAAAAGTAATCTGGTCCAAAAACCCGACAATGAAAAAGACCCTACAATTCTACAATGGTTCTCGACCACTTCCCAAGGGTATTTCTTACTTTTACAAACTACTCACCAACTCGGACCTCAACTCCAAAACTCCCACTATGCTCAAATGGGAAAAAAGACTGAACAGCACTTTTACCACACAACAATGGTATAACGCCCTGGGTCTGCCATCTAAACTATCCAGATGTTGCACCTGCTGGGAGGGCACTCAAAAAATATTCCATGACTGGTACCTCACTCCACAAAAATTGGCAAAATTCTACCCCTCGTCACCCAACATGTGTTGGAGAGCATGTCATCAACCTGCATCAGCATTTCACGTATGGTGGTCTTGCCCCAAATTGACAAGTCTCTGGAACAATGTCTCAAAATTTCTATCCTCCATGCTACCCACACCGATCCTGCTATCCCCGCAAATGCTCCTCCTTGGTCTGAATATTGACTCTTGGCCAACTCCCTCACAAACTGTTTTCTCCCACACTCTCTTTGCGATTAGATCACCTCTGGCCAAGAATTGGAAAACACCCAATCTTCCATCTTTCCCAGAAATTATCTCAGCTCTTAACAACCAATGTGAGATGGAACTCATGTATGCCAAGGCACAATTACAAATGCCTCGATTTCTGAAGAGGTGGAATCTCTGGCTTACCCACCCCAAATGTACTCTGAAAATCTGATTTTTCCGCTACATCTATATCTACAACGACATCCGGAGCAACTGTGTTGACCTTATCCATTGAAAATCAGAGGCATGACTGACTGTTTACATACGGTGGATTCTTATCCACTGCCTGAGCAACCTAACACAACTTTTCTCTTCATTTCCAATGATTGTTTCCTGCTCCTTATCCACTATTGTAATATAGTTTTAATCTACTAGTATTCTGTATTCTGGGCCTCCCGCACGGTGTGGTCTCCGCAATGGTTGGTTGGACCGCTGTACACTTACTGACACAGTATGTTCCCTCTGGGGTGTTGGTGTTGAGCGGTGCAAAATTTGATTGTTTGCTCAATGATCAGTTACGTTACTGGATGTGCAACTAGTTGCAAATACTTATGTACAGCCCTTACTGTGCTTTAATGTTGTACATTTCTTCTCTTGTGTACCTGTGGAAAACTTAATAAAAGACTATTGGAAAAAAAAAAAGTCAGCAGCTACACTTTTTGTAGCTGCTGACTTTTAATAAACTAGAAAAATGAGTGGAACTCCGCTTTAAGTCTGAAGGACAATAAACCGGCCCAGTTTGGAGACCCCTTCTCTAGATGTAAAGAGTGCCCCCTTGTCCTCTGTGTTGACCTTAAAGTGAATAACTCACACCAAGTTTACTATATGGACCCCTTATGTATTTCTACATGTCATATCCCCCCTTAATCTCCTCTTCTCAAGAGAGAATAAATGCAGTTGCTGTAATCTTTCTTCAAACCTGAGCTCCTCCATGCCTCTTACCAGTTTAGTTGCCCTTCTCTGCACTTTATCCTTTTTGAGAACCATTGCCCAAAGCTGAACTGCAAATTCCAGATGAGGTCATACTAATGATTTGTACAGGGGGGGGCAAAATGATGTCTATCTCTCTGGAGTCCATACCTCTCTTAATACAAGAAAGGACTTTGCTCGCTTTGGAAACCGCAGCTTGGCATTGCATTCTATTATTAAGCTTATGATCTACCAAAACCCCCAGATCCTTCTCCACTATGGATTCCCCCAGTTGTACCCCCCCCCCCCCCCCAGTATGTACGATGCATGTAGATTCTGAGCTCCCAAGTGCATAACTTTACATTTATCAACATTAAACCTCATTTGCCACATAGTCACCCAATTAGACAGCGCATTGAGGTCGGCTTGTAAGTTGGAGACATCCTGCAAGGACGTTATTCCACTGCATAGCTTGGTGTCATCTGCAAACACTGAAATGGTACTTTTAATCCCAGACCCAATATCATTTATAAATATATTGAAAAGTAAGGGTCCCAACACTGAACCTTGGGGTACACCACTGATAACCTTAGACCATTCAGAGTAAGAATCATTAACCATTACTCTCTGAATTCGGTCTTTTAGGCAGTTTTCTATCCATTTACAACCCAATCTTTCCAAGCCTGTAGACTTTACCTTACACATTAGCCGTGTGTGGGGAACGGTGTCAAATGCTTTTGCAAAATCCAAGTATACCACGTCCACAGCCACCCCTCTGTCCAAGGTTTTACTTACCTCCTCATAAAAAGAAATCAGGTTTGTTTGACAACTTCTGTCTTTCATGAATCCATGCTGTCTGTTGCTTAAAAAAAATTTTCTAGCAAGAACTCATCTATGTGATCTTTTATTAAACTCTCCAGTATCTTCCCAGCTATAGAACTTAAACTAACAGGTCTATAGTTAGTTGGTGAAGACTTTGATCCCTTTTTAAATATGGGCACCGCATTGACCCTACGCCAATTCAGTGGTACCATTCCAGTCATTAAGGAGTCCCTAAAAATGAGATACAATGGCTTTGAAATGACAGAGCTCAATTCCTTTAGCATCCGTGGATGGATACCATCTGGTCCAGGTGCTTTATCTACCTTTATTCTGTCTAAATATTTCTATTTCATATCACTTTTGAGCCATTGTGGATCATTTGGGGCTGTGTCACTACCACTCCTATTATGGACATGAGCTCCCCCATGCTCCTTTGTATACACAGAGCTGAAGAAAGTATTTAATAAATTTGCCTCCTCTTTGTCCCCAGTCACCCACTCTGGATTGTTTTGTAAAGGGCTCAGACCTGACCTTTTTACTATTAATATATTTGAAGCGTTTTTGGGGTTTCTCCTACTATCTTTTAAAATCTGTCGTTTGTTCTCAATTTTTGCATCCTTGATTTCCTTTTTACATATTCTGTTATATTCTTTGTAACATTTAAACGATGATGGTGTTCCTTCATTTTTGTATTTTTTAAAAGCTATTTTTTTTTATTTAAAGCTTTTTTTAACTTTGTCCAGGAGCCACATAGGTTTTATTGTTAGCCTTTTAAACTTATTGGAAATATACTTTGCAGTGAGTTCACATACAGTCGCTTTGAAGACTTCTCTATTCTTTTCTATTCTATTCCAATTAAATTTTATTCTATTCAAATTTTCAGAAGATGGTTATATTCTTTCTATTCTATTCTATTCTATTGTATTGTATTATGTGTTTTTTCTATGCTATTCTATTCTTTTCTTTTCTATTCTAGTCAATTATATTCTTTTTTGTTCTATTCTATTCAAATCTATTCTTTTCTATTCTATTTAAATTTGATGTTATTTTATTTGAATTTTGGTGAAGGGTTATTTTTTTTCTATTCTATTCTGTTTTATTCTATTATTTTTTAAATTGTATTCTATTCTTTTATTTTCCATTATTTTCTATTTGAAACTCGAATTTCAGAAGATGGTTATATTCTTTCTATATTGTTCTATTCTTTTTTTTATTCTATTCTATTCCTTTATTTTCTATTTTGTTCCATTCTTTTATTTTCTAGTCTATTTATTATATTATATTCTTTTATTTTCTATTCTATTATATTCTTTTCTATTCTACTGCTTTATTTTCTCTTCTATTTTATTCCCTTTGGAAATTCGATAACGATTCGGAAACTATTCGAATTTGATTAGAAGGCTATTCAAATTTCGTCCAAAATTTTGTTTTGGTATTTTGGATTTGTTTAACCACTTGCCGACCACTGATCTGCATCTGACGGCGACAAAGTGGCTCTGTAAGGCGAAACGGCGTCATACGACGGCGGCTGCCAGATCGCGCACAGTGAGCACGCGCGCACCGCCGGAGGCGCGCCCGCGCGCTCACTGTGTCCGGGGAGGGCCAGGGAGCGGGTGCGGCGGAGTCGATCTCCGCTGGCCACCGGCGATGCCCCCCCCCCCGGAGTGAAAGAACGGAGGTCCGTGTAAGTAAACACGGACCTCCGTTCTGTGAGAGGGGGAAGGGCTGTGATCACAGCCTTCCTCTACACGGAAGGTGTGATCACTTCCCTTCTCCTATTAGGGCAGTCCCCCCACAGTTAGAACACGCCCAGGGAACACAATTAACCCTTAGAGCGCCCCCTGCAGGTTAACCCCTTCACTGCCAATGGCATTTACACAGTAATCAGTGCATTTTTATAGCACTGATCGCTGTATAAATGCCAATGGTCCCAAAAAAGTGTCAAAATGTTCCGACATGTCCGCTGAAATATCGCAGTATGGCTAAAAATCGCAGATCGCCGCCATTACTAGTAAAAAAAATAAAAAAATAAAAACCCCAAAAATGAATTCTCATCATCCGTAAACGTGACCACTTTTGCGCAAACCAATCAATAAACGCCGATTGCGATTTTTTTAATCACAAATATGAGGAAGAATATAAATCGGTCAAAACCGATGAAAAAAATGTTTTTTTATATTTTTTTTTTGGATTTGTATTTTAGCAAAAAGTAAGAAATTTGAGTTTTTTTGCAAAATTGTCGCTCTTCTTTTGTTTATAGTGGCGATCAGAAATGACGCAGCGGTGATCAAATACCACCAAAAGAAAGCTCGATTTGTGGGGAAAAAAAGGACGCAAATTTTGTTTGGGTACAATGTCGCAAGACCGCATAATTGTCAGTTAAAGCGACGCAGCGCCGAATCGCAAAAAGGGCTCCGGTCCTAAAGTGTGAAATCCTTCCGGGGCTGAAGTGGTTAAATTTGTTACTATTGTAATTCAGAAATTCAGATACATTTGGAAACAAACAACACATGTCTAGTCATGGCAGCACTGTGTGGGTTGTAGGGTCCCTGAGGGCATTCATCTTGGTCGAGAAAGTTGATATTGTGTTTGAGGTATGATGTCTCTTTTTGATGGTCTAGTTGGAATGTACACATACTATAGTGTATAGTAAAGAGGTCACAATGAATGGGATGTGTCACTGACATAACTGGACTTTTAAAGTGGTAGTAACGTCAGCTTTGTGTTTTTTACCTGCAGGAAATCCTATAATAAAGCTTAGTAGAGTGGGAAAGCTGCTCTAAATAAAAAAGGAGAACGTGTGAATGCTCTCAAAATGAGTGAATCCCACAAATGGAATATTAGTTCATAAACTCAAAATTGATATAAAGTTAATAATGTTCATTTAATGATTGGTTCTTCTTATAGTGAATATCCTTATGGATGTAGACCGACTTCACCAAGGCTATTCACACCACAGCAATTCGTGCACTTCCACCGTAAGAAAAACCTGCTTACCAGAAGGCAAGCTATGGGAGCTTGCGGCTATTAACCCACCCAAGGCTTACCTGTAGGTACAATGAATATCTCTTAAATGTGCACCATTTAGGAGATATGCACACTGGATGCAGCCAGTGACGTCACCGGCGCATGCGAGCTGAAGGTCCAGCATATGGTGCAGGTGACGTCATTGCGGCTCCAGCCACTCATACAGCTGGAACCCGCCAACCTGAAAGGAAGACAGGGGGGAAATGGGGGAACCTCAGTGGTTGGTAAAACCCTGTTTGGGACCTGGAGCTTTCATAGAGATTTGCGAGGAAGAAATCTCCAATCCTGGGACCAGGTTTTGTAGGCAACTGGCACACTGATGGCACTGTTGTTCACACTTGGTATAGTCTGAGACCTAACAGTAAATTGGGGCTCCACCCTCCTAAGGAGTCTGAGTGGTTGCAAGGGAACAGCCAGAAGTGTACATGGTGTGGTCTTGTGATAGAACAGACAGGGGGCCCAAGCCTGAGGGCCGGCGCAGCATGGAGCTGCCAGAAGGAGAGATGACAGAGGTACAGCATTTGTGCATGAACACAGGAATATTGTGTAAGATGGTCAGGAGAAGGCCTGAGCAGCGGCGCTGATAAAGAGAGCTAGAAGGCTGAATATTACTTTATTTCGTGTTGATGGTGGAGACCCCTGCTAGGGAAACCATTTGTTCTGTTGAACCTTTTTGTTCTGTTTTAATAAAAGAGGGCCAACAAGAGCTTAAATGGCATACCTGGCGTGGACTGTACTCACTGTTGAACGCTACACTTGAGCTAAACAACCCCCAAACATCACACTACCTACACAGTGACAGCTTCTGACTGGTGATTCTTTCAGACACTCATATAGGCCCTTTTTCAGCCAGTCACCTGTACCTGCATGTGCCACTTTTGCCAGTTAGCTGTAGCCATACCCGGGAAGTGTCCAAGCCTAAGATTAGTGGGAGGATTTTAAGTTCCCATGAATAATGACAACCCCCAAGAATAACCCTCAGAATATGTCAATGTCAGCAATGATAATGCCCAGAAATGTCAGGGTAAGCAATAACCACCAGCAAATGTCAGGGTAAGCAATAACCCCCAGCAAATGTCAGAGTAAGCAACAACCCCCCAGCAAGTGTCAGGGTAAGCAAAATCCACCAACAATACACAGTAATAGCAAGCACCAGACAATAATGATGCCCAGCACTAGACAATAATGATGCCGAGCACCAGACAATAATGACGCCTAGAACAAAATAATAATGACCCCCAGCAGTGGTATTCAGTACTTTTACTTACCTGAGCCTCTGCTCCAATTATGTTCTTCTCTTTGCATGCAGCAAGCACTTCCTTCCATTCCGTGCCAGCCCTGAAGTAACTGCTATTAATTCTTGGTCTGACATATCAGGTCCTAGCAACCTACACCAGCCCAGCAGGATGAAGAACTATAGTTTAATTGTCAGAACCACAGGGAAAAATCAGACAGGTGCTAAATACATTGATATTGTTGCTGGGCTGGCACTTGCTGCTGATGGTAGTGCTACTGCTGTCAATTAATAGAAAGCCGAAGGACTGATTCCAGCCAATAATGAGTTGGTAATGTAAGCAAAAATATTGCTGGGTGATATCCATCAAGTTCTCCAGTATGGTTGTAGATGTGGGGCAGCCTGTAGACCATAGACTGTGTGGGTCTTAAAGCCTATACAACCCCCTGGAGGCTGCTCACATTGACCGTTAGAACAAAACTAACCACCACTAGAGCTCTCCCTTCCCCCCACATTCAAGTGTTTGTTTATATAAGTATGGTATTGTTTGCAATTTTATTAATGAAGGCTGATCAATTCTACCTAAGGCAAAAGAGACCTACACTATGTGTTAAATAATAATTTGTTTGCTTTGTGTTGGCCTGTGCTGCAAAAGCTAGACCTGTTGCGTTAGTTATCTTACTCCTATGTAGTCATAATTTAAAGCATAACTCCACTTTTGTTGAGAAAAAAACGTTCTCCTCTAGGTGATCTATGTACATTGCAAGGATTTTAACAAACTTTGTTGCAGATTCCTACCTTTTGTTATTCTAAAGAAATCCCTGTGTGTTTGTCTGTGTCCATGTGGAAAGTGAATCTAATGGGAGTGGTTTCATAATTATTAATCATCTGTGCACTTGCAGGACACTAATGTGGAAATCTGCTGGGCCTGCATCCCTTTGGACATGTTCTAATAAGGAGTATCTCATCAAAAATGACATTTTTGTTCCAGGGGATGCCTGAAATCTTAGTGAAGACTTCTGGGAAAATCGGTGAGCCAATCACACAAGCAGGAAATTATGTTTCTGGCGGATGTTCTGTACACACTTTGTGTGCAGTACACCTACAAGTAGCCATATTGCACTGCATTTTCAGAAAATTACAGCGGCTACAGATTGAAAAGGAAAGGTAACTTTGTATAACACTCAGTTACAATATGACTTGTATCGCAATTGGATAGGCTTTATTATTTGTTCTATTATTTTCCCCACGAAAGTGGAGTTACCTTTAAGGATACCCTCAAAAGATACTATGGCCTTTTCCATCCACAATAGGTCTCTGTTTTCACTCTGAACGTATCAGCAGTTACTTTGTAAAATTGTTCCACAACAAAGCCTAGCAAGAAAAGTTAGTTAGTTATCACAGATACAATATCTGGGTTCAAAACTTGGTGCCTTCAAGAAAATTTTACCTTTAGTTTTATCCTATTATGTTTTTTGTTTTAGGCTTTACTAAAAAGGCTTCTGTGGCCAGAAAATCCAAGGTAGGTGTGGTCTGTCTAATTATTAGATTGGAGAAGAAAAAGGTTAGGTGGGCTTTTCTTTTGGAAATTTTTATTACATTTGAATTACCCTAGTAAAGGTAGCGAGGCTTGATATCTCTTATCAGGGACACAGACAGCAAATACAACCCTAGAGTTGGACTTCAACCCCCTTTTAGCCTGCAATCGGTATATTGTCAATCAATATTATATTCTAGAGATTGGCTCCAGGGGTTCCACCAAGACCTAGAGAGTGTGATGTTCTCGTATTTTGTGGGACTTGAGGCTATCTGCCTAAACGAACAGGTTGTGTGCCTATGGAAGAAAGCTGTAGGCTTGGAAATGGTCTTATGCTAGAGCAGTGTTTCTCAACCTTTTTTTCAGTCAAGGCACCCTATAAATTATAGAAAGTCTCGAGGCACCCCATTCTAAAATGTAAAACACGATTCCAATAGATATACATACTATATCAACATCCACACACGTAGGATACCCAACGTTAGAGGTGATTTATTCTTCCCAATCCACTACACTTTTGTACACTGGTACAGACTAGTATGCCAATGTTTCTCTTTTCCCTCAGTTTTTTCCATCACTCAGCTACTGTGAACCCAGCACTGACAGAGAGCGGCAGGAGAAGGTCAAACAAGGATGCTGTGCAGACAACCAACATCCTCCTTATCAACTGATGACCTCATTGGTTGTTAGGACGCCGGTGGCTAGATGGTCATAATGGTACACAATGAAAACCTGTGGCTTTGTGTAAATAAAAGGCAGGGTTCATCCACCTGCTTGCTTGTATACAATTTTGGGGTAATTTTTAGGCATCCCTGAAGAAACCTCAAGGTACTCTGGTTGAAAAAGGCTGTGCTAGTGTCTGAGATCTGAAATAGATAAATAGAAGAACAATATACAGCTAGGTGGACTGTTGGATAACACAAAATTACACGTGGAAGACATCATCCCTATATAGAATTCATCAACATATCTAAAAAAAAAAATGGGACTTTAATTACGTCTTTGATAGTGACATCTACAATGACTACTGAGCGTTAAAAAGATTAATATTTTTGTTACATATTACGTTAAGAACATCCCCTACAATGTTTTTATTAAAAAGCACATAATTATTGTACAAAAGTATCATCATCATTTGCGAACCGCAGTCAATGTGTTTCGTAGGAATCCCCACTTCCTCTAGATTCTGAGGGATAGATTAGGAAGACAGGAGGTTTGTGAGTATGTGTGGTTAGCATTAGTGGTTTTTGTATTTAATTTTCTATTCCCTTTTTTCCTGCTATCTAATGCAAGGGCAGATCGAATTATATATACAGGTGCATCTCATAAAATTAGAATATCATCAAAAAGTTCATTTATTTCAGTAATTCTATTCAAAAAGTGAAACTCAAATCACTCATCACTGACTATGAAAACTTCACACTGGACCTCATGCAACTTGTATTCTGTGCCTCTCCACTCTTCCTCCAGGCTCTGGGATTTTGATTTCCAAATGAAATGCAAAATTGTCCTCAGTGATGATTTGGGGAGCCATGTTATCTGCTGGTGGCGGTCCACTGTGTTTTATCAAAGTCAGCGCAGCCCTCTACCAGGAAATTCTAGAGCACTTCATGCTTCCCTCTGCTGACCAGCTTTATGGAGATGCTGACTTCATTTTCCAGCAGGACTTGGCACCGCCCACACTGCCAAAAGTGCCAATACCTGGTTTAATGATCATGGTATCACTGTGCTTGATTGGCCAGTAAACTCATCTGACCTAAACCCCATAGAAAATCTGTGGGGTATTGTCAAGAGGAAGATGAGACCCACCAACTAATTTCTAGCCAAAGAAGCAGTAGGAACCATTTTTCCTGTCCTCTTCAACCAAGTTTGCATAACTAAAGGCAAAACCTTCTTCTTTTTAGTGTTGGACAGAGTGGAGAGGGATTAGAATGCTTGTCTGCCTGTATTGCTGTCTTTGCCCCAATTAAGGAGATTCACCTATTTATCCTGTTTACCTTTTCATTGAAAATGAAAGTAAAAAAAAATCCCACATATCGTAGACACCAGTTCTCGCGACCCAGGGGTCCCCAAGGAATTCCCTTTTTTCTAGGGATTTCCTCTCACTTCCTGTTTAGCTATGGGACAAGAAGTGAAAGGAAATCTCCACAATGGGACACAGATGGCAGATAAAAAAATCTGACAGCAGTTTTATTCTATCCAAGATCAAAAAAAAAGCTTTACCTGTAGTTCTACTTCTGACAGCCATTGAACCATTTGCCATACACACGGGCCAAATGTTGGCCGTTTTTTATTGTACGGGCCGATGTCGTCTGGCATTCAGCCCATGTGTACAAGGCTTAACCACTTGCCGACCGCCGACCGCAGTCTGATGGTGACAAAGTGGCTCAATATCGCAAACCGCCGTCATATGACGGTGGTTGCGATATCTCTCACTGGGAGCGCGCGTGCGCCACCGGAGGCATGCTCACTGTGTTCGGGGGGGCCAGGGAGCTGGTAGGGCGGACTCGATTGCCGCTGACTACCCGTGATGCCCCCCCGTAGTGAGAGAACGGAGGTCCGTGTAAGTAAACACGGATCTCCATTCTGTTAGAGGGGGAAGGGCGGTGATCACAGGCTTCCTCTATATGGAAGCCATGATCACCCCCTTCCCCCAGCCAGGGCAGCCCACATACAGTTAGAACACGCCCAGGGAACACAGTTAACCCTTAGAGCGCAACCTGCAGGTTAATCCCTTCACTGCCAATGGCATTTACACAGTAATCAGTGCATTTTTATAGCACTGATCGCTGTATAAATGCCAATGGTCCCAAAAAAGTGTCAAAATGGTCCAACATGTCCGCCGCAATATCGCAGTACCGCTAAAAATCACAGATCATCGCCATTACTAGTAAAAAAAACAAAAAAAACTCCAGAAATGAATTCTCATCATCCGTAAACGCGGCTTTTGCGCAAACCAATCAATAAACGCAGATTGCGATTTTTCTTACCAAAAATATGAGGAAGAATAAAAATCGACCAAAACCGATGGACAAAAATGTTTTTTTATATTTTTTTTTGGATTTGTATTTTAGCAAAAAGTAAGAAATTTGGGTTTTTTTTGCAAAATTGACGCTCTTCTTTTGTTTATAGCGGCGATCAGAAGTGGCGCTGAGGTTATCTTTTGTTTATAGCGGTGATCAGAAATGACGCAGAGGGGATCAAATACCACCAAAAGAAAGCTCTATTTGTGGGAAAAAAGGACGCAAATTTAGTTTGGGTACAACGTCGCACGACCGCGCAGTTGTCAGTTAAAGCGACGCAGTGTCAAATCGCAAAAAGTGCTTTGGTCCTAAAGTGGGAAATCCTTCCGGGGCTGAAGTGGTTAAGGCCCTTCTAGGTGGATACACTGGAAAAAGGAATTCAGCAGAGTCTCTTATTTCCCACTTAGCGAAGGCTCAGGATTTCCTAGCTACCTAGGTGCAACAGATTGAAGGGTGTAAGCGCTGCTAGGAAAGGATCATTTCATATGACCCCGCTCTCCTATAACCAAAACACCCCAACATTTGCATATACAGTAATGTTAGTAATAAATATATTCATGGCTAGGCACCTAGACCATTGTACACTCCATCTAGCCCACCAACAGCAGTCTTTTAATTGCTTATTTCTCTATCTTCATAATAATTGGAACTGTTTGTGTTTTCTTGGATGCTAATTGCACACTATTACAAGTTTCTCTTTAGCAATTAGTTTGGGTATAAAAACAAAGTTTGTGATTTACAACGTTAAGTCAGCTGAAGAAAATTCCTCGTCTTTGTTGTGAATAGTTTATGATGCGTGCTTAAAGAGGAGTTCAACCACTAACTGAGACATAAATAGAACAATGACACAATTCGCTACTATGGTTTCGAAGATAAAATGGAGTGGATGGGTTTGTAACATTTCACATTGTCACCCTGCGGAAATTTAGACTGTTAGGCAATTTTAAGGGCATCTCCAACTAAAAGTACAGATAGGACGCATGTCTGGGAACAGTTTTATGACAAATAGATTTGCCAAGTACAGCATCATTTATATACTCTTGTGATACATGCTGCATAGCATAAATTAAATAACAATGTAAGTGTGACAGGTGGATGGTTGAGGCAGCTTTCATTTTTGTGGCAAGCCAACATGGTCAACAGTTGGCCCAAGAAGCTTTTGGGGTATAACTGGTGATCAGTTTTGCGACCGAGCATCCGCATGTGTCAGTGGACAATCATCTATTCCTTAATGTAAAACTATAGGCAAAACTTTTTTTTCATTTTGGATAGGGTAAGGGAGGGTCATAACTAGAGTTGAGTGACCGGACTTTGGGGTGTCCATGTCCCAAACCTGAACCCGGACATTTGAGAAAAAGTCTGGGTTCTGGTTCGGGGTTCGGGTATTTTTCGCACCTTTTGAATAGCTGCAGGGCAGCCAATCAACAAGCGTTTCACTCGTTTGTGCTTAGAAGCCATCACAGCCATGCCTACTAATGGCATGGCCTTGATTGGCCAGTGCATCATGTGACCCAGCCTCGATATGAGCTGGAGTCACGTAGCGCTGCATGTCACATGCTCTCAGGCTAGTGTAGGGAGAGGATGTTGCCGCTGCTGTGAGGGAAAGATTAGCGTTCTAAAATCATCTCATACTTAGTATAGGGAGAGGTTCCTGGTGCTGGTGTGAGGGATAGATCAGTGTTCTTAAATCATCTCATACTGCTATAGGGAGAGGTTCCTGGTGCTGGTGTGAGGGATAGATTAGCGTTCTAAAATCATCTCATACTGCTATAGGGAGAGGTTCCTGCCGCTGCTGTGAGGGATAGATTAGTGTTCTAAAATCATCTCATACTTAGTATAGGGAGAGGTTCCTGCTGCTGCTATGAGGGACAGATTAGTGTTCTAAAATCATATCATACTGGTATAGGGAGAGGTTCCTGCTGCTGGTGTGAGGGACAGATTAGTGTTCTAAAATCATCTCATAATGCTATAGGGAGAGGTTCCTGCTGCTGCTGTGAGGGATAGATTAATGTTCTAAAATCATCTCATACTGCTATAGGGAGAGGTTCCTGGTGCTGCTGTGAGGGATAGATTAGTGTTCTAAAATCATCTCATACTGCTGTAGGGAGAGGTTCCTTCCTGGTACTGGTGTGAGGGATAGATTAGCATTCTAAAATCATTTCATACTGCTATAGGGAGAGGTTCCTGCTGCTGCTGTGAGGGACAGATTAGTATTCTAAAATCATCTCATACTGCTATAGGGAGAGGTTCCTTCCTGGTACTGGTGAGAGGGATAGATTAGCGTTCTAAAATCATCTCATACTGCTATAGGGAGAGGTTCCTGATGCTGCTGTGAGGGGCAGATTAGTGTTCTAAAATCATCTCATACTACTGTAGGGAGAGGTTCCTTCCTGGTACTGCTGTGAGGGATAGATTAGTGTTCTAAAATCATCTCATACTGCTATAGGGAGTGGTTCCTGCTGCTGGTGTGAGGGACAGATTAGTGTTCTAAAATCATCCCATACTGGTATAGGGAGAGGATCCTGCTGTGTCTACATTGCTGATCTAAAAAAAAAAGAGTAATAATTTTTTTTTAATTATATTAATAAATAGTGCTACATAGTACATTTGTACCTTGCTGTGCAATTCTTGCACAAAAAAAAAAAGTGTGTCTATAATATAAATTTGTGCTAAATAGTACATTTGCATCCAGAATGAGGAGAGCGTCAAATAAGAGACTTGGTCGTGGTGCTGCTGGTGCTGCTCAAGCTCCTGTTACAAGGAGAGGACGTAGTCGATCTGTGCCAGCTACACGCACAAGTGAAACACCTTCCTCAGGTGTGAGTAGCCAACAGAACCTTCACCGGTATATGGTAGGCCCGAATGCTGCTCAATGAATGGTGAGGCCAGAACAAGTACAGGCGATAGTAGATTGGGTGGCTGACAATGCCTCCAGTTCCTTCACATTTTCTCCCACCCGGTCCCTTGCTGAAAGCTCAAAGTTGGCACCTGAACCCCATGGCCATCTGTCTTTCACCTCAGCCCCTTGTAAATCTGCCAAGCAGTCTGAGCCCCAAGTCATGCAGCAGTCTCTTATGCTTTTTGATGACTCTGCTGGTGTGCATTCCGTGGGCCATCCACATAGCCCTGCCGCAGAAGTGGAAGACATTGAGTGCACCGATGCCCAACCACTTCTGTTGCAGGATGAGGACATGGAAACACCACCGCAGCATGTCTCTGATGATGATGACGAAACACAGGTGCCAACTGCTGTGGTTTTGTACAGTGTGCAGACTGACAAGGAGGGCAGTGGTGAAGAGTGGGTGGAAGATAATGTGGAGGATGATGAGGTCCTAGACCCCACATGGAATGAAGGTCATGCGAGTAACGTGTGCAGTTTGGAGGAAGAGGTGGTGGTCACACAGAGGCACCAGCACAGCAAAAGAGGAAGCAGGTTGCAAAAGCGGAGCGACCGTCCCCTAGACAGTACGCCTGCTACTACCCACCGCACCCAGGGACCTAGCACACCAAAGGCAGCTCAAAGGATTTCCCTGGCGTGGCAGTTCTTCAGACAATGTGCTGACGACAAGACACGAGTGGTTTGCACGCTGTGCAATCAGAGCCTGAAACGAGGCATAAATGTTCTAAACCTGAGCACAACCTGCATGACCAGGCATCTAAATGCAAAGCTCAAGCTGCAATGGAATAAGTACCTCAAAATCCAAGAAAGGTCTTGGCCTCCTCCTGCTTCCTCTTCTGCTGCTGCCTCGGCCTCTTCCTCCACCTCTACAGTGCCAGTGTCACCTGCCGCCCAGAAAACAGATGATGTGACAGCAACGCCACCATGTCCGCCACAGTCCCCAAGCATTTCCACACCATGGTCCCATGGAAGCTTACAGCTCTCCATCTCCCAAACACTGGAGAGAAAGAGGAAGTACCCCCCTACCCACCCGCGATCCCTGGCCCTGAATGCCAGCATTTCAAAATTCCTGGCCTTTGAAGGCGGTGGCTGTCCCACAGTACGTGGTTCCCAGCCACCACTACTTTTCCAGGCGAGCCATCCCTTCCCTGCACAAATAAGTCGGGGACAAGATCAAGTTTGCACTGCGCAATGCCATCTGTGGCAAGGTTCACATAACCACTGATACGTGGACCAGTAAGCACGGGAAGGGACGCTATATCTCACTAACTGCACACTGGGCAAATGTAGTGGTGGGTGGGCCTGAGGTGGCTAGCACTTTGGCGCATGTCATTCCGCCACCCAGGATTGCAGGGCATTTCTCTTTGCCTCCTGTTGCCTCCTCCTCCTACCCCGCTTCCTCCTCCTCTACCACCTCCTCATCCGCTCAGCGTAACACCTTCACCACCAACTTCAGCACATCCAGGGGGAAACAACAGCAGGCTGTTTTAAAACTGATATGTTTGGGGGATAAACCCCACACTGCGCAGGAGCTGTGGATGGGCATTGAACAACAGACAGATGAGTGGTTGTTGCCACTGAGCCTCAAGCCTGGCCTGGTGGTGTGCGATAATGGGCGAAATCTCATAGCAGCTCTGGGCCTAGCCGTTTTGACGCACATCCCATGCCTGGCACATGTGCTGAATTTGGTGGTGCAGACATTTTTAAAAAACTACCCGGATATGTCAGTGCTGCTGCACAAAGTGAGGGCCGTCTGTGCACGCTTTCAGCGTTCTCACCCTGCTGCTGCTCGCCTGTCTGCGCTGCAGCAGAACTTCGGCCTTCCCGCTCACCGCCTCCTATGGGGCATGCCCACAAGGTGGAACTCCACCTTGCACATGCTGGAGAGTCTGTGCGAGCAGCAGCAGGCAATAATGGAGTTTCAGCTTCAGCATGCACGGGTCAGTACCACTTCACCACCAACGAGTGGGCCTCCATGCGAGACCTGTGTACCATATTGCGGTGTTTCGAGTACTCCACCAACATGGCCAGTGCTGATGACACTATTCTCAGCTTTACTATCCCACTTCTATGTCTCCTTGAAAAAACACTTCCGGCGATGATGGAAGAGGATGTGGCACAGGAGGAAGAGGAAGAGGGGTCATTTCCACGGTTATCAGGCCAGTCATTCGCAAGTGGCTCGGAGGGTGGGTTCCTGCACCAGCATAGGCCAGGTAAAAAATTTTCAAGGCAGGGCACAGTTCTGGAGGATGAGGAGGACGAGGATGATGAGGAGGAGGAGGAACCATGTACACAGCAGATTGGCACCCAACGCAGCTTGTGGGCATCACTGGAGCGTGGCTGGGGGGATACGGAGGACACAGATGATACACCTCCCACAGAAGACAGCTTGTCTTTGCCTCTGGGCAGCCTGGCACACATGAGCGACTACATGCTGCAGTGCCTGCGCAATGACAGCCGAGTTGCCCACATTGTAACTTGTGCTGATTACTGGCTGGCCACCCTGCTGGATCCCCGTTACAAGGACAAGGTTCCGTCCTTAATTCCCTCACTGGAGCGTGATCGGAAGATGCGCGACTACCAGCACACGCTGGTAGACGCGCTGCTGAGGGCATTCCCAAATGATACAGGGTGCTCAGTGGAAGCACAAGGTGAAGGCAGAGGAGGAGGAGGAAGAGGTCGCCAACGCAGCTGTGGCACCGCCAGCACCTCAGAAGGCAGGGTTAGCTTTGCCTAAATGTGCAAAAGCTTTGCCAGCAGCACGCCACGACAAACAGCACCACCAGATGATAGGCAACATCTTATCAGGAGGCAGCATTTCAGCAACATGGTGGAACAGTATGTGTGCACACGCCTACACGTACTGACTGATGGGTCTGCCCCATTCAACTTCTGGGTCTCCAAATTGGGCACATGGCCTGAGCTTGCCCTTTATGCCTTGGAGGTGCTGGTCTGCCCTGCAGCCAGTGTATTGTGTGAACTTGTGTTTAGCATGGCAGGGGGCGTTATCACAGACAAGCACAGCCGCCTGTCCACAGCCAACATGGGCAAGCTAACGTTTATTAAAATGAACCAGGCATGGATCCCACAAAACTTGCCTGTACCTTGTGCAGAATAGACATTTAGACCAGCCTCACACAGCCATTGGTATACTTTTTTTTTTTTTTTTTAATATGTCTCAATATTTTGGGGGCTACCCCAATTAGAAAAAAAAACAAACAAACGAAAAACAGTGTTGGCTACCTCCTCCTCCTCCACCGCCACTTCCACCTACACCGCCACGGTCACCGCCTCCTCAACCTCCTCCTCCATTTTTAATTTTTTTTATGTGATTTTAAGTTATTTCCCTATCCACATTTGTTTGCAGGGCACTTGTCCTACTCTTACCCCCATTTTGCATCCTTTTGCAGCCCTCTAGCCCTTTCCAGGACATTTTTACAGCCATTTTTGTGCCCAAAAGTTCGGGTCACCATTGACTTCAATGGGGTTCGGGGTTAAGCTCGGGTCAAGTTCGGTGACTAACCTGAACTTTTTCGCCAAGTTCGGCCGAACCTGCCGAACCCATACATCCAGGTGTTCGCTCAACTCTAATTATAACCTCTGTCAGATTTTATTTTGTCATCGGTGTCCCATTGTGGAGATTTCCCTTCTCTTCCTGTCCCATAGCCAAACAAGAGGTGAGAGGAAATACCTGCAAATTAAGGGAATCCTTGGGGACCCCCAGGTCACCAAAACTAGTGTCCTCATTGGAAGATTTTCAATCTATTACTTTTCTGTGGACAACCAAAAATTCTTTCACTTTCAGTGATAATTTATAAACAGGGCAAATAGAAAGGGTGAATCTCCCTAACGGGGGGCACAGACAGCAATAAAAGCCTGGCAAGCATTCTAATTCCTCTCCACTCTATCTACAATGAAAAAAGTTTTGCCTTTAGTTAAAATTTAACCATTTGCCAAACGCACTATAGCCGAATGACAGCTACAGCGTGGTCATCCAGTTCTGGGAGGCCGTCATATGCTGGCCTTCAGTGACCGCGCCTGCCGCACGCACGCTACGGGATGCCGGCTTTGTGATCACAGTGTCCTCCGGACACTACTGATCATGGACTGAGGTAAAGAGCCAATCAGTGCGCCTGCTGTACACCCACTACAGGATGCCGGCTATCCTCCGAACACTACTGATCATGGACTGAGGTAAAGAGTCAATCAGTGCTGCTTATCAATGCCTCCTCATGAGTGTCACCTATCAGTGCCATCTAGCGGTGCCTATCAGTGCCCATCAGTGCCACCTATCAGTGCCTCCTATTAGTGCAGCCTCATCAGTGCCTCTTTATCTGTGTCCACCAGTGCCGCCTCATCAGTCCCTATCGGTGCAGCATATTAGTGCTCATCAATGCCCATCAGTGCCGCCTATCAGTGCCCATCAGTGCCGCCTCATCAGCGCACATCAGTAAAAGAGAAAAATTACCTGTTTGCTAAATTTTATAACAAACTATGAAAACTTTTTTTTTTTTTTAATTGTCAGTCTTTATTCATTTATTTAGCAAGAAATAAAAAAACCCAGTGGTGATTAAATACCACCAAAAGAAAGCCTGGACAGGAGGGAGGTACAAGTGGCCAGTAGTAATATGAAACAGGGAATTTTAGTCCGTGTATGGCTAGCTATAGAGTGTGTTCAGCACAAATCAAACACCAACACAGTCTGAATGCATAGCACAAGAGAAGACAAATCAAACTACTTTATATTAAAACTATAGTAATGTTTTTCAATGTCTGAGTACGATGCAGTCATGATTGTAGCACTGACTCACTAAGGATCTGCTGCATTGTTGGGTGCTTCTGCCACTCCACTTGGTGAATGGCCTTTTAACTGGACCCAAAAACACATCAGCATTGTTACAAAAAAGCTTTATTTGAAACAGGATAAACCCTGCAAATTAAGTTTTAAATAGTTACAGCAATACCAAGCTTAACTCAATTTCCAGCACAGGAATAAACAACATTAAAGCAGGGTCTATGACTCTCATTCCATGAAAGGTCTTGTCAAAGGCAATGGGCAGATGCCAGATAACAGCAGAACAGCCCAGCTGACAATAATTTAATAACACACAATAGAGAATAAGGCTAGCCATAGATGGTTTGAAATTCAAGCGGATTCATCATGAAAAGGCTGAGATTTGAACTGTGTATGGTCAGGTTGAATGTACCAAGTTGATCGATCAACTTACAATAACTATACTATAACCTCTAACAATAATCATTGTCTTCTCCCGGCTTCCCCTGCCCCTGGGCTCCCCCCGCTGGGAGAATACAATGGGGTTTATTTACTAAATCTGGAGAGTGCAAGATCAGGCTCACTTCTGCATAGCATCAGCTTCTAACCTCAGCTTGTTCAATTAAGCTTTGGCAATAAAACCTGGAGGCTGATTGGTTTCTGTGTAGAAGTGAGCCTGATTTTGCACTCTCCAGCTTTAGTAAATAAACCCCACTGTCTCGGCAGGAGGTATTTCCCTGTCAGCACTGTCTGTGTTGATGGGGGAATCGTGGAAATTTCTTTTCTGCAACCTATGGTTGCAGGAAAGACATTTGCACCGTCTATGGCCTGTCTAACTCTCAAAGTAAACACCTGGAGATGTAATAAACGGTATGGCCTATCTACTATTCTTAGGCCAGTGGCCAATGGAAGAACAGGTATACAGTGTGCTAGCGGTGGGGCCCTGAGGGTATTCATGTGGCACAAGGGAATGATGGGAAAGGGTCATAGGTCCCAGATTCTACTTGTGAAAACAAAATTCCAATGGCAGCAAAACAAGTTAAATTCAGATAAGGGGTAATGCTAGATGTAGATGTCGGAGGTGTGAACCATGGAGGCAAGTGAGAACTCATGCTGCACTCTGAGACTCCCCTCTCAAGCCTGCACCTTAATGTGGTGTCTGCTAGGGTCTTCTCACTCAACACAGCAGCAATCTGTGAGGCCACACAGTCAGGTTCAATGAAAAGCTTGTATTGAAGTAATACAGCAACAGTCACAACAAACCCGCTAGCAAAACTGCCCAACCGGGTGCACTCAACAACACTTTCCAACAATGTGAAGAAGAGGTGTTGCGACCCTACACTTTCCCTCCTTATCAGGAACCTTTCCCTATCGCTAGTACTGTCCTTGTATTTTTTCCTATTCTGCCCACTCACATAAAGCATGCCAAACCTGGGAGCCAGGGCCTTCAAAAGGCTCTACCTGACCCAAGATGACTGCCAGAGTCACATGGGGTGGCAGCATCCAACCAGATAGCTTCCCCAGTAACCCAAGAAACCACAGAAGAACCATATTCCCCCTGACCTCCTCTCCAGCTGCAGTGAAGGTAAACTCCACCTGCCTACCCAGTTTCCTTCCAGGGATCTCTGTAGCTCTCTTTCTGCTTTGCACAGTCCTTGGCTCTCTGTGCTGTCAGCTCAGCTTATAGTTTCTCTAGGGTCTCCCCACTCTGTCTACTGCAGCCATGTCACTTGCTGCTGGGCTCTCAGACAGCACACTCTCTTCTTCTTTAGTTGGGCTACACTGTTCCTCTCACATCTTATTCATTCCTGGCGCTGGATTTAAGGTCTGGCCACAGCTTTGGCCAATCAAATTCCTCCAGAAAGGAAAGCTGAAGTGGAGCCAAGGATACCTGAAATGGGCAAGAGGGACACCATCCAGGGCTACACAATATTAAGCTGAGTATAGGGAAACATTTTTAATCCATCTATAGACAGGTGCAGTCTACTTTCTGCCACTGCAGGTGGTGCGCAACCACAGCAGCATTGCAGAGAGAGAGAAAGTCAAGAGGAACATGGTTCCTCTATGATTTCCTGGGTCACTGGGGAAATTATCCGGTTGAATGCTGTGGTCCCATGTGACTCTGGTGGCCATCTTGGGTCAGGCAGAGTCTATTTAAGACCCTGTCTCCCAAGCTTGGCACCTAGGGCCAGGTCACCTGTCTGTCATGGACAATGAACAGCAGTATGGAGAGGTTCCAGATGAGTAGGGTAAAGATAGGGACAAGCCATCCTTCCTGAAAGCCTCCCCATTTGGGTACAGACCAGCCAGGGCAAATTCCGCCCCTCAAGACAGATGCTGTTAGCTCATCCAAGACCTGCTCTGCTACACATCACTATTATATCCTGTGAGTGTTCCTGGCTGGGTGTCTTCCTAGCGGGTCTGCTGTGAATTGCAAACTTTAATGCAATTCTGTTTCTTGAAAGTGGACTCTGAGCTGCCGCACCACGCTGCACCACCCTATACATCTATGTACTATGTATATTTGTATTACCAGATAATAGTATCCTTTTAAACAGACTCATCAATGTTGGATGACATCGCCTGACAAGCAGAAATGTTCTGGTCATAACTATCGACAGAACTTTAAATTAAGCTGAATAAAAACTCCTTCAGATTTCGTCTTCTAATTAGAGGAGTTTTAGATGTTTGGAAGTCTTCTGAAATGAGCAATTTGACATTACCTTTAAATAGCTCATTTTATCTTATTTACAGTAAACTCGATGGCTGTATTGGGTTTTACTGCCATCAGATGGAACTATATTTCAAGCATATACTGTGTATACATTGCACATCCTGAAAATTCATTTCCATTTTACGGCCATGAAATATGGATCCATTTACATATGCAACTTTTCAATCTCCTTCAGTTTTCATTGACCAGAATGTCACCAATGTGTCTTGCGAATGACAGGGCAAGCTGTAAAATTCTAAAAATTATACTTATAATGATGCATCTATGCGTAGGAGAAAACAGTATATAGCTACTTTTTTTTAACTTGTCTCATAAGTAAAAAATCGTACTGGATGCCATGCATTTTGATTTTGCAGAACAAAGACACAGTGACATGTCTGTACTCACAACAATGACAGATTAACAGTTGGATGTCCCAAGAGAATGACACACTGACTCTTTGGGTCCAAAAACAATGAAACACTGCCACTTGGGGGTCCTAAAAAATAGCATAAGGTCCTAGAATAATGAAAAACTGATGCTGGGAGTTTACAAAACAATGACACACTCACAATTGGGGGTCCCCAAAAAATGAAGTATAGACACTTGGGGGTCACAAAACAAAGACATACAGATTCCTGTAAAACTGACACACTGGTTTTGGAAACTCAGAATAAGGACACAGTGAAACTGCAAATGCTAGAACAATACAAACAGTTAATTGGGGGTTCAAGAACAAAGAAACCTGGGGGGAAGGAAGGGGCCAAATCTCAGAAAAATGGCTCATCAACACTTGATCCCTAAATAATAAAATACTGTTACTTGGTGCCTCAGAACAATGATACAGTGACATTTGGGGTATCAGAACAATGACACACTAACAGTTGGGGGTCCCACAGAATTGAAATAATGACACTTGGGGAATCCAGAAGAATGACACACTGACACTTGGGGGTTAACAGAACAATGACACAATGACACTTCGGGGTTCCTGAAGAATGACACACTGACCCTTGGGATCCAGAACAATGACAAAGAAGACCTTGGGGGTTCACAGTAAGAAGACCTTGGGGGTCAACAGTGACACAGTAAGAAGACCTTGGGGGTTTAAAGTCAAATGGTAACGAGATCTAGGGTTCACAGTCCCACAGTAAGAAGACCTTGGGGGATTACAGTCACACAGTAACAAGACCTAGGGTTCCCAGTCACACAGTAAGAAGTCCTTGGGGCTTCACAGTAACACAGTAACAAGACAATTGGGGGTTCACAGTCACACAGTAAGAAGACC
>BLSH010446985.1:370829-389017 GCA_018402905.1 Glandirana rugosa | reverse complement strand
TTTAAAGGGATGAGGTGGCAACCCTAATTAGAGGTCCAAAACAATAACACACTGAAACTCTCGTGGGGGGGGGTCACAGAACATTGACACGTGGACATTTTGGGTCCAGGACAATGACATACTGACACTTAGGAATTCCAGAACAATGACAAACTGATACATGGTATTCCAGAACAATGACATGCTGACACTTGGTACTCCAGAACAATGACACACTGACACTTAGGAATTCCAGAAGAATGACACAATGACACATGGTACTCCAGAAAAATGACACAATGATACTTGGTATTTCAGAACAATGACACACTGACTCTTGGGGGTTCCAGAAGAATGACACGCTGACATTTGAGGTCCAAAACAATAACACACTGACACTTGGGGGGGGGCACAGAACAATGACACATGGACATTTTAGGTCCAGGACAATGACACACTAACATTTTGGATCCAGAACAATGACACATTGACACTTGGTACTCCAGAACAATGACACACTGACATTTGGGGGTTCCAGAACGATGACACATTGATATCGGGGATCCCAGAACAATGACACCTTGATTCCACTGATATCTGGAAATCCTAGAAAAGTAATCAAGCTAGTGAATATGAAGGGACAGAGAAGATGTTATCATAATGTAAATTAAGAATGTTAATAAGAGGTGACAATAGACATGATAGTCCTCGTCCACAGAGGGAAACATCTAAGTGAAATAGAGTAGACAAGGACAGAAAGGAAATAAAAGTAACTCTCTGCACAGTGATTGAGGTGTTTTTTATAGAGTCTAATTAACACAACAGAAAAGCCCTGTCTCAGCTCATCGGGATTCACAATCCTGCTGATACCATCCCTGAGTAATGAAGGATTAGGAAGCAATGACCTCAGCAGGGAAAATTAACGAGAAAGCAAAATACAGCAGACATCAAACTTGCCGTCCTCTGGTGCTAACTTGTTTTATTGAGCCGCTTTCAATTTGTCTATCGATGTGATTGAGTTTGCCGGATTAAAGTCTCCTTAACCCTTCAGATATGGTAGGAAATCCGGGATCATAGTATCAGGTCTGTCGAATTTACAACGTACGTTGGAAGGATTTAGTACTTCAAAGAAGACATGGGGGAGGATGGAAAAATGTGGTTCTAACCTCACTGAATATTTAGACTTTGACCTATTTTCCTTGAATATGTGCATAGCCAGGGGTTCCCCTTTAGGACTTGTTGATATTAGCCTATATGCCTAAAACACTTTGCTTCAGCATATGGGCTAGTGTCCATTCTGTGCCAGCAGTGGGGATTAACTTTATTTAAATGTCAGCTGTCATGCAATACAGTGATTTCAGTTGAGCTTCAATGACTACTACCTTTTCCCAAAATTGATAGATCAAGGAAAGAGTTTTAGAAGCCATGATGATGTTTTGGATGCTAATGTGGCACAGTTTGAGGGTAAAAAGTTGCGTTTTCAGGTGCCTGAACGGTGAGGATGCACACATGAGATATGTAAGGGATGGCACAGCATCACCTGCAAAGGTATGCCAGTGTGGCAAAGATTTGTATCCTGAAGCATTGGCAAGCACTTTAAAGTCCAACTACAGCCAGCTTTTTGTTTTAAGTTTTAAATAGATTTGGGAAGAGTCAGTATTTCAGGGTTTTATTGGTGTCTGTAAATCCATTTCGGAGATCGATAAGGGGCTGAGAGGGAGTTTGCAAGTATAAATAAGTAACAACACTTGAATAAACATAGACATGTAAAAATATATAAACTTTGTTTAAAGGTTTTTGGCCATGCTTTTCTTGTGAGTCACAGGAGTGCTCTTACTTGTGCACTCCTGTGATCCAAAAGCAGCTGACTGTTGGCTAACATCAAAGAGCTACTCCAGTCTCTGGATGCATCCTGACAATATTTTCAGGATCCACCCAGATGCCTGATCAGCAGCTGGGTCAATCTCTCAGCAAGCCACTAAGAGCCTGACCCAAGACTGACACCCTCTCCTGCCCAGGGCTCCAGTGGGCACTGGAGGGGAAGAGCGGAGCACAGTTTTTGGGAACCTGCAATGAGCTCAGTAAAGTAGTGAATGGGGAGTTGGCCAGATTGACTGAGGAGGATTTTGTGTCATGTATTCATCAGTGGATTAAAGTAGAACTAAAGGAAAAACTTTATGTATTTTAATTTTGGATAGAGTAAGAGATAGATATAGCCCCTGTTACTTTTTTACATCTGTGTCCCACTGCATTAATTTCCTGTCCCCTAGTTAAAACAAGAAATAAGAGGAAGTCACTTCAGTGTCAGGGGATCACTGGTTGCCACCAGAGCTAGTGTCCCCATTGGAAGATTTCCCCTCTATCACTGTTTTTGGAACAACCCAAATTTGGGATTTTCTCTCACTTTTTACTTTCAATGATAATGGTAAATAGGACAAATAGAGACGGCGAATCTCCCTAACAAAGGCACAGGCGGCAATAAAAACTTGACAGGCATTCAAATCCCTCTCCGCTCTATTCCCTCAAAAAAAGTTTTGACTTTGGTTATACTTTAAGAACCTGAAATCATGAATCAATCTTGATGGTCGTTGAAGCCATGAATGCATGAGTTTTCTGGTAGCTGAATAAATTCTGTTCTCAGATTATTTTTTTTCTTTGAAAGGCTCAGGATTTTCTGAATACCCCTCATCTATGGCCCCATGTTTCTGGACACCTTACCACCACATGTATAGCAAGTAGCTATACGTTGGACACCCAGCCATCATGCCTATATGAAATTGTTGGACATTCCATTCCAGAACCATGGGCATTAATGTGCTTCTGGGTAGATTTTCCACAAGATTTTGGAGTGTGTCTATGGGAATCTGCTCCCATTTGTGAGATTAGGTACTAATGTTGGATAAAAAGACCTGGTTGCAATCAGCATTTCAATTGATCTCAAAGGTGTTTGTGACAGCACCATTCCCATTTAGCACCTGTCCCAACTCCCTTTTTTCCACTGGGATACCAGCCCCTGAACTATGTTGTCTATGTTTAGAACTAGGGATGAGCCGAACACCCCACCCGGTTCGGTTCGCACCAGAACATGCAAACAGACAAAAAGTTCAGGGCGAACATCTGAAAACCATTAAAGTCTATGGGACGCGAACATGAAAAATCAAAAGTGCTCATTTTAAAGGCTTATATGCAATGTTATTGCCCTAAAAAATGTATGGGGACACGGGTCCTGCCCTTGGGGACATGTATCAATGAAAAAAAAACGTTTTTAAATCAATCGTTTTTTGAGGAGTAGTGATTTTAATAATGCTTAAAGTGAAAAAAAAATGAAAAATTCCTTTAAATATTGAGCCTGGGGGTGTCCTTAGTCTGTGTGTAAAAGGGCGCACCTCTGTGAGGTGTAGAACATAGCCAGAGCAAAATGACATTTGCATAGGAAAAATTGTCATTTAAAATCGTGGCTATAATGTATTGTCGGCTCCCAGCAATATACAAAAATATAGCTGGAAAAAAGTGCGTAAGGTCCCCCCCCCCAGTCCAAACCAGGCTCTTTGGGTCTGGTTTGGATATGAAGGTGAACCCTGCGCCAAATTTAAAAAAAAATTGACATGGGGCTCCCCCTAAATTCCAAATCAGACTCTCATCCGAGCATGCAGCCCTGGCCGGTTAGGACAGGGGGGGACGAGCGAGCACCCCCCCCCCCTCCTTAACAGTACTAGGCTACATGCCCTCAACATGGGGAGTATGGGTGCTTTGGGGGAGGGGGGCTTAAAGCTTCAGCCGTTTATATGACATGCCCCAGTCCAACAGGTGGTGAAAACTTGGACCTTGAGTGTTGTCAGAGCCAGAACACTGTAACCCCTTGCAGTTACTTTTGTTGGGCGCAGGAACGGGCCCTGCTGTTGTAAATTAGTGTAACCACAACGCGAATCGCTGTTTAGAAACGGTGGCTGCTTTCAGTGGAAGTATCGGGGTACAGTCTGCAGCTACAGGCTATACCCTGGTACCGTTTTTTAGAGCAGGCGACCGGCTATCCGCTGATAACAGCCGATCCGGCTTGGGAGCCGCTCGGTCGTTATCCCAGGCAGCGGGAGGGGACATCTCCCCTCCCGCCACTGTCCGCCGCTCTTCTCCGGCCTCCCATCCCACTGGGAGACCGGAGCTCCGATCTGACGCTTATGGCCGCTTTGTGGCATCCCTGTGGAAGCCAGAATCGGCTTTGATCGGGACTCCTTCATACATTCTCGGAAGCAATGTTACAACGTCACTTCGGGTTTACTCAGCGGCTAACGGCGCCGGTTTAAAAAAAATGACAGTATTGAGGATCGCCGTTTTTGGTGATCTGAATACTGTGAAGTGTACAGGAGGGATGAGGGGTCTTTTAGGGATTTTTACATTCCTTGTGATAGCAATAAAAGTGAACAGATTTTTTTTTAAAGGAACAGTGTTAAGATGAAAAATCTAATAAAATAATAAAAAAAAATTTACAGCGACACCGTCCCCACGAGCTTGTGCAGCAAAGAAAACGCATACGTAAGTCACGCCCGCATGAAAATGGTGTTCAAACCACACATGTAAGGTATCGCCGCAATCACCAGAGTGTGAGCAGTAATTCTAGCAAAAGACCTCCTCTGCACCTCTAACCTGGTAACCGTTAAAAAATGTTAAACTGTCGCTTATGGAGATTTTTAAGTACCTCTTAATCTGGGCTAACTTTACTGTTGTCTTATTTTTTAACTCCGCCACAAGCAAAGGTGCCAAATGCCGCCAGCCTACTAGTGTTAGAGGCCTTAAAATGACTCTTAACCAAACGGTCTCGCAATGATCGAGCGCGTTTGAAAGTTACCTGGGGATAAGATTGTATGAATGGAACTATTGCTGGATCAGCAACCAATAAGGGCCAATGCTTCGCGAGAATTGCTCTAAGTTGTTTATGCTGATTAGAATATTGTGTGACCACTCTTACAGACTGTGGAGCGGTTTTAGTTTTCTGTGAAAAGAGCTTATCAAAAAACCAACCAACAAAATAGAGAGTCTTTGATTTTTTCACAGAAAACTAAAACCGCTCCACAGTCTGTAAGAGTGGTCGCACAATATTCTAATCAGCATAAACAACTTAGAGCAATTCTCGCGAAGCATTGGCCCTTATTGGTTGCTGATCCAGCAATAGTTCCATTCATACAATCTTATCCCCAGGTAACTTTCAAACGCGCTCGATCATTGCGAGACCGCTTGGTTAAGAGTCATTTTAAGGCCTCTAACACTAGTAGGCCGGCGGCATTTGGCACCTTTGCTTGTGGCGGATGCCAATGCTGCCAATTTATTGCAAATTCTCACCAAGTATTATTACCTAATGGTCAAATACACAAAATTAACTATAATGTTACATGTCAAACAGCTGGGATTATATATTTAGCATCTTGCCTATGTGGAGCATTCTATGTAGGCAAAACTAAGCGTCCTTTTTTTAAGCGGATCAAGGACCATATGACACCTATATATAAAAAACAAATTACTACAGCTTTAAATCTACATGTTGCTAAGTGCCATGATTTTGATCCTACAGTAATCAAGTTTGCGGCCTTAAACCATGTACCCCTTGGTATTCGAGGGGGAAGCGTAGACAAAGTCCTCCTCCAGATGGAGGCAAGTTGGATATATGTACTAAGAGCCACTGCCAGCCCTGGCCTAAATGAAAACATAAGCTATGCTTCTTTTCTATAGTTGGAGGTTACTATATGCTCTAATCTTTGGCACATTTTGGGAGTTTTTTCCTTGTCCTGTACTTTGTGGGTATCTGGGTTGCTGTGCGTCAACTGGGCGATCCTTTGCCCGTTGAGTTGCCGTATAGGCAGCATACATAAATTTATACTTTTTTGTTCTAAGGTTTTCAATATGCTAGCAATTTATTCTTGATCCTTACTGTATTGTTCCACCAATATGTATTGTTAAATAATATTGCGGTAATCTGGATTTATGTGAAGAGATCCATGTTGTATGTATTTCTGTGACATTTGCAATGCTCGGTCTATTTGTATCAATCACTGGATCTGTAGTGTATATTAATGCTATGTAATTATACTTTTTTTTTCTGCACTCTACTACTTTTGGACTGAAACATTGTGATCTAGACATAAAAATATGCGTACATTTGTTATTTTATAATTGAGTAATATGTTTTTGGGTGGTCGCCTCTCGCTGTCCAATCGAGCTGGTCCATTTGTCCCGAGTCAGCCCTTTCTGTTGGTCCGGGTGTTTGGTGGCAATTGTGCATCCGCACGGATGGTCGCCACTGCCCCCATGTGGCGACCGAGGCGGTCTGAGCCTGCTCCCTTTGGCTGCCCTGGTCCATCTCTGCGGCATCGGTGGCTGTACGTACTGCACGCCCCTCCTAATAGGAGGGACGTGTGGTTATCATGCGGCATGCTGGGGGCTGTGGTTTGGGACGTGGGCTGCCTATGGCGCATGCGTGGTACTGCCCTGTAATCCGAGCGCGCGTCTGTGACGTCACACGCAACGCGCACTAGCTGCCTTAAAAGCCGCCCGCATTTCCTGGTGTGCCCATTCATGGACGCCTGGGAGAGACTTTTACGCTCAGCAAAGGTAGATATTGTCCGTTCACACCAGACTTGAAGTACATTTTTATTTCAAGCTCATGCATTACCCTTGCCCTCTGTATGTGGTCTAATTAAATTGTTAAGATGAGAATGCATTAGTATATATGGCACAGCAATTGTGTCTCATTACTAAACTTTGTATTCGTTTTGGAGCCATATCCTGCCTTTTAATAGAGTTTGACCCTAATATGCAAACTAAAAAGCTGTTGGGACTTTAAGTGAACAATATAATATATACCATCTACCCTTTCTAGCTGCGCTATTGCATTGAGCGGATCCTTCAATTTTGATCCTCGCATATCTTTGTGTGTGAGCAGCGTTTTAAGAAGCGGTGATCCTATCAATCAGGTACTGCCGCTTTTTGGCCCTTCAGGACATTATTTAGCACTAGTGTACCATACATATAGACTCAGGGTTTTTTCTTCCCTCCCATAGCATATTATGGCGAATTCGTGAGGCAGCTTGCGGATGTAAATTGTCCCTTCTCTTGGTGTGACGACAGGTTCATGGGCATCCTGGGCAATTGATTGGAGCGCGGCTATTGGACAGTGGGAGGTGATTTATATTTATACAATTACTCCTGCTTTGATGTGTCAATGTATATATGTCATATTTGTCTTATATACAGTTTCTGGTTCTCATTTGTTGTTCTCTTATTAGATTTGTAAAACGCTTGGTTCGCTACAGTCCCTGAAGAAGCCTTATTAGGCGAAACATGTTGGACATTTATACGGACCTTCAAACGTTGTAACCACTCCAATTTACTGCAATGTTAACTTATGTGTACAAACCAATTGCTCAACAATTCTCTTTTGTTTCTAACTCTTAAGCACCTTATTGGGCTTTTTTATACTGTACAAATCAATAAAATTATATATTTTTTAATTCATGTATCTTTTTAAATTTATATTTTGCACCGCAATAGTCCCATTTTTTCCTAATCCCAGTTATCTCTTCCCTTCCCTCCCTTTTCTCCCTTTCCCCCTTCCCTCCCCTGTTTTCCTTTGATTTACCTATCCCTTCCAGCCATCTACAATTTATTCAACCAGGGATGAGGTGCTAGTCTTTACAGTGCCACCATACTAAACTACTGTGATTCTTATTGCTAGTACAATCATACAAGTTTGCAAATAATTCTGTAAAAAGCACGTGATCAGTTGTAATATCTGTGTAAGGTGCACCCTCCTGTTTTATAGTGCCAATTGTTTTGGGTGTTTGTATGTATGTATGTATGTATGTAACAAAAAAAAAAAATTATAAAACCTTTTAATAAAAAAATATTTGAAACGATTTGAACAAGCTCTTTGTACCATAAGCAAACTATTGTGGGAGGGGATGAACGTCAGACACATGTTTTTGGGGTTGATTTATTAAAGACAAATAGACTGTTCACTTTGCAAATTAATTTTCCACAGAACTTAGTAAGATGAAGCTCTACTGACTTCCATCATCCAATGATGTGCAAGCAAAAATGCCGTTTTTGTTATTTTATTTTCCTTGCAGGTGATTTGGTATTCTTTGCAAAGTAAACCTCCCCAGTCACTAAGCTCCGGGGCAAATTTCTTTGCAAAGTGCAACTTTCCTTGCAAAGTGAAGAGCCTGTGTTCATTCAATGCCTTTGTATTACGAGAACATAAGGCAATTTTGTGATTTAGTTGAATTTACTAGTTAAAGAGGCTTTTTTACTTAAAAAAAGTTTTTTTTTGTAATCTTAGCATTGTTTACCATTGATTTTCTTTCACTTTTCTTTTTCTAAATTATAATGGCACACCAAAAAAGCCATTGAGTTGGGGAAACATGCAACTGGCGGGAGGGGAGCCATTAGAGTCTCTTTGTGATATTGTCATTCTCTCTGAGTTTTGAATTAATTAAGCCGGCTAATGGGACATAATTCTTGAATTTGCCTTCCTTAAATGTGTTCTAGCTGCCTTCAGAAGAGAATCGGAGCCTTATTACTATCCCAATTTTATGCGCCATGTAGGCGTCCTGTCTTTATAGCAGTGAGAAAGCTGTAATTAACTTATTAGATGGGTAATTAGCCTCTTTAACCTTCTCCCCTGTGGGGTTTGTATTGCGTTTATCTTTAAAGACGCATGTCAGGTCTTTGTGTAGTGGCAGCAAGGAGCCTACAGGAGCTATAATGTAATATAATGACCACATACTGTAACACAAACTAGTTATGGTTTCAGTAAATCAGCCTTTCAGTGGTATTCGTGTTAGTTTGGGAACTGTTATTTAATTCTGATTGCTAGCTCTTTGGGCAATCAACTAATTTGCTGCCTTTTTGAAAGTTTGTTTGTTCTTATTTTGTGGTTGATTTGGGGACAGAAGTAATTTTTAGCTGCTATCCTATCCATAGGAAACATGCATTTTTGCTGCAAGGCTTCCCTTCAAAAAGTGGGCTTTTATTTCAGGGAGTTGCATTTTGAAGTTTGGGTTTGGGAGTATATTCTTTTTATTTTTTGTTGATAAGGTCTTTATTTTAGGTTAAGCAAATATTTAGAAATAATTGGGCTATTCCTTCAAGGTGGCATTTTGGTTCTTGTTATGTTGATAGACCCTTTTTTTAAAGTTTGGGGTGCATAAAGCAGAGCATTGTTATTGGAACTATTGCCACACCGCCCTGTGAATAAACAACAAAAGACAAACTGCAAATAAATCGACTGGCAAAATAATGATAATAATGGTGGTAGTCTCTCCACAGCCTCCTTATTTTTTTTTCAGCTAAAGGTTTTATTAACTTCCAGCAGGAGTGTTTACAGTACAGGTACAATTAGAGCTTTGAGGTACAAGAAATCTAAAATGCATAATTCAGGGATCATGAATCGTAAAAGGAAAAACAATGCAAACAAAGTGGTACTCTAAATATAAGCCCAATGTTACTATGTCCCATTAAGGACTTCTTTTCGTCCTTTAGGGTCCTCTTACTCTCCAAAATAAGTACCCTGAGTTTGTTTAAAGGCTCCTGCCCCACCTCCATTTCCACTTTCAAACAATAAAGTGAACACAGAATTTATTAGAGATAAAGGATAAGAGGATCCAAGAAAAGAAATAAGACAGAACCGAAGTGAGAAAAGAATCAGAGAGAGAAAGGAAAGGGAAAGCAGAGAGAGAAAGGAAAGCAGAGAAAAAAGGTTCTTGCGGGAGGGTGACGAAAACTCCCAATACTTCAGATTGCTGGCGGGGTTTGACTATTGGTAGGTCAAGCTGTAATAAGGGCCTTGCTCTCATTGGAGAGTATGAACATGTTCCACAGTCCCCATGTCTTATTATAGGTGTTGAGATGAAAGAACCAAATCTTCCATCTTGTTGATGTTTTCCACCCTGTCTACCCAGTTTGATATAGATGGAGGTCGGTTTCTCTTCCAGAAGAGGGGGATACAAGCCTTGGCAGCGTTCAGGAGATGTCTGAGCACAGATTTTTTTGTACTTAGGAGAAATGGTTGACACACGGAGGAGAAAGAAGGCAGGATCATTCGGTATTTGAAAATCCGTAAACTTCTGCACTATTGTTCTCACCCTCGCCCAGAAGTCAGTAAGTTTCTTGCAGGACCAGAAGATGTGCAGCAATGTTCCTCTGTCCCCATGGCACTGCCAACAGTGATCAGTCATGTTGGGAAAGCACTTCAGCAGTTTCACAGGGGTATAATACCACCTTGTGAGTAGTTTGAAATGTGTTTCCTGTATCTTGGTGCAAATTGAGGTTTTCAATGAGAAGTTAATTATGTTTTGTACCTGAGGATCCGTAAACTTACAATTAAGCTCTGTTTCCCATTTCAATATGCAGGGCAATGTTGTCTGTTCTGCCGGGAGGTTGAGTAATGCGTACATCTTAGATAGTATTCTTTTTTTCCACAAAGATTTAGATTCTTACGGGGGGTTCCGCTGCTGAGCAGTACTGCTCAAACTTCGTGAGATCTCTACTATGTCCTAAAGGGTTGGGCAGTGAAGAGTAGAGAGAAGACCTTTTTTCATAATTTGTGTGGACAGATCGATCGTGGTACCTATGAAGGGGTGCGTTTTCAGATTTGAGGTCAAGGACTGGTGGAACCAGAGGACACCCTTTAACCTCCCTGGCGGTATGACTGAGTCTGGAATTTATTGCTGAAAGCGGTAATGGTTTTCTGCATGGAGATATGGCGTTATGTACTATAGGCCTGCAATGGTTAGTATCCCTGGCGGTATGATTATGTCTGATTTTTGGTGCTGAAAGCGGTACAATTATTTTGCATTTATTCAATAATGTAATCAAACAAAAAACGCAGAAATTTGCACTGTCGCAGAATTGTCGCTGTCGTCACTTTCAGTTTCTGATGATAAATTTCCCCAAAAATCAGTATCACTCAATTCTGTAAATGATTCTTATTTACTATCGGTGTTTTCTAGCTGATCAAAAACCACTTTTGACGCAAAGGGACACTTTTTGGTTGCTATGGACATTCTCATGTTTCCAGGCAGAAAGAATGACATTTATTATATAAAAGTGCATGCAGGGCACTGGGCAAACCACTAGGGACAAAGGGGATGTGAAATGATTTCATACAGTAATGTAATCTATAAGATTACAGTGTACTGTATGTGCTGTGTGTTTTTCACTTTTTGAATTTCCCGCCGGTCTCCGCCCCCGTGCGACGCGACGCTTGCAGGGAACAGAGCCCGGCACACAGAGGCATCGGATCGGCGGACACAGCCCGCAGACACGCTGACACCGCGGGAGGACATCGCTGGATCCAGGGGACAAGGTGAGTAACATTGCCTGGATCCAGCGATGCAAGCCCAAGTGTGGCTCGGGGTTACCGCTCTTGGTACTGAAAATCCACCCCGAGCCACACTCGGGAATACCGCTAGGAAGGTTAATGATACGTTCATCTGTTACTGTTCTATCTGTACCCATGCCTTGGAATCTAGGTGTTGGCACCAATCTATGTATCTCCCCAAATGCGTCGCCTGATAGTATTTACGCATGCTGGGACTGCAAGCCCCCCCAAGTGTTTAGGTAATGTCAGTTGGGAAAGAGGTAGTCTGGGCCCAAATGAAACAAAGGAATAGTAATTGGATCTGTTTGAAGTATCCCTGAGGGATCCTGATTGGCAAGGCTTGGAACAAATACAAGAATTTAGAGAGGATACACATTTTAAAGAGATTACATCTCCCAAACCAGGAATGAATCCCCTTATGCTATTGATCCAAGAGGGAACAAGTCTTGCATAGCAACGGGGGAAAGTTCAGCTCAAATGTACGAGTGACATCTGAGGGAATTTGGTTCCCTAAATAGGTCAGGGCTGTCGGAGACCATCGAAAATTGAAGTTGGCCTTAAGAGAATCAAAAAAATTTGGGTGGATGGCCACACCCATCACCTCTGATTTAAGGAAGTTAATTTTAAAATGTGCCATAGAGCCGTATTTTTACAATTCTCTAAGAAGGTTAGGGAGAGAAATCAAAGGGTTCGTTAGCGTGAAACACATGTCATCCGCATAATTTTATGTTGGGTGGGCCCCACTGGTATCCCAGTGATATCCGGATTGTTTCTGATCATGCAAAGAAAGGGCTCTAAGGAGAGGGCAAAAAGGAGGGGGGACAGCGGGCAGCCATGGCGGGTCCCGTTTCTAATGGAGAATGATTCTGACAGCACTCCATTCACTTTTACTTGAGCTGTCGGGTTTGAGTATATCCCCGTGATCCAGTTAGTTATGGTCTGCCCCACCCCCAAAGTCGGAGTACGGAGAACATGAACCTCTAGCTCACCCTATCAAATGCTTTTTCTGTGTCGGTGTTCAGGAAAATACAAGGGGTTTGGGTTGTGGACGCTACATGGATCAAGTTGAGTATTTTCGTCGTGTTATCACACGCTTCTCATGTAGGGATAAACCCCACCTGATCTAAGTGTACCAGCGGTTGTAGGTGCCTGGCCAATCTCATCAGCTATAATTTTTGTGAAGATCTTCAGATCCGTATTAAGTAGTGATATCGGCCTATAGCTGCTACACTGGGCTGGGTCCTTCCCCTCTTTTGGGATGACTGTTATGTGTGCTTTCAATGTGTCTCTGAGAAAAGGTTTTCCTGTACCTATTGAGTCATATAGCTTAATCATATATGGGCTCAGATTCGGGAGTAGTGCCTGATAATACGGTAGTGTGAGATCATCTGGTCCCGGTGCTTTCCTCGGTTTTGCAGAGCTCACAGCCTGCTGGAACTCCAGAGGTGTGATTGGAGCATTCAGTTCCGTTCTCTCCTCTTCAGAGAGAGAGGGGAGAAGTGAACCAGCAATATATTCCTCTACCTCCGTCAGAGGCAGGGAGTTATAATATAATATAATATAATAATCACAGAACGCCTGTGAAATTTGATTGGGAAGCGCAGTTTTCTGCCCTTGTGGATTAACTATATTGGGGATATAGGTTGAAGAACGTTGGTCTCGGACCAGTCTGGCCAAGAGTTTCCCACATTTGTCGCTTGCCTCATACCCCACTTTACGGCAGATTTGTAAAGCTGCTTTGGCTTTTTATTGAAGTAGGTCTGTAATTTGGTTTCTCAGCAGCAGAAGCTCTCCCTCCGACGAGGGTGAGGGAGCATGTTTATGTCAAGATTCGGCTTTATTCAGTTTGTGAAGAAGGGAGTTAAGTTGAATATAGCATTCTCTCCTAAGTCGGACCCCGTGTTTGATGAACACCCCCCTAATTACAGTTTTCTGTGCCTCCCAAAGGATTTCGGGATTGCAGTTATCCTGGTCGTTTGTCTGAAAATAGAGGGCTAACTCTCTAGAGACGTCGGTCATTACTTCTTGCATTTGTATGAGGCTCTCGTTAAGTCTCCAAATCCTAGATCTGGATGTATGCTGATCAGTGAGTGCGTATATTAAGAAGACTGGGGCATGGTCTGACCAGGTGATGTTTCCGATTGTTGTCACGCGAACTGCCTGCAATTGTCTGTGGGGAATCAGGAAATAATCGATGCTAGAGTACAATTTATGGGAAGAAGAGTAAAATGTGTAATCACGTTCTCTCGAATTTTGGAGCTTCCAGGCATCAACCAATTGGGCCCGATGGAATGCACGAGCGACGCGTTTTGGGTGCCAGGGGGAACAGAGGAGCTACCAGAAGAAGTGTCTGCGGATGGGATCAACGGCAAGTTAAAATCGCCTCCCAATATCAACTGGCCCTCTCGAAACTCTGCCAAATTCTCTAAGACTCTGCCCAGGAAAGAGTCCTGCTGAACTTTCGGGGCATAAATTGTCCCCAGTGTCACCATTTCTTCTCCCATTAACCCCTTAAGGAATAGAAAACGACCATTGGGATCGATCAAACTGTCTCGTAACTTCCAAGAAACCTGACTTGAGATCACTATGGAGACCCCTTTGGATTTGGCCATGTTATTTGGGACGTGATAGGCAAGGGGGAAGAATCTATTTTTCAGAATGGGCAAGTGATCATCTCTGAAATTAGTTTCCTGAATATACGCTACATCTACCCGTTCTCTTTTAAGGTCAGCCAAAAGCATACAACGTTTTTCTGGTGTGTTCAAGCCTTTTGTATTAAGAGACAAGAGTTTTATGGTGTCCATCGCCGTCCCGCGGGAAAAGAAGAACGAAAGAAAGCGTGAGTGAAGAAACAACCAGAACAGAAAAAAATAGAGAAGAAAAAAGAGGAGATAAAGCTAAGCTTAGTATCAACGGTGTACGTATGCCCATCCAGGAGGAGACGCACTCCAGCCTATGTGGGGTTGAGGCTGGATCCGGCACACAAGGGGGGCCCTGGCACCACCCCGACCAGAAAATGATGTTCACAGAATTAACCATTTAAAACAGGAAATCTTTCAACGTTCAAATGCAAGCAGCATAAACATTATATATCTATTAGAGTAGAACCCAACAATTTTTTTTTTTTTTTTTTTTAAATGTCCGGTATTAGACCTCTCCATGGTCCAGTGTCCCAGCAGGTAATTGGCTCACCGTGGGCCCCAGTCCGAAGGCACCCTTGGAGTAGACCCTGTAACCCACCCCCATGCTTCCCTAATTGTGCCTCTCCCAGTCTCCCCCCCACACCCCCCGAGGGCCCCCATCCATACTCTCCAGACGGCAACTACTCGTCCAGCAAGGGGGCCCCCGGGCAGCAAGAGAGGGGAGAGAGGGAGAGACAGGGTCGCCCAATGCATCCCAGAAACTGCATCAGACTTCTTAAGGCAAATTGTGTATATCGGAGGGATATCAGGAGGGGGACATGGAATGCAAGTCTCAATTCAGAGTTTGTCTGGGAAACAAGGTTCTGTGCCAAAATTAGCAAGGTCCATGGAGCCTCCGGTGTTACCAGTCCCGGGGACAGCTTAATGGCACCCCAAGTTCCGGCCGGTTTCCTCCAGAGACCAAGCAGGAATTCCCCCCTCTCTGGTTTCCATAGGTCCCCTCCTGTGTGACCAGGTGGGTAGCGTTGGGACAATATCCGAGCGGGGGGAAAACCCTCCTAAGTCCTCCACACTGATCAGTGTGTTTCCCCCCATCTCTGCCGCGCTTAGGGGGAATTTGTACCGAAAATGTACTAGAGGTCCTATGTTCCAAGGAGGAGGCCTGTGTTTGGTAGGGTTGTTACACTGTGGGGGAGGGAGGTACACTCCAGTCCGTATACAGGTATCCCCACCAGGGAGTGGACCCCCTTTTCTTGAGTTTCAGATTTGTGGACCCCCAACAGAGTAGGTCAGCCCGTGGGAACCCCCCACAAGTCAGAACCACTCTCCTCCCTTGATCTGAGAAACTGACCCATTGGTGCGGTCAGCTCTCAAACTTGAAGCATCACTGTTTTATAGGGCAACACTATACATACCCCTTCCCACAAAGAAACCTTCACCTTTTAGTCCTCTCGAACGTCCTCTGGCAGGGGACCTCTTGTCTGTCTGTGAGGTCTCTGTGGCCGTGGCGGCAGGTCTCTTCCTGAGGTGGAAGGTCCCATACGTCCCTGTTGTTGCGGAAGGAGGGCGAGCCAGTTTGGGAGTTCGATGGGGTCTGTATCCAGGAAATTAAACAATGCTGGCAGCTCCCCATGTCTACGAAGGCTAAAGGAGTGTTGATCCCTGCGGAAAGTGACTGCTACCCCCATCTGTAGGTAAATCCCAGGTTTCTCACCAACTCTAGGAGCCGACGTAGGAGAGTGGCCCTTGAAACGTCCGGTAGGATCTTAATCTGGGCCCCATCAAAATTGATTGAACCGGCATCCCAGGCTTTTCTCAGGATAATTTCCTTGAGGGTGTAATGATGCACCCTACATACCACGTCTTTCGGCCTGTTAGGGTCACTCGGTCGCAGGCCCATCGCTCGATGGATATGGTCCAGCTCGACCCTGGTTGGCAGGGTCTCTCCTGCAAGCTGTTGGAAGATCGCAGCTGCTGTCTCGTTTAGATTCTCTTGAGCGGTGGCCTCTGGAAGTCCCCGCAGCCGCAAATTATTACGGCAGCTATGGTCCTCGATCTCTTCGAGACGCAGCTGCATCTCTGCCATCTCCTCTCCCCGGGTCTCCCCACGTGTCTCCAGCTCCATCACTCTCCTCTCCAGCGCCGCTACGGTGTCTTCCCCACTGGTGAGTCTCGTGGCCAGGGAGCACACCTCTTTCTTGATTTCCTTTAGCTCCCGCTTGTGAGCCTCCTGCACCCGGCCAATGAGTGCTAGAATATCAGCCTTAGTGGGTAGTGCCATTAGAATGGCGCGAAACTCTGTTTCTAATTGTCCAGATGGGGTTCAATGGGGAGAATCCCGATGTGTGGACCTGAACACCGCTGGGGTGTCTGATCCAGGATCTGACAATGATTACACAGCTGGAGAGGTTGGAGGCCGCTCCGTGTCAGTGTTCTCTTCCAAGGAGCCGCATGGTGATGCCATCTTGGAAGACTGCGGTGTCTCTGCTGGACTTGCAAAATAATGGAGCAGTTCTCCTCTGAGTTTGGCTGCTTTAGAGTTTTTGTTGTTAGCTCTGGATTTCCTCTTCTTCGATTAGAGCATTATGTTGGTACGTTGGTCAGTATATAGCGGGGTAGATAGGGGACCGGCCAGAGCTCCTTCACAGCACGTCCTCACTCGGCCATGTCCAAGCCATGCCCCCCCCCCCGCAGCCTCCTTATTAAGTGCCAAACAGTTCCAAGAAAGAAGTAATAATATACACCAAAAAAAAAACCTCACACTAGCTAAAAAAGAATAGTGTAAAAAAAAAATACATACATTTTATATATATATATATATATATATATATATATATAAACAAATCAATTCAAAGTGTTATATACCAAGATATATCGTACAATATTAAAACAAGAACTGAAAAATCATATACAAAAACAAAAGTTTTTGATTTTAAATGGACAAATTTTGCTGAAATGGGGAAATTTCTAAAAAATGAAACTGAAAGGTCGGAGTAAAATGACAGGAGTAAGTAATCAGTGTGCACTATTAAAATCTACCATCCTATAGGCAACTAGATTATATGTCAGGCAAGTTAGTAAGAATAAACGAAAGAAGAAGCCAACATGGTTCACTAAAGAGGTAAGTAGGATAGTAAAGGAAAAAAATTAGCAAATAGAAGATTCAAGGAAACAGGAGGTGTAGCTGACAGAGGGGAGTATAAAAATAGACACAAGGAGGCCAAACACATTATCAGTGCTGTCAAAGCACAAAAAGAGGAGGAAATTGCTAAGTCTATTAAGAAAGGAGATAAAAGATTGGCATACTATACAGTATCAGCGCCAACCCCAAACAAAAAGTCCAAACAAACTAAAAAATCAACACAGTATATATAGTGCAAAATGGTGCTCCAAATAAAGTGCTCTTCAGTGCTCAGCATAAACAATCCAGTGAATAGTGAAGCGTGACTGGTGACCCCCTATATTGCCCGCACTCACCAGAAACTATGGATGTAATCCAATCCGTTCGGGACCACAATAGGAAATCCGATTTCCAAGACACTCTCCCAGGCGGGCTCCGGCGGGCCAGACAGATGGTACACGGCAGACCCTCTACTACAGCTGGGAACACACAAGGAGGAGGTGGGCGGCCGCGGCTCTTTTGAATGCGAAGCGCTGTAGCGCTGTATCCCCTGGATACGGCCGTGAGCAGCGCGCCTGCGCAGTGTACACTTTGAGGCCCAGGGAGGAGGGGCTAGTGGTGGCGCAGGTCCGGATACAAGCGGTTCAGCCGCCCGCCTCCTCCTTGTGTGTTCCCAGCTGTAGTAGAGGGTCTGCCGTGTACCGTCTGTCCGGCCCGCCGGGCTAAAGGTTCTGTGAGAGGGTCCGCCCGAGGCCGCCCGGCCTGTCTGCCATGTGCCGTCTGGGAGATGATGTCGACCCTTGTGTGTTCCTCCTCCGCCCGCCGACTTGGCGAACATAGGCCTGGACGCGGTGGTGATCGGGGAGGAGGGACCCGGAGTTTCACATGTGACGCGTCCGCGCGACGAGTGCCGGCATAGGTCCCCTATGTCGCGATGTCGCGAAGCGTAAGTTTTCTCGGCGCCGGCGGGTGGAGGAGGAACACACAAGGGTCGACATCATCTCCCAGACGGCACATGGTAGACAGACCGGGCGGCCTCGGGCGGACCCTCTCACAGAACCTTTAGCCTAAAGGA
>BLSH010446985.1:338784-366387 GCA_018402905.1 Glandirana rugosa | reverse complement strand
AAGCCGGCGGACGCGCCGGCTTGTTTACATGTGATCGCGCCGTCATTTGACGGCGCGATCACGTGATGAAAGGCCGCGCACAGCGGCCATTCATCACGATCCGTGATCAGTCGGGTCCCCCGGACCCGACGGTCACGGATGTTCCCGTGTGCGCGCCCCAGGGGGCGCGCGGGAACCGCGATTCTGGGAGGACGTCAATAGACGTCCTCCCAGAATTAAGCAACCGCTCTGTAGACGTCATTTGTCTATAGAGCGGTTGTTAAGAGGTTAAATATCAAATTGCAGGTTCTAGTACTGTTTCCACTTGAAATTACTTCAAACATAGAAAAATTGGCACAGGATACTTTCTGTCTTTAACCTATTTCCTTTCTTTCTTTTCCTTTTTAAATTTTGACGACATAAGGTCTCTGTTGGACCTATTATAATATTCACCTACAATTACAGGATGACAATCACATCCTCATTTGCTTACAGATGCTTATTAGACTTTATGTACATTTAGGAATACTTTTCTTTTAAAGAGTTTACAAACCTATGTCTTATATAAAATATATCTATTAGATTTACATATTGTTATTTATTGGTTTTCTTGCAAATTTTGAAAACATTTCTTTGAACAAAATATTAGATATTGTACCTTCAATGTACTATTTAATGAATTGCATTATTTTTGTATTATTTATTTGAAAAATCTGAATAAAATCTTTGAAAAAGAAATAGGTGTCACCATTGGGAGATTTTCCCTCTATTCGTGTTCTGGTGAAAACTGTAAACATTGGTGTCAATGATTACCAGGACAAATAGAGGGGTCAAGTCTTTCCAATAGGGATCCAGACAGTAATTAAAAGCTGTCAGAGGTTTTAATGTGTGAACACTATCCAAAATTAATAAAAAATGTTTTGACTTTAAGAAAGGAGATAAAACATTTTTTAGGTACATTAGTGATAGAAGGAAAAAATACAATGGGATCACTAAATCGAAAACTGGGCACAACACATATGTTGAGGGAGACCAGGATGTTGCAAACCATTTAAACAATTACTTCTGTTCAGTCTTCTCAGAAATAGACTGCACTAATGATAACAAGTTTGGGAATCATATTGATTCTAGTAATGACGGTTCATTTCTAAGATTTCTGGAGACAGAGGTAGAAGAGGAACTGGCTCAGCAATGGGCCCTGATGATATTCATCCCAGAGTTCTAAGAGAACTTTGAGATATAGTTGTTGGACCATTAACAGATCTTTTTAATCAATCTCTTCCAACAGGAGAAGTCCCCATGATTGGCCGACAGCTAATATTGTACCTATCCACAAGAAGGCCAGCAAGGTAGAAGCTGGCAATTACAGGCTGTTGAGTTTAACATAATTTGTAGTGAAGTTAATGGAATCACTCCTGAAAAGAAGGATCATGGATCACCTAAAAATACATACTGTAGCTTGCGGGACCCAAAGCAGCATGGCTTTACTGAGGGCAGATCATGTCAGACAAATCTGATTGAATAATTTGACTATATTACCAGTGTTTTGGACCAGGGTGGTGCTGTGGACATAGCGTATCTTGATTTCAGCTCGGCGTTTGATACAGTTCCACATAATGATCTAATACAAAAGTTGTAAAAGCTAGGACTTAACCCTTGGGTGGTTCAGTGGATATGCAGCTGGCTCAAGGATAGATCCCAGAGTGTGATTGTAAATGGGGTTCACTCAGAGCAGAGACCAGTCACTAGTGGGGTACCACAAGGCTCTGTACTGGGTCCTGTTCTATTTAACCTTTATGTAAGTGATATAACTAAATGTTTGTTGGGCAATGTATGTCTTTTTGCTAATGACACAGAGGTGTGTAATAGGGTTGAAATCCATGGAGGTGTCTGTTACATGGAACATGATTTGGCATTGCTGGAAGATTTGTCAAAGCAGCGGAGACTGCAGTTCAATATTTCTAAATGTAAAATAATGCACCTAGGGAAAAAGAATTCTCTGAGAGAGTACAACATTGGGGGTACAGTGTTAGCCAGCACTAGAGAAGAAAAACATTTGAGGGTGCTTATTTCAGATGATTGTAAAATGAGCAAACAGTGTGATGCAAACATCTTTGTGATAGATATAGGCATGTGACAGGTACTCTTTATGGAGAGATCTGGGGTCTATAAGATGCCCAAATCCCTCCTCTGTACTTAAAGGCATTAAAAACAGTTCTGTGTTTTTGAATGCTTTTGATTTTTAAAAACTGGCGCCGATGGTTTCAGAGTAAACCAGTAAACCGGTTTACTGTTATGAACACCCAATCAAAGCCAATCCTGGCTTTTCTTGGCTGTCCAGCTCATTTGGGACAGGAAGGGAGAACCCGAGAGAGCCATGGAAGGTGGCAGGAGAGAGGCAATCGACCGCCGGCTATAAAAAATGATACTGGGGTGATGCCTGCTGCTGCAGGCATCATCCTGGTACAACCTCCGAAGGGACGGGAAGTGGGCCACCTCTACTCTTCTGCCTGGGGGATGTGCCGCCTCCCTGAAAAACACTGCCCAAGGCGAACACCTCATTTGCTTTGCAGTAGATACTCCCCTGACATAAACATGTGTGCAATAAAAAATGTGTGACACCACAAAAAAAATGTAAAAGAGTTATATACTGTATATGTAAAGTCCTTTCAAATATTGTGGTATTTTTGAAATAAAAAAGTAGTGGGCCTTAGGATATGCCAAATGAGAACAGAATCAAAATAAAAATCTATATACATTTTATTACACATAAAACATTGTAATATACACAATATTAAAAACATAGGTATTTATAAAGAAACTTTGCGATAAATACAAAAATATGTAAATCTGATGGATACATTTACTTGTATTACGCATTGCGCGGGATCCCCCGCTTCTTCAGGACCATACATATTTCGCAAGTGTGTTATATACAAAGTTTCTTAGTCAATATCATAAATCATCAAAACAACAGAGGAGAGGTGCATAGGTACTTACCACAATACCAACATATGTGATCGTCACAGAGATGCCTGGTTTTCTTGGTATTTTGGATTTATCCCCGCTGTCTTAAATAGGTACTGGGATTTACATCAATCAGAGTATATTGCTATACACCGGATATTTATCTCTCCCTTTTGGATACTTATGTTTACTTCTACCTTTATAGGTCCGGACTATATCCTATGGGCCAATAGGTAAAACATCTGAGACAGATCCTATATTCCTCTCCTCTGTTGTTGATAATTTATGATATTGAGTAAGAAAGAAACTCTATATATAACACACTTGCAATATATGTATGGTCCCAAAGAAGCAGGGGATCAAGTGTAACGCGTAGTCCAGTACATGTTTCCATCAGATTTACATATTTCTGTATTTATTACAAAGTTTCTTTATACATATCTATATTTTTAATATTATGTCTATGTTTTATGTGTAATAAAATATTAAAATATGGTGCAGCGCTCAAATAATGATTTCGGATCCTGGATTATTAGTCCTGAATAGATGTAAATCCCAAGCTGTAATGATATGAAAATAACCGATATCCACAACTGTTATTACTGTCTCTTACCGACTAAAAATGACCCCCATCACAGAGGTCAAAAAGGCCTTCTCAGATCCCAAACCAGCAGCCGGATATAAGTGATCCTCCAAGGGACCAGACGTTACTAAAGCTCCAGACGTTGATCATAGAAGAGAGGAAAAAAACTTTTCATGGTGTAGTATTTTAGGTGTTCATAAGGGATATATTCAGAAAATAAACCCTACCCTCACCAAAGAAAGGATAGGGACCACCACCTAGCACCACACTCAGTGACTCTTACCAGAAAAATAAACCAAAAATAAACTAAGCCAAGATCCGCCAAATGTGGAGGTGAATCCCCTTCAAGGGAATAAAGAGGGGAACCACCACCGACACCCGAAATTACTGGTCCTTACCAGAAGCAATTGACCCTCATTACAAAGGTCTAAACCAACTTAACGGCCATAGATGATGACGATCTCCAGGAATTCCCCAAACCAGTCATGTGTCATCTGAACCTCCTGGATCCAGCATATATTCTCAGATGTAATGTGTAATAAAATGTATATAGATTTTTATTTTGATTATATTTTCTGTCCCCACTACTCTTTTGTTTCAAAAATACCACATTCATTTATGGGATGATGCCAATGGGAACTTGAGATTGGATGCTATGACATGTGCTCTACCTTATAACTTCCTTTCAAATATTATTCAACTCCCATTGTGAATATTCCAAAAAAGTGTCCATGATAAAATATAAAGCATGCATGCTTCAATGTGAAGAAATCTTCATGCTCCACCACTGTGTACCAACCCCTTCCAATGCTGTCCCTTACCTCAAAAAAGACCCACAATCAGGAAAGGTCAAATCAAGCTTCCCCAGCAAACTGGGACATAATCATTCAGCTCTTCACTAGAGAAACACCAGTTTTACCACCGACTTGATAATGTATTTATTTCCCAATTCAATAGGAAAATGGAATAAGAAACTCTCTCATAGTGTAGTATCCAAAAACATATGATGACTATAATTTATTAAACATAGCAGAATACTACTCACAATCATGGTGCACTAGATCAATGGTTCTCAACCCTGTCCTCAAGTACCCCCAACAGGCCACATTTGCAGGTTTTCTTTTATCTTGTACAGGTGATTTAAATCAGAGTCAATGGCTTGGGGGGTACTTGAGGACAGGGTTGAGAACCACTGCACTAGATCAGTGCACAGGAATATTCGTCTTTTTTATGTAGATACAATTCGCCCCCTTAAGGATAAACATCTATCTAAAAATCAGAAAGAAAGATGACTGACTGTACACTTCTGGCGTTATGATGTCACATGGCTCCGCCTCTAAAGCGTTTCGTCACATGGTGTGTGACTCCCTCATAGGACAGCTATCCAAACGTCAAAATTCAAAAGTCCATCATGTTCTGGAGCTCAGGGACAAAACGAGTTATTTTTTCAGCTCCTTTGCCAGACGTTGAAGAGGAAGATGAAGACAAGGTGGTCACTGCAGCATTGAGGCTCAACACCTGTCTATGGACACTGAGCACAAATTAATGAGCGGCTCTCAGGCCAAGATACCCAAGTCCCCTATACTCCAGCAAGGAGCCAGTTTTGTCCCTGAGCTCCAGAACATGATGAGCTTTTGAATGGAAAATGTTTGGAATACGAGGAACATCCAAGAACTAGATGAAATATATGGACTAACTTTTTCTGCTCCTACAACTAGGTATTTCGTAATTTTTTTTAAATCTCTATAATACTATGTTATTTCGCTGTTGCCTTTCATGCCCTTCAAACAGGGAGGAAAGCATGTACACTATGTATTGAAATCTTATGCCTCTACATCGACTGTGCACTGCCTTTTTCTTTTTTGTCAAACTTCAATGAATCTCAGTAAAAGAGAAATATCAGGACTAGTGATTTAAACCAATCGCTGTTTGCCAAGCATTTTACGCAAGGCAAAACTGTCAGGTGAGTCATTTAGCCCATGTTCACACTGAGGGCGGGTTTGAAATCGCATGTCAAATTGGCCCAATGTGAACATGGGCTTACACAAAGGGGGTTCGGTTTAGGGTGAATTTTTGAAGTGAGAGATCTGCACGTTTGGCCTTCTTTTACACCATCTTCTTTATTATTACCTCTTTATTGGAACTGTTTGGCACTTATAATTTAGAGACACTTTGATAATCAGCATCTCTGAAAATCTATGAACTTTAAGCATTTCTCGTTTTACCAGAGCATTGTTACTGACCGTCTGTTCTACAAGATGATTTTTGTTTGCAGCACACAACTGTATCAAATGAAAGGAAAAACCTAACAGTGTGTACCTCAACCACTTCACAATATAGCACTCACATTCAATGCAACTCCTCATCCCCATAGAAATTAAATAAAATTTAGAGATACACTGGCTAGGCCTATTATCCTTGATTACATCAGTACTGCTGCTGGCCAATTGTACACTGCTGTATCCTCTGAAGTATCTTGATTATCTGCTTTCCATCTGCCCTATAGCAGTTTTACTATTACAGGGCGGTAGGTATATAGATATATATATATATACGTGATCCTGCACTTCTGAGTAGGGGTGTGAATGTGACTGAATGTGAATCATTACGCACAAGGCAGATTGCTGTTCTGACAGGGGGAAAGGAGGGATCCTGTGTCTCTGCAAAGCAAGGAATAAATTCTCTTCCCCTAGTAAAAGCACCTCCCACAGTTCACATAAACACTGGTTAGGCACACAGTTAACCCTTTTATTGCCCCTGATGGTAACCCCCCCCCAATGTCATTAGTACAGTGACCGTGCATATTTTTAGCACTGATCACTGTATTCGAGTCAGTGGTTCCCAAAAAGTGTCAAAAGTGTCAGTTAGTGTAAGAATGTCTGTCGCAATCATGCACCCCTGCATGTCTTTGATCACTGTCCTTACTAGTAAAAATATCCCATAGTTTGTAGACGCTATAACTTTTGCGCAAACCAATCAATATACACTTGTTAGTATTTTTTTGCCAAAAATATGTAGCAGAATACATACAGGACAACAAGTATTTGTTTGGGAATATAGCGGTGCCGAGCACAACAACAATCTTACGTTTAAAACTTTCCTGGTTTATTAAATACATGAATAAAATTGCAAAATTAAAAATATGCTGAATGGATAATTGTAGTGTAATGTCTGATCCCGTCATGTTTCGCCAAGTTTGGCTTCTTCAGGGATTTTGAAGATCACTAATAGAAAACAAACTATAACAAAATAACAAACATGTATACAGTTTAATCAGTAGTTAGTCTGATAACATTATACAGTATACATCAATCCCATTATATACATTGTACATTTTTTATGTATATATTGCACTGCAGTCGCTCTGTTTACTGCAACCCAGACTTACCCAATTAACCACCAAAGAGAAGCAAAATGGTCGTCCCCTTTTTGTTTGTTGGACAAATGCCCATATGTTAGTATTGTTACTTAGCATTGGAAATGCTCTTGACTTTAGTTTGAATGATGACGGTGGGGGGAAGGTGACATCAGAAGCCCACTGGTCCTGGTCAATCATGAACCAAGGTGCGTCAGTCTTGATTTGTCCCTCCTTCCATAGATCCATCAAATCATCCACTGCCCAAAGTTCGTTAATGGCATGGTTTGGTGGGGCTGAAATTGGTTCCATATTGACAACTGAATTTGGCATAGGTTTGCCATATAGAACTTTATACATTACTCTTCTTGCGAAGAGATGTATATGTTTGATCACATTAAATTTGTCGACATAAAAATCCGGACAAAAGGTAAGGCCTAATTTGAGTACTTGGGTTTCATCAGCAGACAACAAATGTAAGTAAGATTTATAATTTCTAGTTAGGTATATTCATCTGTTCCTTGGGGACCGCAATCTCCAGGATAGGACTTTTGCGTTTGATCCAAGTTTTTAGGTTAAAATATGGGGGCCATTTTTGTATCAGCCTGATAAATAATATGAGACAGGTATATACATTATCTTCATCCTCCTTCTCTCTTTTATAGTTGATTAATTTTCTTACTGGTGGCCACCTCATATCCGTGAGCCTTTACACCTTTACGCCTTTTTTTCTTACAATCTTTACACAATGTAAGTACACATATTAGGCTGATTTAGCCACATGTTGGACAGGCATGTATATTTAGATGTATATATTATTTATTCTAGCCTGGCCTTTCTGTGTCTCCTGGGGTCACATGGTGTCCCCCTCATGCTGTGCAGACGATCTGATTGCTTCTCTTTGCTGGTTGATTGGGTAAGCTTGGGTTGGGGTAAACAGAGTGAATACAGTGCAATATATATATATAAAAAATGTAAAATGTGTATAAATGGATTGATGTATACTGTATAATATCAGACTAACTACTGATTAAACTGTATACATGTTTGTTATTTTGTTATAGTTTGTTGTCTATTAGTGGTCTCCAAATCCCCTGAAAAAGCCAAACTTGGTGAAACATGTCAGGATCAGAAATTACACTACAGTTATCCATTCAACATATTTTCTTGTGATCGTCTAATGTAACCATATAGCGGGCATGTGTAAATATTTTTAATATTGCAATTTTAATCATGTATTCAAAAACCCATTAAAGTTTTAAACTTAAGATTGGTGTTGTGTTTGGCACCGTTATAATCCCAACCAAATACTTGTTGTCCTGTATATGCCTCATGTAAAGTGGTCACCTAACTGCTGTACCACAATGTAGAGGAATACATATTGGTCTAAATATATGAATAAATTTGATTTTTTTTTTTTTTTTTTTTTTTATTGGATATGTTTTATAGCAGAAAGTAAAAAAAAAGTTTTGTTTTTGTTTCAAAATTGTCTGTCTTTTTTTGTTTATAGGTCAAAAAATAAAAACCACAGAGGTGATCAAATATGGGAAAAAGGGACACAAATTGTATTTGGGAACAGCGTTGAATGACCGTGCAGTTGTCAGTTAAAGTAGCGTAGTGCATATCGCAAAACTAGCCTGGTCATGAAGGGAGGTAAATCTTCCAGAAGTCAAGTATTTATTGTAGTAAAACACATTCAAAAATTAAAACAGAAGAATACAGCACTAAGCGTATATAATAAAATAATAGCTGCCAGCACTACAATTGATAATGACATTGGAGCGCTGGGCTGTGGAGGGCATGGGAGCGGCCAGCTCAGCCTCTTGACTTACTGACAAGCTGAGCCGGGTGCCTGTCCAGGCATGTGGGTGGATCCCAACCATATGGTCGCGACCTTTCCTGAGCCTGGATGGAATGGGTCACAGGAGTGCAGAATGAACTGGAATGAACTACAATCCTGTGATTCACAGGAGAAGTACAGCCAAATGAGCTTTGGCTGTACTTCTCCTTTAAGACCTTTATGTAACTGCCCCACCAATTCAGCATGAAATACCTGAGCAGGTCTGGTACATAAATATAAGCATAGCACATACCTCTCAACTTTTTGAGATGGAAACGAGGGACACCTATAAGTAAAAGTATGTAGGCATAGGACATCCTCCTACCATGCCTCCTTAAAGGAGAATTATACAACTTTTTTTACTGCTGCTATTCCTTTATTTTGGCTTTTAAAACTTACAAATGGGGCAATTTAGAAATTGGATGAAAGGTTTAGCACTGGGAAACACTTTTTGAAAGATAAAAATGCATTTTATATACATATATAATAATAGTAATAGTTCTATATAATACTATATAAATCAAAGCAAAATGAGGGACAGATGAGGAGAAAAGAGGGACAGAGCGACTTTGTTCCAAATCAGGGACAGTCCCTCGAAATCAGGGACAGTTGGGAGTTATGATAGAACTCATAATGGCAGAGGTATTTGGTTTGTAACCAGGGCTGCAAAGTTGGCATACTGTTTGGGGAGAGTGGATAAAAAGCAGTACAGCAGTAAAAAGTTACAATGCTTGCATCTAAACTTACCGATCTCCGCTGCAAAAGCTGCACCATTTATTCATGAACACCCCCCTACCCTTCCCCAAAAGACTAATCTTTTAAATGTATCTTTTTTCTCTTTGTTGATAATCTTCACACATTCATTAGATTAATTAAAGTGAAAATAATAAAAATCAGATCTGTGACCCAACCAACTTTTAAACTTTTGAGTCGCTACTTATTAAAAAGCTGGTATTTCAATATATCAGCCCGATACAGTGTTATCAGGCCAGGATCAGAGGGCTGTCTGCAAACTCTAAAATTAAATTCTGTAAGGGCCATTTGCTTTGGGGAGAGATGTCACCATGATTAGGCGTAGCCGTAAAATTAAATCAGACCATAAAAATCTCTCGTTATGGTTTGATAACGTGAACACGGGATGGAGAGATGCTAATTAGATCTAAAAACACAGATTTCTTCTATCTCTACATTTAAAACAATACTGAGGAATTAAAGGGACCTACAGATGTTAAACAGCAATTATATGCTAAGGCACAAAGTACTGCCAACGTATCTTCCCAATATGTAACTCCCAAAAAAATGTGAGAATTTAAAAGGGCCTAACTTGGATGTTTGTGGCTAGAAGGGAGGGTGGACTGAGCAAAGCTGAACCAAAGTATTATATGTAGGAATCATACATCTACCTGCAGTCATTAGCTATCTTCCTTAAGGGTAAACTACTGTGATTTAAAGTTAGTATTTTTTATGATTAAAAGAAAAAAAAATACATCTCAGATTTCTAGGATCTGGTGCTCTTTTTGCTATTAATGTGTATGATGCCACTATGCCAAGCTCAATATAGCTCTCCTATGGTCCTCAGAAAGAAGGATGTGGATGCCTTTGAATCTGGCAAGGGATTTAAGAAAATCACAAAATATTTGAAATAAACCATTGCACTGTATGGAAAGTAATCTACAAGTGCCGTAGAGTTTAAACATATGCTAATTTGTCCAGGACTGGCTGACCCAGCCAATCAAATCCAGGAGCTTACCATCTAATGATTAAGGGTCCTTTCACATGAGCAGAGTCCCGCTGCTCAGCAGGGATCCATCCGTTGATCCCCGCTGAACCAGCGGATAACAGGACAGACTCTGCACTCCGTGCAGAGACTGTCCTGTCACAGCTCCATTCTCCTCTATGGAGGATCGGATGGACACGGACCGTCTGTCCGTGTTCATCTGATCTGCCAGGCGGATGGAAAATAGGGCTTCCATCCATCTGCTTTTGGTGGATCGGAGCGGATCGGGTGTCAGCGGACATGTCACCGCTGACATCTGCCGCTCCATAGAGAGCAATGGAGCGTCCATTCGGGTCCGCCTGAAAAACTGACAGGTGGACCCGAACTATCCGCCTGTGTGAAAGGGGCCTTAAGAGGTTTTCAAGAAGCCCCAAATGCCATATAGATATCTGCAAGTAACTATTGCAACAGTTAGTGTCAAAGTGCATGCATCTACTATCAGAAAGAGATTGCACCAATTTATTCTGCTTATGCGGTGTGACAGGAAGAAGCCTTTCATGTCCAAAAAGAACATTAGAGCACAACTATTTCCCCAATAGGCAAGGACCAGGCCTTCTGAAACAATATGCTGTGGACAAATGAATCAAAAATAGAGGATAGAGTTATTTGGCCAGAGGAACAGTAGACATGCTTGACACAAACTGAAGATTGCATTTCAGAAGAAATACCATCATACCAACTGTGAAGTGTAGTGGTGAAAATGGTATGGTTTGGGGTTGCTTTGCTGCTTAAGGGCCTAGTGAGCTTGTAGTCATCAAGTCAGTTAGATTTCTGCATGATATCAAAGTATGCTTGATGAGAATGTGAGGACATCTGGTCAATGAAGTTGAACCAATAATGGATATTTTAGCATGATAACGATCCAAGGCATACTAGCAAACTTACCAAGGAATGGTCCAAAAATAAAAAATTGAGGATTATAGATGGTCTAGTCAAATCCTCATTTGAAAAGTCATTAGGGGATTTCAAATGGGCAGTTTATTCAAGGAAATCCACAAACATCTTCCAACCAAATTCTTTATGGAGGAGATTTTGCCTGGAGAGCGTTTTTAATAACTGCAAATTTGCTTTTTTTTTTTTTTTTTTTTAGTGATTTGAGCTAAGTAAACAGTTGAAATACATATATGGGAACTGTTTAACTGCCAAAGAACTTAAAAATTCTGCTTATCCCTTCCTTTCTTGTGATCCCGTTCCACCATCCTTACCAACTGCAAACATTTCTTCCATGTATTATCCCGCTGAAGAAAATATGTCTACTTTTCCCATCATTTGAATGTTGCCCTCTTTTCCAGGATTACAAATGGAGTACATGTTATATTTATAGATATTTAACACATTGAAATAAACACATATTAATTGGTATTAATGATAACATGTGGGTGGGAGCATCTGTCTCCTTATCACAAGCGTGCCTTATCCCAGTAATTATGGGAAAAATTGTATTAATGTCTCTGGGTGAGACAAACACTGCAGAGATTGGTGCCTAATATATGCAAATAACATCAAACAACACTTGGTGCATATATATATATATATGTATATTTAGCTTGTCAAGTGCCTGCGGGTTCCTGAAACACCCTGCATGTCTCTACTTGTATCATGAATAATGTTTCAAAGATGATAAAAGACACTAACTTAAAGGGAAACAACAAATGTATATATATATATATATATATATATACTATATTACCAAAAGTATTGGGACACCTACCTTTACACGCACATGAACTTTTATGGCACCCCAGTCTTATTCCATAGGGTTCAATATTGAGTTTCCCCACCCTTTGCAGCTGGAGCAGGTTTAGGAGTGTGTCTATGGGAATGTTTGACAATTCCTCCAGAAGCGCATTTGTGAGGTCAAGCACTGATGTTGGATGAGAAGGCCTGGCTCGCAGTCTCCACACTAATTCATTCCAATGGTGTTCTATTACTTTGAGGTCAGAACTCTGTGCAGGCCAGTCAAGTTCCTCAACCCCATACTCTCTCATCCATGTCTTTATGGACATTGCTTTGTGCACTGGTCCAAATCATTTAGTGGTGGGGGGGGGGGGTTATGGTGTGAGGTTGTTTTCTCAGGGGTTGGGCTTGGCCCCTTAGTTCCAGTGAAGGGAACTCTTAAGGCATCAGCATACCAAGACATTTTGGGCAATTTCATGCCCCCAACTTTGTGGGAACAGTTTGGGGATGGCCCCTTCCTGTTCCAACATGTCTGCGCACAGTGCACAAAGCAAGATCCATAGAGACATGGAGGAGCGAGTTTGGGGTGGAGGAACTTGACTGGCACAGAGTCCTGACCTCAACCCGATAGAACACCTTTGGAATGAATTAGAGTGGAGACTGCGAGCCAGGCCTTCTCATTCAAAATCAGTGCCTGACCTCACAAATGCGCTTCTGGAGGAATTGTCAAACATTCCCATAGACACTCCTAAACCTTGTGGACAGCCTTCCCAGAAGAGTTGAAGCTGTTATAGCTGCAAAGGGTGGGCCAACTCAATATTGAACCCTATGAACTAAGACTGGGATGCCATCAAAGGTCATGTGCATGTGCAGGCAGGTGTCCCAATACTTTTGGTAATATAGTTTATATACATATATACAGTATATCCATATCCACTTGAAGACAGTAATAGATATACATACATACGATAACCCCGGCATCTTTCTCTTCAGCCGGTGGCTGGCTTTCTCATGAAAGTTTTCAGAAGGGGCGCCCCCCCTCCTCCAACCACTCGCCGGTGTTTCTCAGGAATACCATTTACGCTGGCTTGCCCGAAAAATGATGTGATGGTGCAGAAGGATAGTCCCAGAGGCCATCAAAGAGTAGATCATCTTTGATCACCTTTGTGGCCTTGGAGAAAGTAAACAATTTGTTTCTTTTTTTTAAAGCAAAAGATCTTTTTTTTTTTTTTGTTTGATCTTTTGCTTTTAAAGGTAAAGGTGAGATTTGGGGTCTTTTTGACCCCAGATCTCTCAATAAAGAGGACCTGTGATCCTTATTTCTATTACAAGGGATGTTTATAATAGGAATAAAAGTGATAAAAAAAATAATTAAAGGGACAGTGTAAATATAAAAAGTACAAAAAAAAGTGAAGCACCCCCATCCCTCCATGTTTGCACGCAGAAACATACTCATATATAAGTCACACATGTACAGTCAGGTCCATAAATATTGGGACATCGACACAATTCGAATGTTTTTGGCTCTATACACCACCACAATGGATTTATAATGAAACAAACAAGATGTGCTTTAACTTCAGACTTTCAGCTTTAATTTGAGGGTATTTACATCCAAATCAGGTGAACGGTGTAGGAATTACAACAGTTTGTATATGTGCCTCCCTCTTTTGACGTAAAGGGACGCTTTTTGGTTGCTATGGACATTCTCACGTTTCCAGGCAGAAAGAATGACATATATAATATAAAAGTGCATGCAGGGCACTGGGCAAACCACTAGGGACAAAGGGGATGTGTAATGATTTCATACAGCAATGTAATCTGTAAGATTACAGTGTACTGTATGTGTACTGTGTGTTTCACTATTTGATTTTGCCGCCGGGCTCCGTCCCCTTGCGACGCGACGCTCAAAGGGAACAGAGCCCGAGGTACACAGAGGCATCGTGCGGAGGACAGACACGCTGACACCGCGGGAGGACATCGCTGGATCCAGGGGACAAGGTGAGTAACGCTGCCTTGGATCCAGCGATGCAATCCTGAGTGTGGCTCGGGGTTACCGCTAATAGTACTGAAATTCCACCCCGAGCCACACTCGGGATTACCGCCAGGGAGGTTAATGGCTGTGTTGAGTTATTTTGAGGGGACAGCAAATTTACACTGTTATACAAGCTGTACACTCACTACTTTACATTGTAGCAAAGTGTAATTTCTTCAGTGTTGTCACATGAAAAGATAGAATAAAATATTTTCAAAAATGTAAGGGGTGCACTCACTTTTGTGAAATACTGTGTATATATATATATATATATATATATATATATATACCTATATGGAAAGTATCTTGACACCATGTTGCTACAGGCTTCTAGAGAGATGGGACAGACTGCCAACAAATGATATCTGTTGCTGCACAACCTGGCTTCGATGTTGGAGCCAATGCATCCCCCTTGGAACGGGGATTGTTCCAACTGTATAAATAGAGTAAATCAAAAGGTTGTAAACGCCTAGTGCATTATCGACAGCACTTTATTAAAGAATAAAAAGAGTGCATACTCACAAAATAAAAGGTAGTAACAGCATTTTATGTCAACCAAGGAACAGAAGCGTCAAACATGCAATAAAACTCTTCTGGTTCAAATGGGTGTCATGATTACAGCGGACACATTTCAGGGGACATGCTTCCTTCTTCAGAGCAAAACTTGTAGTTTTGTTCTTTTATGTTTTAAACACTTGACCTCTGGAAGGTTTTACTCCCTACATGACCAGAGCATTTTTTGCTATTCAGCACTGTCCTACTTATTGTGCGGTCATGCAACACTGTATACAAGTGGAATTTTTATCATTTTTTTGCAATATAAACACAAAAAATTCTGAAAATTTTGAAAAAAATGATAGGTTTTACTTTTTGATATAAAACATATCCAATTAAAAAAAAATCAAAATTCTTCATAAAATGTAGGCCAAAATGTACTGACACTAACAGACACTATCTTGGAGGATCACTACTGACACTGACATCGCTAGTGACACTAATACAGTGATCAATGATAATACTGTACACTGACACTGTCCTAATGACACTGGCTGGGAAGGGGTTAACATCTAGGAGGCAATCAAGGGGGTAACTGTGTGCCTAACAATATGCAATGTGTGTAATGTGTGCTGCTTTTTCTTTATTATCTGGCTGTTTCTTCTCCCTGCTTTATATTTTTGAAACTTACTAGACAGTGGTACAGAACTATCTCTCTTAAATTAATGTACTCGACTTATGTGGTCTATCTGCAATAATTGAGACATGTTTGCTTGATAAATTACCAGGATCGCCTGAGGAAGCAGTTGACGAAATGCGTAGCGAACCTGGGTTTACTTCTGCACTACTTTATGAGGGGACCTCGACCCGATGACTGGGATCTAAGGTCCTGTTTATTCCCGCTATGACCACAACACCGTATACATGTCTTAACATTTCCATTTGCTATGGATTTTTTTAATAAGCTTTGTAATAAATATTAATTTGATCTAAATCCACTGTTATGTTTTCCTGTTTGGGTAATCTAGTGACAACCTTAAAAGTCCCATTTCTGTTTTTTCTTTTTGGTGTTTAAAATATTCATATTTCGGGATGTGGCGTCACGAATAGCAAAAATCCGCCTCTAGCTTTTTCCTTTTTTTGCTTCTCCCTGCTTTGCAGCCAGATCGCTGTTCACAGTACACAGAGTTCTGTGTTTTTGTAAACAAAGTGATTGACCACAGTCGATCAGCTGACTTCAGCCAAAATCACTGGCTGAAATTAGCTGCCAAACTCGTGTCAAATCATAGGATGGGTCGGCAGGGGGCATGCACATGTGCACCCCAAACCCAGAAGCAAGCCATAAACATACAGGTACGTTGTCCAGCCTGTCTGTGCCGCCCACCCGCAGTAAATCTACCGTGGGCGGGCGGCAGGTAGTTTAAAAAGTGCTGTGGATACTGCACTAGGCATTTGCGCCTTTTTGTTTAAATATATACCTTATGTAGTTTAAGACAGGTAATAATCTATTATACTTTTTTAATGTGACTTATGAAAATATCTGAATTTTGAGCTCAAGTGGTTCTAAAAGCAGAAGGTTTTTTTTACCTTAATGCCCCCCCCCCCACCCCCATGAACCACAAATACTTACCTGAGCCCGATCCCACAATGTGCACAAAAAAAAAGCTCTTTTGGCTCTCTCTCTTTTTCCTCATTGGCTCAGACACAGCAGCATCCATTGGCTCCTGCTGCAGTTAGTCACAGCCAGTGAGGGAGGAGACAGGGATGGGGACGAGCCATGCTCTGTGGTATGTGTCTTATGGACACACAGAGCGGGGCTCGAGAGCTGTGTCCTTCTTGGATGGTGGCGGCCGGACATGAAACTCAGTTGAACCGCCCTATAAGGGATCTCTGCATCTGTTTTGGCTGGGTTCCCCCACCCTCAATGTGATGGGTCAGATTCAGCACATGATTTACCATACAAAAAGGAAGACCACTACCCATGCCACATCCAAAAAACGCAAAAGGAAAAAGGGGAGTAAGGACTAACAGGAAAAAAACCGATAGTCCTGGACTTTACTGACATGACATGAGATAAACCATAGTTGTCACCATTCCTTAAAAATAAGTAGATATTTTTATGCACATTTACTATATCTCTACAACTCTATATGAAATCAGACAAGATGATGTATCTCATTTCTAATACACACATATACATACCTTCTTAAATAGGCTTGTGGATAATTGCATGATAAGAATCAAAGGTGGTGTTGTACTCTTTAAGCTATGGATAGGCTCCTTTGTCCGCTCTACTGACGTGTATGTCTCCTCAGTCCAATTGTGCACTATAGTAATTCTTTAATGGGTGAGATAAGTGATAATATGTATATACATGAAATTAGATTGATAGAAATATATGTTTTATGTTACATTACACAGAATTTGATACTTAACATATGGGTCCCGAAGAAGCTATGCAATTTAGCGTAACGCGTTGACCCTAGGAAGATTTAACCACCAACACACCATTACCCTGTTCTTTTTCGGCACAAGGGTACATGTTGGAGGGTTCAAGTATCATAAACCAAGCACTTTATCTTAGGTATGGTCATGTTTGATATGTTTTATTAAATTCTGTGAATTTTAACTGTCATGTAATAAAATTTTGTGGTTTTATACAACTATGGTTTGCCTCATGTCATGCCAGTAAAGTCCACCTGATTTACCATGGTTTTAATATTTGATCTCAGGCCATTTCTTCTTGGAATTCTTGAGTTGAGTTTTGAAGTCTCGAAAAGCATCGGTCATTTGGGCAGGATATTATTTGTTGAGGATTGCAATACTGGTGTATAGTATGAACGGGTTTTTTGATCAAGATTTACCATGTTGAGTGCATCATAAATCTGTGGAATGGATTGAGGATTTTACTTGTTGTACTAATAAAACTTTGTATGGATTTTGTAATTGTGTTTGCCTGTTTATGTGCCCAAAAAGTCCCCGCTACCCAGCACATTTTTTTGGTTCTACATGTTAATCTAAACACGATGGAATGGTCAAGGCAGATGCTAGTTGTCCAAGAGAAAGATGGGGGGTGTGAAAGTTGTGGAACCACCATGTTCTAGTTGCATAATCCCATCCTTGCTGTCAGGAAGTCTGCAAAGGTGTTCATTTCATGTTTTACATAGCTGAAGGTGAGACTTGCTGTCACCAGAGTAGAGATGGTAAAATGTCATTATATGTGCGAATGTGAAAAATCAAAAGTGCCCATTTTGAAGGCTTATATGCAAGTAATTGGGCATACAATGGTTGTGGGGGTCCGGGTACTGCCCTGGGGGACATGTATCAATGAAAAAAAGTTTGTAAAATATATCATTTTTAAATGAGCAGTGATTTATTGATGCTTAAAGTGAAAGCATAAAAATTAAAAATTCCTTTCAATATAGTGCCTGGGGGGTCCCTTTAGTCTACCTGTAAAGTGGCAGATCTGTACTGTGTATAGAATCTGCTGCAGCAATAATTGCATTTATAAAGCCAAAAAAAATTACATTTTCCCTGCAAGCTTCCTTTATTTTGTAAGCAACGGCTTGGGGGGCCAGTGTGTATGATGAGGCCACAATGTAGTGCACTGGGAACAAGATTAGAGATTTTTTTTATAAATTCTGGTGTCTCTTACACAGACTTTGGATAGAATTACTGGGTGCAGAAAAGTTGGGCTTCGGGTGTTGGTGGGGCCTTCAAAAATTGCAATTGTATGCACCTGTCAAACAGGTGCGGAAAAATTGGTATTTGGGTGTCGGTGGCGCCTTCACACCATAACCCTATAAGTATGAGGTACTCTTGATGAAAGCAAGAATTGGCCTTGCTGTCAAAAATTGCAATGATATGCACTTGTCAAACAGGTCCTGAAAAATTGGTCTTTGGGTGTCGGTGACGCCTTCACACCGGTACACACAGAGGTACTTTTGATGATAGCAAGAATTGGCCTTGCTGTAAAAAAATTAATTTGATGCAGCTGTCAAACAGGTGCTGAAAATTTGTTTTTTGGGTGTTGGTGGTGCCTTCACACCGTACTCCTATAGAGGTACTTTTGATGAAAGCAAGAATTGGCCTTGCTGTGAAAAATTGCAATGATATGCACCTGTCAAACAGGCTCAGCGTCATATCCAAAGGTTGTCTTTGGGAAATAGATATATGAGTGCTGCCAGCATTGTTGCAGATGTTGAAGGGGTGGAGGGCCAGCCTGTCAGACTATAAGCCACACACTGCATCAAATTGGTCTGCATGGCTGTCATCCCAGAAGTACACCTCTTCTAATGATGATGCACAAGAAAGTCGGCAAACAGTTTGCTGAAGACAAGCAGACTAAGGACATTGATTACTCAAACCATGTCCTGTGGTCTGATGAGACCAAGATAAACTTATTTGGTTCAGATGGTGTCAAGCATGTGTGGTGGCAACCAGGTGCAAAGACAAGTGTGTCTTGCCTACAGTCAAGCATGGTGGTGGGAGTGTCATGGTCTGGGGCTGCATGAGTGCTGCCGCCACTGGGGAGCTACAGTTCATTGAGGGAACCATGAGTGCCAACATGTACTGTGACATACTGAAGCAAAGCATGATCCCCTTCCTTCGGAGACTGGGCCACAGGGCAGTATTCCAAGGAAGGCAGAGGAGCACAAGGTCTCTAACATCCACCAGCTCCGTGTTGTCGTCATGGAGGAGTGGAAGGGGACCCCATTTGCAGCCTGTGAAGCTCGGATGAACTCCATTCCCAAAGGGGTTAAGGCAGTGCTGGAAAATAACGGTGGCCACACAAAATATTGACACTCTGGGCCCAATTTGGACATTTTCACTTAGGGGTGAACTCACTTTTGTTGCCAGCAGTTTAGACATTAATGGCTGTGTATTGAGTAATTTTGAGGGGACAGCAAACTGACACTGTTATACAAGCTGTACACTCACTACTTTACATTGTAGCAAAGTGTCATTTCTTCAGTGTTGTCACATGAAAAGATAGAATAAAATATTTACAAAAATGGGATGCGTGTACTCACTTTTTGAGATACTATATGTCTTCCTCTGCTTCAATGCTTCCAAAACTACCAGAATCCTCCTCCTCTCTATCCTCTTGTGTGTTCTGTGACATAGGAATGATGGTGTCTGCATAAAGTGGACTTTGAGAGGAAAGGAAGTCCTCGTCTTCCTCCTGCTGCTCTACCTTCAGTGCCCTGTCCATAATGCCACGCAGAGTCTGCTCCAGCAGGAACACAACATGGATTGTATCACTGATGCATGCATTGTCACGGCTCACCATCCTTGTGCCCTCTTCAAATGGTGACAGTACAGTGCATGCATCCTTTATAAGCAGCCATTGTCGTGGGGACTCGTTGACGGCCACCTGCTATAGGTACAGCCGCTGCAGCATTGCCAAAGTCAAGTTCCACCTGGTGGGCATGCCACAAATCAGGCGGTTTACAGGCAAGTGGAATTCCCGCTGAATTTCAGACAACCGAGCACTGGCTGTGTATGACCGCCTGAAATGCCTACAGACTCTTCTGGCCTGCTTTAGCAGATCTTCCAAACCTGTGTACCTATTTAGGAAACGCTGCACCACCAAACTGAGGACATGTGCCAAGCATGGCACATGTGTCAACTATCCCTGTCTAAGGGCGAACAGGAGGTTTGTGCCATTATCGCACACCACCATTCCTGGCTCCAGCTGGCATGGTGTGAACCACCTCTGGGCCTGTCCTGCAGAGCTGCAAGAATCTCTGCTCCGATGTGGTTCCTGTCCCCTAGACACACCAGCAAAAGCATTGCATGGCACCTTTTAGCCTGACTCATTGAATGGCCCTTTGGATGCTTAGGGGTCACTTAAGGTCCATAGGACAATTCAGCAGAAGAGGGCATGGAGGAGGGGGTAGAGCTGACAAATCTCGCATCATCACCAGCTGTATGGAGACGGGGCGGGGACACAACAAGCTACAACACTGAGCCCTGTCCTGCATCCTTCCACGTTGCAAGCAGAGTTACCCAGAGTTCTGTGAACAAAATATATCGTCCCTGCCCATGCTTGCTGGACCACTGGTCATCAGTAACGTGGACTTTGTGGCTGGCTGTCTTGCCCAACCATACCACAACATTGCCTTCCATATGATGGTAGAGAGATGGAATGGCCTTATGTGAAAAGAAAAAGCAAATGAGAACCTGCCATTGTGGTACAGCACATTCTTCAAATTCACAGAAGGGTGTAGAATCCACTAGGCGGAAAGGCAGAAGTTGGAGAGCCAGCAGCTTTGATATGCTTGCATTTAGATGCTGGGCATGTGGCTGGCAAGGACTGTATTTTTGTTTTCTGCTGCAACAAATGGGGCAGAGACATTTGCCGGCTATAGTCTACAGCTGGTGGTGTGCTGCTGGCAGATGTGCTGCAAGGACCTGGGACACCCTGCGCTATACCATCATCCCTGTCAGTGGAGGCTGCTGAGAGATCATGAGGTATAGTAGGGGCAGACTGAGGTGAGTAAAGAGGAGGATGGACAGATCTGTGCCCCTTTTGTGTGGCTTTTAGGTGCTCTTGCCAATGGGCAGTGGTGGGAGGTTAAATGCCTTGTCAAGCATGTGGTACCCAAATGGCTGATGTTTTTGCAAAGTTTGCAAATAGCAACAGTGCAATCTGCTGCACATGTACTAAAAAAGGCCCAGACAGCTGAGCTGGGTGAAATGGGCTGGGAGATAACAGCTCCACAATCTGATGGAATAGGGTGGCTGCTCTCTGGTCTTCCATGATGGCTGCCTCTTTGGGGTTGTGCCTCACCCTCACATTCCTCCTCTGCTCTATCTGGCACCCAAGTCACATCCTCATTACCACTGGAGAAAACTTGGCAATACACTGTGGCTGGGGGAACATGAATGCCAATTTCTGTACCAGTGATCTCCCCTCTCTGTGGGCTCATGTCCCTGCCTTCCTCAACCGCAGAACCAACATCTCAATCGAGTAATGGCTGTGAATTGTCAAGGAGCAAGTGGCTGACGCTGTGTTCAAATAACTCCGCTGACTCCTCCATGCCTGATGCAGGGGCTATGGCAGGAATAGCTGTGGACGAGGAGGCAGGTTTAGCCACTCTGACAGCTGCAGGGGACTGTATACTAGTTTCTACTTGGGTGATGGAGGATGAGGAGAATGAGGATAGTTTAGTAAGAAAGTCCACCACCTCCTCTGCATTCTCTGGCTGGACAGCACGGGCAACATCACTAATGTAATTGAAAATGATGCCCTAACTCAGGACTGACCACGTCCACCTTTGCCTGTGGACACATACGCTGCTGGACCCCTTACAGTGTCATGGGAACGTCTGCCTCTCCTTGTTGTCCTCCCAGACAAGATGGGGGGGTGCTCATTAATCAAATGTAACAAAGATGTGGAAATGTGTACGTGGATGCACTTTAATCAATGGAAAGTGAGTACTCACTACACAGACACACTCCACGGATACACTACAATATACTGCGTCAAATGTGCAGTAACGCACAGAACTATATGGCATTAAATTTGCAGTGCTAACTTAAAAAAATTGCAGTAATGCACAGAAATATATGGTGTTGAACTTGCAGTAACGCAATGAAATATATGGCGTTAAACTTGCAGTAATGCAATGAAATATATGGTGTTGAACTAGTTCTGTGTGTTACTGCAAGTTTAACACCATATGTTTCATTGTGTTACTGGCGTTAAACTTGCAGTAACGCACAGAACTATATGGCATTCAATTTGCAGTAACACACAGAACTATACTGCGTTAAACTTGCAGTAACGCAATGAAATATATGGTGTTAAACTTGCAGTAATGCACAGAAATATATGGCGTTGAACTTGCAGTAACGCAATGAAATATATGGCGTTAAGCTTGCAGTAACGCACAGAAATATATGGTGTTAAACTTGCAATAATGCAATGAAATATATGGTGTTAAACTTGCAGTAACACACAGAACTATGTGGCATTAAACTTGCAGTAACACAATTAAAAATATATCGTTAAACTTTCAGTAACGCACAGAACTTTATGGCGTTAAACTTGCAGTAATGCACAGAACTATATGGCATTAAACTTGCAGTAACGCAATTAAGTATATGGCGTTAAACTTGCAGTAATGCACAGAACTATATGGCGTTAAACTTGCAGTAACACACAGAACTATACGGCGTTAAACTTGCAGTAACACAATGAAATATATGGCGTTAAACTTGCAGTAATGCACAGAACTATATGGCGTTAAATTTGCAGTAATGCAATGAAATATAAGGTGTTAAACGGTCGCTACACTGACACTATCTGAACTGTCCGTAGATGCACACTAATGTAAAGATGAATGGTGGTCACTACACTAAAATCACACTATCTGAACTGTCCCTAGATACACACTCATGTAAAGATGAATGGTGGTCATCACTACACTACACTGACACTAACTGAACTGTCCCTAGATGCACACTAATGCAAAGATGAATGATGGTCACTACACTACAATCACACTATCTGAATTGTCCCTAGATACACACTAATGTAAAGATGAATGGTGGTCGTCACTACACTACACTGCACTGACTGAACTGTCCCTAGATTCACACTAAACTAATATTCTACACTGACAATAGAATCACAATAGTACACTATAGTACACTGTCTAGTAGCACTGAACAGAGCCCTGTTCTATCTCTCTCCACACCGATATCACACTGAAAATGGCTGTTATTCAAAGAATAATTTTCTAGTATGGGGTGGGACTAAGAGCAATGAGCCATGATTGGATAGAGTCATCATGAAAGTGTTCAATCGTGGCTCTGACAAGTGCTCTGTGCCCTGATTGGGTGAAGCTTTCACTGCTTCAGCCAATCAGGGCTTTCGATGCACTGTGCAGGGGCGCAATGCATTGTGGCCGTTCGGCGGGCTGAAAAAAACAGTCGAACACCCTAATAATTTGGTCTTTCGACAAACAAACAGCCAATGTTCGGCCCGAACTCATGCTCGGGCCAAACCGTTCTGCCATCCCTAATAGATGGTTTTGAAGGCCACCAGGCATAGCTCTTCCAGTTTGACCTAGATGGCCTCTCATGGGCCTCTTATAAACCAATTGTCCTCTCAGTCCAAAATGATTGAAAGAAAGTCAATTTTTTTACTGATCATGCTAATGTGGCACCCTCTTAGTTAGGTTGCTAATAAGTTTCAGTAAATTTAGTTTTTATCTCCTCTGTTGCCAGTGGAGCAGGATTTGTTTGTTACTGGCTGTTTTGGGCTATGCTGGCTGCAGGTTCACCTACTTCCCCCTGCATTCCAGTAAGTTCAGGAATATAGTGGGTTGGGAGGGGAAACCTTGGGCTGAATATTCAGACGATCAGATGATCCCTGGTTGATAGAGGGACCAGCAGGGGACTGAGGTGTGCATAAATAATCTGGAGCCTACTCTAGCAGGATAATTTGCCCTGCTGGAGAGAGACCCAGCCTGGAGGAGCTGCTTGCCCTCTTGGGCTAGCTGCTGAGGCCTGCAGGAGGTTGTTTGAGGTCCTAATTCAGGAAAAGCTGAAGGCCTACTTCTAAAGCTTGGAGAACAGTCAAGGGAAAGTCTGTCGTGGATCTAGCCTCATGAAGCAGGGTCTGGCTGATATGGGAAGGAGGTGTCCATGTATACAGGGACACAGGGAGTAGGGGCCAGAAAGTGAGAGATCCTGAAGCTCCTTAACTTCTTCTTTGAGAAACTGCTCCAGATTGCTGGCTCAGGGCTGCCTCTAGTATGGGATCTCCCTGAAGCTGTAAAGGCCCGTACACACGATGCAAAATTCGTACGGGAATTTTCGTACAACGACCGATCGTCCAAAATCCTTATCGTTAGTATGGTCCTTTTGACAGCTGATTTTGATTTTTCAAAAGACAAAAGCTGGATGTGCAGATTATAAAAAAAATTTCATACGTGAACTCAATGTCAGATTTTCGTATCATAAGTAGGGTTTTCGTCCGAAAAAAATCGCTCAGAAACGAAAAAATACATACAAAGCTATTCAACACATTACGTCACTTCTGATGTTGAATTTAGTCATACAAAAATTTTCATATGGTTAGTAACCTCTTCACTTTCGACAGGGGACATGCATCCAACAAAAAACGGATGTTCGGTCGTCCGAAAATCTAAGCGTGTGTACGGCTTTAGTCCACATTTTTTGCTCTAGAGGTCTATGGGTTAACTACTACAACAAAGTCCCCTGTTAAAGTTACACTAGTCCTAGAGTATCCCACGGACTACCCTATATCCTATTCAAGTTTTCCAGAGCAGTAAATCTCAAAAATACACTATGGGGTTGATTTACTTAAGCTTAGTGTGCTGTATTTGGTGCAGCTCTGCATAGAAACCAATAAACTGCCATTTTTTTTGTCAAAGCTTAATTAAAAGTGGAAGTAAACCCTCCTATCATTTTCAGCCATGAAAGCTGTCATCTGGGCTTCTCTTTATTCTTCAACTGCCACAATGTTGCACATGTGATCTGTTATGACACCAGCCATTGGATGGTTTAACAGTTTGGTTGAGAGCACAGCCAATATGACAGTTACATGTAACTGTTTTTTAAAACTGCTAAAACAATGGGTTTACTTTTGCTTGAACAAAAATCTGATTGGCTACCATGGCAAATCAACCCCTATATGCCTGGTCATTTGTTGTAGAGATTGAGAAGCTGATGTGTGCTTGGCTGCCATGCATCCAAGAGCCTGGGGTAATATAGCCAACCCAGACATCTATAGAGCAGCTATTCTCAACCTTTTAACCCCAGCGGAATCCTTAAAATAATTTTAAGATCACTGTGTTCCTCTGTGATCTTAAAATTATTTTAAGGATTCCGCTGGGGTTAAAAGGTTGAGAATAGCTGCTCTATAGATTCCCTTTAAACATTTCCATCTCACTCAAAAACCTTTTTTTTTTGTAAAGTGAGGCAGCAAAAGAAATAAAATGAGGCCCCTGTGACAAATTTATATATCCGTAATAAAGAAAGAAGAGTTGTGCTGCGGCCGATTAATAATTAATACTTTCCACCACAGCAACTTTGAATAATGAATTAAAAGGAATGCTGTCTTTTCAATGGGGATGGTGGAAAGCTTTGAAAAGCAAACAGATTAAATGGTCTTTTCATCAGGCCTAAATGATGCCGGAGGAAGAGAAGATGAAAAGCTTCAGAGCAGAGGTGAGGACCGCCAACCACCACGCCGTGTATTTTATTTACAGCATCCGGAAGGGAAGGCTGACACACAGACCGGATCTTTTGTGTTCAACATAAAAAAAGTAAAGAGGAGGTGATGCCTGTTTGTGTATTGAGCTATATTAAAGGTGAACTCTACTCAAATTGCTAAAGACACTTCAAATAAAAATATGTGAGCACTCTTACCTATGGAAGGGTTTCCTGAACGCTCTCCTGATATGTTTTTTACTACCGCCGATGTACAATGCAGTGGGGTATTTACACAAGCCGACTGTTGGCTTTCTGATGGAAGTAGTCAAGCAGCTAGTACGCAATAGTAGTGTGTGCTCCCAAATATAGGTGGCACTTGACTTAAGCGGCAATATAGAAGGGAAGGAAGTGGAGAGGAACTCAACTCCTCTTTGACTTCCTGGGTCATCGGCAAAGCAGCTGTCCGATTGGAAGCTGATGCCCTGCATGACCCCCACAGCCATCTTGGGTGAGGGCAGTGCTTATTTAAAGCAGTTGTATAGGCTGAAGGTTTTTCACCTTCATGCATTCTATGCATGAAGTTGAAAAACCTTCTGAGTGCTGCTCCCCCCACAGCCCCTCCCTAATACTTACCTGAGTCCCATCTCGATCTCAGCTGTCCCAGGTCTCTCTCCTCATTGACTGAGACACAACAATGGAGCCATTGGCTCCCACTGCTCTCAATCACAGTCAGTGAGGAGAGAGCAGGGGCCAAGCTGTGGCTCTATGTATCTTATGGATTCATAGAGCAGGGCTCGGTAGTAAGCACGCACCATTGTCCCCATAGCAAGTGCCTTGCTACTGGGGGTACTGGTCAAAAGAGTGCTGGTGGGGGACCTGAGAAGAAGAGGATTCGGGCTGATCTGTGCAAAACAAAACAAAAAAAAAATGCACAGAGCAGGTAAGTATAACATGTTTGGTATTTTAAAAAACAACCTTTAATATCAATTTAAGGCACGACCCCCTGACTGGAGCACTTTTTGTGAGTGGTTAGCTTAGAGACAGGTCCCCCGTCTGTCAGGGACAGTATCTACTCTTAGGGAGAGGTTCCAGAGGCGTAGGGACAGCACAGAGACAACGCTGTTCTCCACTTACGTAGCTTCTCAGTTGGTTTCGGACTGGCCAGGCTGTATTCCCACTCCTTGTTGCTGCAGCTGTCAGCATAAAGTCAAGCTAATGTATTGTTGCTACAGACTCCGTAAGTGGCTCTGGACAGTTGAGCTTGCCTAGGGCCTAGTCGCACCTTGTTGGAATTTTCTGCAATACATACCCTGTTTCCCCGAAAATAAGACAGTGTCTTATATTAATTTTTGCTCCCAAAGATGTGCTAGGTCTTATTTTCAGGGGATGTCTTATTTTTCCATGAAGAAGAATACGTTAATTATATTCTGTGACAGAATAAAAGCCCCTTTGTCCCATACATAACGTCTTTTAAGGTTGTTCCACGCTGATCCGGGATCCGTTCGAGTTGACAGGTCTCGGTGAATGCCTCAGACATCGTTGTTATGTAATCGAACTGAAATACGACTGTCGACGTCGTTGTTCCTCACCCTTATGTCGGACCGGTCAGGCTTTGGTTGACTCTTCGATGCATTCACCTCTTGTCGCAACAGAGACACGACAGGGATGCGGAGACCTTGGAGAGGGATTCTCATCTATGACA
>BLSH010446985.1:292004-315080 GCA_018402905.1 Glandirana rugosa | reverse complement strand
ATTTGAATTTTAGCAAAAAGTAAGAAATTTGGGTTTTTTTGCAAAATGGTCGCTCTTCTTTTGTTTATAGCTGTGATCAGAAATGACGCAGAGGCGATCAAATACCACCAAAAGAAAACTCTATTTGTGGGAAAAAAAGGACGCAAATTTTGTTTGGGTGCAACGTCGCACGACCGCACAATTGTCAGTTAAAGCAACGCAGCGCCCAATTGCAAAAAGTGCTCTGGTCCTAAAGCTGGAAAACCTTCCGGTTGGTAAGTGGTTAAGGAAGGCTATGTACATCACCCTGCCAGTCCCTCCCATCAGCCATGATGTGCCTGCATTGCATAGAGAAGCACAGAGACTCAGTGATTAAATCACTGGGTATGGAACAAGGTAAGCTTGTTGAAGAGATGGGAGGCTGGAATGAAGGAAGGCAAAATCTAAGCAGATTAACCACTTAAGCTCCGCCTTATATAGCAGTTTTACCGCTACAAGGGGGCACCTCTGCGCCAGATCACATATATATGTGATCCGACTCTTCCGGGTAGGGGCAGCTTGCTCCCGCTGTGACCGCACACAGCGGGAACCCAGCGGCAGGTACTGTGGAATCAATGTCCGCTAGCCCCCACCAATCATCCAGCAGAGAGGCAGAATGGCGGTCTGCCTATGTAAACAAGGCAGATTGCCGTTCTAACAGGAGGGAAGGGATAGATTCTGTGTTCCTGCAAAGTAGGGACATGGATAAATGTCCTCCCTTAGAAAAACAGCTCCCACAGTTTAGAAAAACTCTAGGAAAAACAGCTAGGAAGACAGTTAACCCTTCGATCACCCCTGATGTTAACCTCTTCCCAGCCAGTGTCATTAGTGCATATTTTTTAGCATTAATCACTGTATAAGTGTCACTGGTTCCCAAATAATGTCAGTTAGTGTCATATTTCCGCAACAATACGTTGCCAATCACCACCATTACTAGTAAATAAAAAATAAAAATATCCCATAGATTATAGACGCTATAACTTTTGTGCAAACCAATCAATATCATTTATTGAGATTTTTTTTACCAAAAATATGTATACATATTGGCCTAAATTGATGAAGAAATTAGATTTTTTTTTTTCCATTTATTTATTGGATATATATCATAATGGTGTAACCTAGGGTGGGACTTTAAATATGCCAAATGAGAACATACGATTGCAAAAAATTGGTAACATTTCATATAGATTTTATTGTAGTTTAGCAAATCCATAAAATATGTTGAAAATATATCATTAAAAAGGACAGAAGTACAAATTATAAACCTTTAGATCATGAATATGTTTTCAACATATTTTATGGATTGCAACTAATTCAGGGATGATGCCAAGGTGAACATTTGATAGTACACCCTTCACATTTTTGTAAATATTGTATTATATCTTTTCATGTGACAATACTGAAGAGATTATACTCTGCTACAATTGGGCCCAATTTGGACATTTTCACTTAGGGGTGTACTCACTTTTGTTGCCAGCGGTTTAGACATTAATGGCTGTGTGTTGAGTTATTTTGAGGGGACAGCACATTTACACTGTTATACAAGCTGTACACTCACTACTTTACATTGTAGCAAAGGGCCATTTGGTCAGTGTTGTCACATGAATAGTGTGAGAGATTATCTCATGGGGATCACTTTTCAGGGAAAACGATTCAGCATGTTTGTCAGTTTCATTAAAGTCTGGCGGCTTGCCAGGTTTATTTTTACAGGCTTGCAAGATCAAAACATAAACAGAAAGGGGGCATGGCTTGCGAGCGCTCGGACATGGATGCCTAAGCCGAGAGCTCGCCACAGGACCGGAGCAACAAGCGACCTAAGAACGGGCACCCGCACTATCATCCCCGCCAGACTACAGCCCTGGACTCTAAACAACCCCCGCCAGCAATGCAGCGCAAGAGAAAAGAAGTACGCTGCCCACAGAAGCTCACAGTCTTCTTCGTACGGCCGGCGCCTGACAGAGGGAGAAACCAAGATGGCGCCGGCAGCGAGGCACCGCACGTCTCCTCTGCTTACACAGATTTCCCAGATGCGGAACAGGGAGAAACACCAGGGGATCTTCCTCCTCTCTCTCCAGATCACTCACCGCTGGCAAGCCCAACGACCCAAAGCCCTGCAAAGGCCATGATGCGATTGGACTCACCCCAGCACCCGGCAGCAACAGTGAGCACTGAGCCTCAGGCCTTGGGTCTTGACAATAACTTACATTCCTCTATAGCTACCTTTCCCACCCTGGGCCAACCAGTGCTGGACACCACAATGAAGGACATGTTACTCTCACTGCAATCCTCACTGATTACCAGCCTATCCTCTCTAATCCATAAAGTGACAGCAGACATGCACCACATAGGTAATAGGGTACATTATATTGAGACTAAGATGGACGAATGCACCCACACAGTTAATGATCTGGTAGACGCTTATGAGGAGCTGAAAGACGACAACATATGGATTAAAACCAAATTAGCGGACTTAGAAGACCGCAGTCGACGTAACAACTTGAAATTGCAGGGGGTTCCTGAATCGGTCCCATCGTCCGACCTCCACAAATATGCCACTGACATGTTTGCGAAACTACTGCCTGACGTCTCTCAAATAGCACTTACTATTGATCGGATCCATAGGATCCCCAAACCCAGTCACCTTGCGGACAACATCCCGAGAGATGTACTTATGAAAATACATTTTTTTGCAACCAAGGAGCAAATCCTAGCTAAAGCCAGATCGCTAACTAAATTTCCAGCCCCATATGACCGAATCCTGATATATGCAGACCTCTCCCAGCATACCTTGTAATTGAGAAGGCAACTAAAGACGATCACTAAGGCACTCACTAACTACAAGTTGCTTTACAAATGGCGCCATCCGGCCACGATCTTAGTGACCCGCAATGGCTCAAAATTCATTATCTCATCCATAGAGCATGGAATGAAACTTCTGCAATCCTGGGGCATCATACCGGACTTTCCGGACACTCCTGCCAGCCATGTCAGCAAAGATCGCCCCCAAAAACAGGAAGGATACCCCAGGGAATCCCGCAAATACACACAAAAGTGATTATGCCCGTTCTGATCTACTTAACATCAGAATAACCTCCGGTCAGGCGGACCGCTCAAATTCCACCCGAGTTGAACTCCCCCCCCCCCCCCACAGTCAGCAGCACTCCTTTGGATTCCATATTGCTGCAATTGAATAGTGTTGTTTTTGTGTTTGAATTTATTCTTTTTCTCTTTTCTCCTTACGTCTCCCCTTTCTTCCCCCTTCTCTCCTCTCCTTGTTATCTGGATTCCCCTTTCCCCCGGTCCTTGCTCCTCTCGTCTCCTCTATCCAGCCGCACCAACATCTCCCAGCCTCGAAATATCACTTCGGACTTCTTCCAAGCCATCTGACCGTGAGTAATATCTACATCTCCACAACACGTGTAACACCAACATGCCCGTATCCATTCTTTCACTGAAAGTTAATGGGTTAAACCACTCAGCCAAGCGTGTGTCTCTCTGGAAAATCGCACTAGCACATAACTGCGATGTGTTATGTGTCCAGGAAACCCACTTCATCAAGGACTCGCACACGCCCTGCAAACATAACCATTTCCCACATATCTTCGAAGCATGCTACACCAAGAAGCAGAGAGGGACACTTATAGCAATACATGACTCTGTACAGTTCCAGTCCCATCAATCCATCATCGACCCAGATGGTTGTTTCATTATCCTGGTATGAACTCTGTGCTGTACACATTAGTTTCCCTTTATGCCCCAAACCAACGACAAATGACCTTCATTAGAAAAATTGTCAGAAAAGCAAAAGACCTCCACCAAGGACATCTACTCCTCTGCGGGGACTTTAATATAATACCAAACAACAAGATGGACACCACCGGAGATACGAAAAGATACGATTCCCCACTAGAAAAGTTTCTGTCTGACAAATGACTTGTACAACGTGTGGAGGTGTTGTCACGCTAGTGAGCGGGACTTTACGTATCTGTCACCGTGGTACAACACCTACTCACGTATTGATCTGATTATTTCTGAATGGCTACTTCAGAATGTGCTCTCCTCTAGCATACACACTGCCACCTGGTCTTTGGTCTGACCACGCTCCCACAAGCATAGAAATATCTGACAAATCGTCTCATTCTGGAACATTTTTATGGTGTACCAACAACTCTATCCTTCAAAATGACGCATACAAAACCCCCCTTAGTAAACAATTATCAGATTATTTTGACACCAACTTTAAATCCACCACAGACTCAAAGGCGCAAAGAAGGTTTAAAGCAAAAATGTTCACTACAGGGAATAAAGCAACCAAAGCCATGGCTTCCTACATCAAAGGTTAACGCATTAAATCCAAAATAGCACACCTCTCCCACCCCCTCACAAATGAAAAGTTACTGAAACCCCAAGACATTGCAGACGCTTTCAGTCTATACTATAGTAACCTATGCAACTTCAAAACTGATACAGAGACATATCAACCCACATCTGCAGAGATTCAAGAGTTCTTAAAGCAAATCAAACTCCCATCCCTAGACCCACACCAACTCCTAATGCTAAATGACCCCTTCACAACAGACAAAATCTCAGAAGTAATATCCCACCTACCGAACTCAAAATCCCCGGGACCTGATGGGTTCTCCGGAGAATATTATAAACAGTTTGAACATATTCTGACCCCACATCTTTGCTCAGCCCTCAATCACATTGCCTCATCAAAATCCTTTCCCTCCGAAATGCTAGAAGCAACGATAATCACCCTCCCAAAACCAGGCACAGACCCTAAGTCCCCCAAAAACTTTGCCCAATCTTGCTACTTAACATCGTCTCCAAAATATATGCGAAACTATTAGCTAACAGACTATCCAGTATCCTCCCAAAACTTATACATCAGGACCAATCAGGGTTCACAAAAGGGCATCAGTCATCTGATGCCACCAGATAGTTAATAAATATACTGCACCATGCTGAATTCACCAGAACGCCTTCTCTGCTCCTATCTTTGGACGCGGAGAAGGCATTCGACAGAGTGAATTGGACGTATTTATCCCTGGTCCTTGAGAAGTTCGGATTTCAGAGGAGAGTCCTGAACGCCATAATGGCTTTATACTTACATGGCTCTTCCTCATTTTAAGTTAATCTTTTTCCTAATACACACTTCTGGTGTATGGGAACCACTCCATTACCAGGCCATACAGTGGTCTCCCCTCGGTGCCCCCCCGGTCACAGTAGATCCCCTGGGGTGGTCTGGAGGCACAGAGGGGAAAGTCACTGATCCAACTAAACAACTTAACCTAAACTACCAGGCTCTCCTAACATAGAAACATTAGCCTTCCACCATTCACCAAACAGGAGATGACAATACTAGAGTTACTGTTAAAATGCATTAATTGTTGTTAAAGTTACCTATCCAATGATAACTCAACTACTTGTTATCCTTTGTCATGTTTATACTACTGGACGAGTCAACTAATGAACATGTATGTACGCATGTACACTGTATACTGTTAAACCTCAATAAAAATCATTGAGACAAAAAAAAACAGAAACAGAAAACAAAACCTCGCCGTCTGGTGCTACACTAAACAAAGAGATTCCTCTCTATACAGCGTGGGGCTGTCCCCAACACCCACAAAACATAAGTCCATTGCAAACCTTGTTTTTAGAGTCCCATTTAGCACACAGAGCTCTCTGCTTTGTCCCCCTGAGATCCAGGATCAAGCTCTAGTGAGATCTTTTCCTGATCATTAAATGCAGATGGAGAGGGGTTGAGTGGACCAGAAAGTCCGGGCCGGAACCAGCTCTGCCATGGTGGCCGGCAAAACCGGGGTCGGACTCCTGCTAACCACCTCAAAATAATCGAATGCGAGGCGACAAGTATTGCCCGTCCATTGTAGTGCCTCGCATAACATCACAAAAGATATAATCAAATACCAAAATGTGAGGGGTGTACTCACTTTTGTGAGATACTGTATATATGGCATGCCACCTATCTCCTCAACTATTAAATTATTTATTGGATATGTTTTATAGCAGAAATTAAAAAATATTGTTTTTTTTTTTTTCAAAATTGACAGTCTTATTTTGTTCATATAACGCAAAAAATAAAAACCACAGAGGTGATCAAATACCACCAAAAGAAAGCTCTATTTGTGGGGGGAAAAAAGGACATAAACTTTACTTGGGTACACAACTACGCAATTGTCAGTTAAAGTAAAGCAGTGTCGTATCGAAAAAAAATGGCCTGGTCAGGAAGGGGGTAATTCTTCCGGAGGTCAAGTGGTCAAACTCCAGCTGTAAACTTTTTTTTTTTGCCTAGATACATATGATATATAGATATAAGTTTCAACATTTTGTATTCTTATTTATTCCAAGAAAACCTTGCATGTCTCATTTGTTCCGTGCCTTCAGCAGAATAATCCGCAGTCTGTTGCTGATACCCAGTTGTGTAGAGAGCTCACAAGCGGTCCAGACTTTTCACATTGGGAGATCACCAATGGCTGCCTCTGTTCCTTTAATGACAAGCTTCCCTTAACAATTTCATTGTCAGAGACGTTTTTGCAGGGTTGTTTTTTTCACATACTGTATGTTTAACCACTTGCTTACTGGGCACTTAAACCCCCCTCCTGCCCGGACCAATTTTCAGTTTTCAGCGCTATTACCCTTTGAATGACAATCGCGCAGTCGTGCAACGTTGCACCCAAACAAAATTGACTTCCTTTTTTTCCCACAAATAGAGCTTTCTTTTGGTGGTATTTTATCACCTCTGCGGTTTTTATTTTTTTTTGAAAACAGAACAATATTTTTTACTTTTTGCTATAGTACATATCCAAAATTAAAAAATAAAAAAAAAACAAATATTTATCAGTTTAGGCCGATATGTATTCTTCTACATACATTATCTCACAAAAGAGAGTACACCCCTCACATTTTTGTAAATATTTTATTCTATCTTTTCATGTGACAACACTGAAGAAATGACACTTTGCTACAATGTAAAGTAGTGAGTGTACAGCTTGTATAACAGTGTAAATTTGCTGTCCCCTCAAAATAACTCAACACACAGCCATTAATGTCTAAACCGCTGGCAACAAAAGTGAGTACACCCCTAAGTGAAAATGTCCAAATTGGGCCCAAAGCGTCAATATTTTGTGTGGCCACCATTATTTTCCAGCACTGCCTTAACCGTCTTGGGCATGGAGTTCACCAGAGCTTCACAGGTTGCCACTGGAGTTCTCTTCCACTCCTCCATGATGACATCATGGAGCTGGTGGATGTTAGAGACCTTGTGCCCCTCCACTTTCTGTTTGAGGATGCCCCACAGATGCTCAATAGGGTTTAGGTCTGGAGACATGCTTGGCCAGTCCATCACCTTTACCCTCAGCTTCTTTAGCAAGGCGGTGGTCGTCTTGGAGGTGTGTTTGGGGTCGTTATCATGTTGGAATAATGCCCTGCGGCCCAGTCTCCGAAGGGAGGGGATCATGCTCTGCTTCAGTATGTCACAGTACATGTTGGCATTCATGGTTCCCTCAATGAACTGTAGCTCCCCAGTGCCAGCAGCACTCATGCAGCCCCAGACCATGACACTCCCACCACCATGCTTGACTGTAGGCAAGACTCACTTGTCTTTGTACTCCTCACCTGGTTGCCGCCACACATGCTTCACACCATCTGAACCAAATAAGTTTATCTTGGTCTCATCAGACCACAGGACATGGTTCCAGTAATCCATGTCCTTAGTCTGCTTGTCTTCAGCAAACTGTTTGCCGGCTTTCTTGTGCATCATCTTTAGAAGAGGCTTCCTTCTGGGATGACAGCCATGCAGACCAATTTGATGCAGTGTGCGGTGTATGATCTGGGCACTGACAGGCTGACCCCTTCAACCTCTGCAGCAATGCTGGCAGCACTCATATGTCTATTTCCCAAAGACAACCTCTGGATATGACGCTGAGCACGTGCACTCAACTTTGGTCAACCATGGCGAGGCCTGTTCTGAGTGGAACCTATCCTGTTAAACTGCTGTATGATCTTGGCCACCATGCTGCAGCTCAGTTTCAGGGTCTTGGCAATCTTATTATAGCCTGGGCCATCTTTATGTAGAGCAACAATTTATTTTTTCAGATCCTCAGAGAGTTCTTTGCCATGAGGTGCCATGTTGAACTTCCAGTGACCAGTATGAGAGAGTGAGAGCGATAACACCAAATTTAACAAACCTGCTCCCCATTCAAACTTGAGACCTTGTAACACTATTGAGCCACATGACACCGGGGAGGGAAAATGGCTAATTGGCCCCAATTTGGACATTTTCACTTAGGGTGTACTCACTTTTGTTGTCAGCGGTTTAGACATTAATGGTTGTGTGTTGAGTTATTTTAAGGGGACAGCAAATTTACACTGTTATACAAGCTGTACACTCACTACTTTACATTGTAGCAAAGTGCCATTTCTTCAGTGTTGTCACTTGAAAAAATATAATAAAATATTTACAAAAATGTGAGGGGTGTACTCACTTTTGTGAGATACTGTATTTTTGTTAAAAAAACCCCACAATAAGCGTATATTGATTGGGTTGCATAAAAGTTATAGCATTTACAAACTATGGGAATTCGTTTATGGCGTTTTTATTTATTTTATTTTTTTGCAGGTAATGGCGGTGATCTGCGATTTTTATCGGGACTGCGATATTGCGGTGGACATGTCAGACATTTTTGACACTTTTTTGGGACCAATGACATTTATACAGCGATCAGATCTAAAAATAGCCACTGATTACTGTATAAATGTCATTGGCAGGAAAGGGGTTAACACTAAGGGGGCGATCAAGGGGTTAACTGTGTTCCCTGTATGTGTTCTAACTGTGTGGGCGGGGCTGACAGGGACATAGCAGATCTAACTGATCCCGATCACAGGGATCAGTAGATCTGTCATGCCCCCCCTCACAGAGTGGGGAACCGCCATGTTTACATCAGCGGTTTCCCGTTCTGGCTCTCTACTAAGGGATCGCGGGTCTCCGGCGGACATCGAGTCCACCCGACCCGCAGGCATGCTCACACAGCGCGCGGCTGGAGGGCGCGCCTTGAGCGCGCAATGGGGCGGATGTCAATTGACAGCGCCCCGGCAATTCAGGTCGGTGCTGTAGCTGTCAATCGACTATAGCGTGAATCTGAAGTGGTTAAAAAAAAATATTTTAGGCCTGAAGATTACTTAAAGTGATACTAAAGTCTGTTTTTTTTGGGTTAAAAATAACAAACATGTTATACTTACTTGCTCTGTGCAATGGCTTTCCTCCTCTTCGCGGGTCCCTCTTCAGTGCTCCTGGACCCAACCTCCTGTTGAGTTCCCCACAGCAACCAGCTTGCTATGGGGGCACCTAAGCCAAGCCACAGCTCTGTGTGTCCATTCAGACACGGAGCTGCAGCACAGAACCATGGCCCAGTCCCACCCCTTCTCTCTCCTCATTGGCTCACTGACTTTGACAGCAGCGGGTGTCAGGGAGAGTCTCGAACAGCTGAGTCTCTCATGCAACATCGATGGATCGAGATGAGGCTCAGCAAAGTATTAGGGGGCTAAGGGGGGCTGCTATACACAGAAGGTTTTCTATCTTAATGCATAGAATGTATTAAGATAAAAAACCTTATAACCACTTTAAAACCCCCAAACATGATATATGTTCTGAAAGTAGAATAAAATAGTGGTAGTTCCAATTTTCTATGTCACGCAGTATTAGCGCAAAGGTTTATGAAACGCCACAGTTCAGTAAAAGATACACTAGAGTTAATATTAGGGCACATCAGCGCAATATATGTATGTGCATGTACAGTATGTGTGGTGGGCTTTAAGTGGTTGGGTGTAACTTTAATTTTTTTTACCTTTATTTTATTTTTTTTTATCACAAAAAGTCCCCTATGTGCTGCTTTTTTGGTGTCAGATTCACTTTCGCAGATGTCTACACTAAGATACAAGTCTGATTTTAGGCATCCCTTGCAATAGAAATTTCAGTTTTGGTAAGATCCCCAGTGGTTAAATACTTCTAAAGAGATGCAGACCCTGCATCTTTTCTAATCAGAACACAGAGTGCACCAGGTTATTATAATTGTAGCGCTACCCCCCTAGGAGCCGGTAGTATTTTCCCTTGTTTCAACTCTTCCGCCAAGCACACAGTATTTATCTCAGCCAGTTACACAACTTATGCTCATTTCTTCAATAATCAGTCTAGGGGTTTTTGTTGTTTTTAGTATTTTATTGTACAACTTGGATAGGGAGGGGAATGTAGTGGGATACTCCAAATTCAACTACTTACAATAAGGACAGCTTCTTCAACGGAACTGTGGGTTTTCTGCTTGATGCACCATGCAATCTTGAGCAAGTCCTCTACAGGGATAATGAACAGTTGCTCTTCAGGATAGTAGCCGGTACCCTCCTTCTGCTGAACCCAGTAGATGACTTTCCTAGTGCAGAGTGGGGGTAGCCAAAAAAACAGGTCCCAAAATCTTTACAATCTGTACTCATAAGGCCTCTGGACCGAATGGTAGCCTCCTTCCAATCTTCCAGCAGCACCCTCCAGTGATCCCAGACAGATCTCCAGGGATGGCGCCCCCTCAGTCAGATCATCAGAAAACTCTGGTCAGCATTTCAGCCTCCAAGCCTCCCACCCGAGGCCACATGGCAGCAGGTGCTGAGGAGGGCACAGCACCCCCTCCTCAGCTGGACTCTCCTCTCCAGGAAAAGACCTCCTTTCTGTGTGTTCCACCAAATATAAATACCCTTCCCAGAATGCATATGGGCCCCTATGCTTGTAATTGGCTGAGATGGAATTCATTTTCAGGCTGCTGATCTGCATGAATCACTCCTATCAATCCAGCGCCTTCTAAAGTCGCCTGGATACAGAGGAGCCAATACAGAAACAGCAGCAATGTGAAACACTCAGGACTCCCTAGATAACTAGGACTGAGAGTGGCCAAACGCACATGCCTGTGATTCCGGTTGGCCGTGTGTGAGTGAGCAGCCTGAATGAGGTACGTACTGCTATGTTACTGACTGCAATATACCCCTACCTGTGTTACTGGCTGCAATATACCCCTACCTGTGTTACTGGCTGCAATATACCCCTACCTGTGTTACTGGCTGCAATATACCCCTACCTGTGTTACTGGCTGCAATATACCCTACCTGTGATACTGGCTGCAATATACCCCTACCTGTGTTACTGGCTGCAATATACCCCTACCTGTGATACTGGCTGCAATATACCCTACCTGTGTTACTGGCTGCAATATACCCCTACCTGTGATACTGGCTACTATATACCCCACCTGTGATACTGGCTGCAATATACCCTTAGCTGTGATACTGGTTGCAATATACCCCTACCTGTAATACTGGCTGCTATATACCCCACATGTGATGCTGACTGCTATATACCCCTACCTGTGATACTGGTTGCAATATACCCCTACCTGTAATACTGGCTGCTATATAGGCGGAGTAGGCGGAGTAGGCGGCGCCTGGCCACTGTTGATCTGTCACTGGTTGCTCTGCATTGATTCATGTAAAAACTGACACTGTCTGACTGAGATAATGAGATTGTATTATCACATGACATTTGCAAATGTATATAAAAATAGTTATTGATCTGCCAAATACCCCCCCTCCGCCCCCACCCTCCGTGAGGCTGTATTTGATGGGCACAGGTGAAGCTGTATTTGATGGGCACAAGTGAAGCTGTATTTGATGGGCACAGGTGAGGTTGTATTGATTGGCGCTGGTGAAGCTGTATTTGATTGGCGCTGATCTGGCTGCAATTCATTGGCGCTGATCAAGCTTGGCAGGGAAAAGGGGGTGGCATCAGGGGTGGAGCCTAGGGGGGAGGCAAAATTAGGTTTCGCCTAGGGTGTCAAAAATCCTTGCACCAGCCCTGCCTGTGATACTGGCTGCTATATACCCAACCTGTGATACTGAGTTGTATACTCTGACCTCTGATGCTGAGCTGTATACTCTGACCTCTGATGCTGAGCTGTATACTGTGTCCTGTGATGCTGAGTTGTATTCTCTGTCCTATGATGCCGAGCTGTATACTCCTGAGTCCTGACACAATATGTGGAATACAGGGGACGGAGTGGCTGGATTCTATAAGGGGTGGGACTTATAAGAAGTAGGAGGGGTCAAAGGGAAGGGCGGGGCATGGTGCCCCCTGCCCCCCATCCTAAAACTTGACCAGCTGCCACTGATACTAAACTATGTACATCCTAGCAACCTACCTGGGAGGGTGCTACATAATGAATCAGACCCTCCTGTCCAGAATCAATATCTAAAGGACAGAACAACAAAGGATAGGAATCTGGAACAAAAGCTTGTTAAAATCCCTGCAATATACCGGTACATAGATCACCCAGCTGGATTTATTTTTATCCTAACAAATGTGGAGTTACGCTTTAACTATTATTTTCCCTGTTGTTTTTTTCTATTTTTCAACCATTCATTTGTCATATTTTTGGTTATTGTTTTGTTTGTTCATTTTTTCAGAGTATTTCTTTTTTAGCTTTGTTTTTTTTTTTTTTTTTTCAGTCTGAGTTTATTGAAAGACAAAAACATGAGACAAGTCAACAATAAAGAATGTAGAATAAAGAGAGGGAATTTGAAATGGTACACTAAGCTTTGTTATGTTTTTTGTCTATGGATTGTAAAAATTAAAAAAAAAAAAAAAAAACATTTTTTTGCAAGACAATATCACCATTGTTTGTTCTAAAAAAAAAAAAAAAGCATTACTTCCTTACCCTGCCTTGTCTATCAAGGTGCGATTATAAATGACATGGGGCCACGGTTAACAGCTTGCATGATGAAAAAAACATAAATTTCCCGATCCCTCCTTTGACTAATAACAGCTGTCATTATTTAGCTAGTGTAGCTATTCAAGCATGATCTGTACTTAAATAGCTGCAATGGAATGCTGGGGAGACAGCGGGGGTCTAATAGACCCTCAATGTCTCCATAAAGAGGACCTGTCACCTGCCCATGCTATCACATAGGGGGCTTGCTAGCCCCCCTGTGATAGCAATAAAGTTAAAAATAAATAAATAAATAAAAAGTGTAAAAAAAGGAGATTATATAAAATAAATAAAAATAATTGAAAAAATACAAAGCACCCCCCTCACGCCTGTACACACCCCATATAAAAAGTGCAGCTTAAGGAGAGCTCATGTATGTAAACATCAACTGCGCCAAACATGTGAAGTATGATTGTGAATTAGTGAAAGGAATCAGTCTAGGGCCATCATTCACAGTTAATTCTGAACTGATAACCTGTAAAGGCTTTTAAATCATTGCCTATGGAGAATTTAGGGTACAATTTTTATGGAGATTTCATGCAATTTTTTGCGATTTCAAAACTTGACATGTTTGGTATCTACTTCCTCAATGCAATCCCATGTTTTATACTTTCCCAAAGAATTTGGTATAATATTGTGTTTGTTTGCACTAAAATCCATTCTAGTGTGCTATTTTCCTGAAAATATACGTTTGATAAATGGCTGTGCAAATATTGTTAAAAAATTGCAATTACCACCATTTTATTCTCTAGGGTCTCTGCTGTGTACTTTTTAGAGGATTTACGGACATTTCTAGCAGACAATGCAGATTTTCACTTGCGTGCAAAACAGTAAAACATTGCCCCGGTAGGCAATACGTTAAGTAATGACAACATTATTGCAGAATAAACAGGCCTATAGCAGAAATATAAAAATTGCTCTGTTCCATTGGGATGGGGGGTGTACAGGTGCAAGAGCTGAACTGGTAAAGTTAATATTTCCTTATTGGTAATCCTTTAAGACATCGTTGGCAGCGTTGCTCAGATAACTCAGAGTAAAGCTTTCTCCTGACATCTCCAAATCACACGGTGACACTTACCAAGCAAATTATGTGCAATGATCCTTGATACAGACACGCTGAAAATGCCACTTGCAACATTAATTTAATGCCTTGATAAACAACTCCCCGAAAATTGCTTTATATATAGATATATCTATTAGCAATCAGCAGCTCATGTGACACAAATTGCTTGGCTCCCATTAAGTATTAACCCTTTGTACATCACGGAAGAGGATGAGATCCCAAATGTACAGTTTTGAAAGAGACGTGTGAAGTGCAACTATGAGCAAAACTTTGCTTGATTGTGGAAGAGTAAGGCTCCATGCACACTGTATCTGAAAAACGACCGTTTTTGGTCGTTTTGGCGTTTTTTTAACAGCCCAAATACGCCCCTTTATTTTATCCTATGTGTCCATGCACACATGGTCGTTTATTGTCTTTTATCAGCAGTGGCGTTTTTGGGCTTTTATCTGAACGCCCTGAATAGGCGTTCAAAAGTCGTTCTCCTGACCACAAAAAACGCTGACGCCGGTAAACGCCGGTTTATCGGCGTCTGGCGTTTTTTGCAGTCAATGGAAGCTAATGAAGAAAAAAAAACACCCAAAAACATTGACGCTGATAAACGCCGGTAAACGCTGCCTACAAAACGCTGCAAAAGAACGTTTTCTAAGCAGCGTCTCCTGCCCGACGCTGAAAGAGCCCAGATAGCGTCCAGTGTGCATGGAGCCTTACAGTTCTAACTGGTATGTCAGTGGGAGAAGAAGTGATGGAAAATGTTCCAGTGAGGACACCTGTTCCATAGTCAAATTTCTGAGGGCTCTTTCACATGGACAGCAGTGCCTACAGAGCTCTGTCAGGTGTTAAAGCGGAGGTCCGGGCTAAAAAAAAAAATTAAAAGTCAGCAGCTACACATACAGTAGCTGCTGACATTTAATATTAGGACACTTACCTGTCCTGGACTCCAGCGATGTCGGCACCCGCCGCCGATCTTCGGATCGGGGGACGGGTGCAGCCGCTTCCATCGCGGGTAAGGGAACCCGGACGTGTAAGCAGTACAGCTTCACGCCGGGCACCTTACCGCGCATGCGCGAGCTCTGCCACGCTCTGCTACTGGCCAGGCGGCCAGTAGCAGAGCGAGCAGGGAGGAGGGAGCCGGCTTCTGACGTCATCTGCCGCGTCCGCCGGCCAGAACTCCCGGAAGTGTGGAAAAGGACACCTGTCTAAAGACAGGTGTCCTCTTCCCCCTCCCCCCCGAAAGGTGCCAAATGTGACACCTGAGGGGGGGAGGAATCCAACCAGCGGGAGTTCCACTTTAGGGTGGAACTCCGCTTTAAGGAGGTGATCCTGCTGCCTCCTGAATAGCTTTATTTATTTATTTTATTAAAATATAGAACTAGAACATCAGGACAAGTGCTTGACTTGCAGTTGGGGTGTGCTCCAATTGATTTCAGTGGACGAGTTTGAAGTAGGTGCTTCCAAGATGGTTTTAAATGGTTAACAATTTTCTTTTGCTGTGTTTATACTCTGCGGTAAACCAGGTCAACGATGTTGCAAATTGTAACAATGTATAACAATGTGTAACAATGTATAAATGTGTTATTGCATCCCTGGGTTGACCTGTTGAGTTGGCGGTTCCTAAGAAGGAAGGGTTAAAGCTGCTGCACTTTTTTCAGGAAAGTTATCACCCCCTGCAGGTCATATTATATTAAAAAAAGGGCTCATTAGTACCCTAGAGAGAGTTTGGGGAAAGTCTGACAAAATGTAGCTGTTACTCTGCTGGAGTGGGCCACCCCCTTAGGGTGGGGTGGAGCCCAGTCAGGGTTCACAGTGGGGAACCTGTAGATCTTAATGGGCTTAAAGTGTTACTAAACCCAGGAGCCTGCAGTCACTATATCTGATCTCCCATAGTACGCAAAACATGGAAATACAATTATTTTAGTAAATATAAACTGCTTAATACCTTTTCTCATCAGTGGTATATAGCATTCTTGTGACTTCTATCAGTATCTAGTTAAAGCTTATAGGATGAGTTTTCATGCTACTCTGACTGTCCTATGAGGCTGCAGGACCCCAGGACCCTCTGTCTGGACAGTACTGATTGGCCCTGTGCTGATCACATGCACCCTCCCAAGAAAAAAAAAACTCTCTAGTAATACACACCAAACTGAGCATGTGCAGAGTGCCCCCCCCCCCCCAAAGCTCTGGACTATCAGGAGATGGTTAGGAGACAGTGGAAGAAGGGGAGGATCAGAGAAGATGGGATCAAACAGCCTTTTTATACAATGTGGAGGATTAACCCCTTAGGGTCCACAGTGAGTACAACAAGCATGATTTACTGCATATACAGACTGATTTTACTGTTGTGTGTTTAGTAACAGTTTAAAGCTGCCAGTCATGGACTTACTGCCTATTGTGGATTAATACCAGATCATGGACTTTAGGGGATTGTTTGCTACCTCCTGTGGATTTACTGCCAAATTTGGGACAGCTCACATAGTTTCAGTGTAGTGTAGTGAGACCGTGTCACTAATCTTTACATTAGTGTATAGCTAGAGTAGGGACAGTTGAGATAGCGTCAGTATAGTGACGGCTGAACCCCGTCTATTTGATTGCGTTACTGCAAGTTTAACGCCATTTACGTCTGTGTGCGTTACTGCCAGTTTAACGCCATATAGTTCTGTGTGCGTTACTGCCAGTTTAACGCCATATAGTTCTGTGTGCGTTACTGCCAGTTTAACGCCATATAGTTCTGTGTGCATTACTGCCAATTTAACACCATATAGTTTTGTGTGCATTACTGCCAGTTTAATGCCATATAGTTTGGTGCGTTACTGCAAGTTTAACACCATTTACTTCTGTGTGAGTTACTGCAAGTTTAACGTCATTTACTTCTGTGTGCGTTACTGCCAGTTTAACACCATATAGTTCTGTGTGCGTTACTGCCAGTCTAACGCCATATGCAGTAGTTCTGTGTGCGTTACTGCCAGTTTAACGCCATATAGTTTTGTGCGTTACTGCAAGTTTAACACCATATAGTTCTATGCGTCACAGTACGTTTGACGCATTATATTGCAGTATATTATAGTGTATCCGTGGAGTTTGCCTGTGTAGTGTGAGTACTCAAATTAAAGTGCACCAAACACCATCTACGTACAGATTTCCACTTCTTCTTTTCATTTGCTAATAAGCACCACCCCCTCCCTCCCAATAATGTCTGGGAGGACAAGAAAGAGTGGCAAACGTTCCCTTGGCACTGTAAGGGGTCCAGCAACAAATGTGTCCACAGGCAAAGGTGGACGTGGTGGTCAGTCCTCAGGCAGGGCATCATTTCCTCTGTTTAGTGAGTTTTACCATGCTATCCAGCCACAGCATGCAGAGGAGGTGGTGGACTGGCTTACTAAACCTTCCTCATCCTCTGTCACGCAAACAGAGACAAGTGTGCAGTTCCCTGCAGTTGCCAGAGTGGATAAACCTGCCTCCTTGTCCACATCTATTCCTGTCATAGCCCCAACATCAGCCAACTGAAAGAACTTTGCAATACGTGGAAAGGCTTACCCCTGAATGTCTTGGGCCGTATTAATATACTGAAAATGATTTTCCTCCCTAAATTCCTTTACGTACTTCGTAACTGTCCCATCTTGCTACATATAGACTTTTTTAGGGCAGTGGACAGATGCTTGAGTTTCTCTGGGCTGGGGCTGTTCCTCGTCTGGCTAAATCCACCCTGCAACTTCCAGTTAGTTACGGTGGGCTTGCCCTCCTGAACTATAAGGTCTATTTTTGGGCAGCAATGCTAGTTACTGTACACTGGTGGGTGACAGGCTCTCGGACTAATGCGGCGGTCTGTTTAGAGGCGGCTCTCCTGGGCTACCTTACAGATCTGGGCAATTTAATATACAGAGGTCCAGGGGCCTACCCCTCCCTCCCATTGCCAACCAAAGTGACACCGAAGGTGTGGTCGGTTGCTAAGGCTAGATATCTTAAACCTGGCCACTGGTCCCCACACCAGCCGCTATGGGGTAATCCCTCTCTACCACATCTTAAAATGCTACCTGATCCACAAGTGTGGGCTGGGTTTGGGATCAGGAGGCAATCATGACTCCATGCTTTATTTTGCTGAGAAATCACTTTGAAAAGCACCCCAAGCCTAGCACTTTTGGCTGTGGCCATCTTAAGTAAGGGCGGATGTTTCAGGTAGCATTTACTTCAAGGAATCCATCTGCCCTTAGCTCAGGCATGCAGGTAGGAGGGTTTGCGTAGCTGACAAAGCTCCCCTCCTGAAATCAGAGACTCCCCAAAAAGGGGAAGCTCCACTAATCTGCCTTCTCCCCCCCTCCGGTGCCACATTTGGCACCTTTCGGAGGGGAGCGGGTACCTGGTTTTGACAGGTACCCGCTCCAACTTCTGGGTGATCTTGCCACAGCAAAATATCACACCCCCCCCCCCTTTCCCCCTGCCACCAAACCATTCAGAAAGCGCAGTGTGCTTTGCGCATGCACAGCAGGGAATCGTGAAGCCGTAAGACTTTGCTGTCAGTTTCTCCTACAAGTAATGGCAGTGGCAGCACCCGAGAGCCGATTGAATTGATGTAAATATATGTTTATTTTTAAGAAAGGCCCTTTTTAATGGCACTACAGTAATAGGATTATGTAAAACAAAGTGATTTTCCCAAACATTCACACCTCTTATTATGTTTTTTTCTATTTGCAATTAACTGAACATCTGTCTTAAAACATTTCATACCATTATGGTGATTGGATTGTGGTGACAAAGTTGCCCATGTATCAGTAAATACTGGGGTATGTTCATATTTGAACTGAGGAATAAGTGGTAATTTGAGTTGATCCTGAAATTCAGATGAAATTGGATTTAGACCAAATACAGGCAGTCCCCTAGTTATGAACATCCGAACGTCTCCTACTTACAAACGGAGGGAAACAACAGGAAGTGAGAGGAAATCTCCCCCTAGGAAGGGAAATTCACCCCTGTAAGAGTTATTATGGGGAAAAGGTGTCTCCACAGATGCTTTATCACCAAGGTTTGTTTCCACAACAACCCAAAATTTTCGAAATCCAATTATCATTGGGACAGGAAGTGAGGTGAAATCTTCTGAACAGAAACATAGACAGCAAAACAAACATTACAGGGCTGTTACTCCTTCCCTATGCTATCCAAAAAGCTTAAAAATATTTGTTTTGGCTGAAGCTACACTTAAAAAATGTACCTGTTCCGACTTACAAACAAATTCGACTTATGAACAAACCTACAGTCCCTATCTTGTTTGTAACCCGGGGACCGCCTGTATCCTAAATTTCGATGTCCTGAGCTGAGCCAAATACAAATTTCAGTGATATTTTTTCTAGTTTGGACTAGAAAAAAGAACAAAGACTACTCTAAAGGCTGTGTACGCCTGACTCTGAGTCCTGGGAGTAACTGAAGATTAGAAAACACTGCAGTATATAACTGAACGATGCACCCCCCTCTTTGCTATGCTAGCTTAAAGCAAACTGTATCACTATTTAAAATGTTAAACAGACCTGGTCTATCAGATGTAAAAAGCCAACCCGCATCAGCCTGCAATGAGCCCAGATGTGAAGCGAGCGGGGTGTCAAACGCAGTCTGGATCTCCCACCCCTATGCCAGCACAGTGTCATTCCCGCCTTCTAAATGTGGTGGCACCCTTAAATGGACGTCACATGGCCATCATAGGCGCCGCCATCGCATCAGTCTCTTTTGTTAACGGCCGCTCGCTCGGGCCCACAATACAGTTTTACTGCCCAGAGACCTAGGGCTTTTCGGGGGGGGGCCCACTTGATGCTGTATTCCCCCTCAGCCCCCCCCTCCTGAGGCCACTGCTTGTAGGTATTAGTAGTCATTGTTGATTGAGAGAGTGAAGTCCTATTTTCACCAGTCAGGTTTTACCTATAGTTACATAATTAGCCAGGTTGAGAAAAGACACAAGTCCATCTAGTTCAACCAATCAAAAACTATATATATATATAAAACCATACAATCCCATATACACAATCCTTCACTGACAGTTGATTAAGAAGGCAAAAAAATCCCAGCAAAGCATGATTCAATGTGCTATAGTGGAAATTCCTTCCTTATCCCCCGAGAGGCATATTCCCTGGATCAACTTTACCTATATATGTTAGTAGCCAGTTATGTTATGTACATTAAGGACAGAATCCAGGCCTTTTTTAAAGCAATCTGCTGTGCTGGTCAGAACCACCTCTGGAGGGAGTCTATTCCACATTTTCACAGCTCTTACTGTGAAGAAACCTTTCCGTATTTGGAGATGAAATCTTTTTTCCTCTAGATGTAAAGAGTGCCCCCTTGTCCTTTGTGATGACCTTAAAGTGAATAACTCAACACCAAGTTCACTATATGGACCATTTAATAATAATAACTGAATTATTTTTGGATGGTTTGACCCTTTAACCTTAATTTTAATGCAATAAAAACTATTACACATTATGTACTTTGTAATAATCGGGTATTATGGGTTTACCACTCAATCATCCTAAATAGGAAACTCACGCTAATGATAACAGGCTTTAATTTAGACATTTTGTACAGGAACAATCTTGTAATGGATGAAATAAATTAAACCCTCTATTTAAGGAACAATATTCGGCGTTCTGACATTTCCTTAATTATGCTCCATCATGAACAATGTGACCACTTTCCTCCATTAGTTATTATTGTCTAATTAGCACTTAATCAGATCGCACACAGGTGGATCAATTACCATTTTATCTAAAGAAAAGGATACAAAAGGTGACATTTAACAGCATAAGTAGGTTCAGTGAACCAAAAGAAGTTTATAATAAAGGGAAATAAAATGAAACTAACTTATCTGCACAACTGGAAGTGCACAGAGATAGAAATCCCATTCAACTGACATTTCATATCATGAATATCAGGTGACCCTGATGATAGTATCTATCTTTCATTCTTTCATTTCTCTTTCTTTTTTTCATCTTTCTTCCTTCCTCCCTTTCTTTCTGCCCTTCCAATCCCACCTTTACCATTTCCCTTTCTTCCTATCCCACCTTTCTTCTACCATTTACCTTCTTTCCTTCCTTTTCTTCCTTCCTTCCTTCCCTCTACCACTTTCCTTCCTTCCTGCCCTTCCAATCCCACCTTTCCTCTACCATTTTCTTTCCTTCCTTCCTCCCTGCCCTTACAATCCCACCTTTCCTCTATCATACACCTCCCTTCCTTTCTTTCCTTTTTTTTTAAATTTAAATTTATTTGACTTTTTTACAAATACAAATATAAAATTCATTGAGCATTCTATACATTACAAAACAAGGTCACTGTCCACCACCTATAACTGGCCACTACAGCAAGGAGCCATGGAGGGGCATACACAAAAAAAAAAAAAAAAAAAAAGAGCTTGGAATTCTTTGTTTTTTGTTTGTGGATGCCCCTCCATAGCTCCTTGCTGTAGTGGCCAGTTATAGGTGGTGGACAGTGACCTTGTTTTGTCAGGTGCACACCAGCCATTAGGCCACGGCTGGGTGTCTGGTCCTGTACCTTTAAGGGGGGATGGGCTCCTCCAGTCACCTATCCTCCATCTATCCATTAAATTGCATGTGCTTCCATTGTGAAGCCTCTCATATATAGAGTTAGGTCTGCAGTATACAGGGAGCCTTGACGAGGGCTGCAGCTTACGCATGCACTTGCAAATGTGTGTAACCAATCCCCTGCCTTTTAAACGCTACTGTTAGACAGGTGAATTTGTTTGTCAGACTGGTCGGTAAGTTGAGCTTGGAATTCTTTGTTTTTTGATTCTATACATTACAGCCTCCTTTCTATACATATATCTACTACATTTTGATATATTAAATACAGGCTATGTATAAAGCTCCCCCCACTATCATATCTCACATTCCAGGATCTCCATCCACCATCCAATCTACATATACCATGGTGTACTTATCTGTTTTTTTAAAGTCCATCCATTTCCCCCATTTTTCAACATGTTTTCCTCAGAGAGGGCACTTTTCTCCGCTTCCCAGATATTCCATATTGTAGGTGTGTTCGATTCTATCAAACCACTCCCTCATGGTAGGTTTGTTGGGGTCTAACCATTTTCTTGGTATCACTCCCTTTGCTGCGTTCAAAAGGAGAGGTACCAATGAGTTCCTATACTGTTTACTAGTTTTATCCGTAATATGAAAAAGACAACCCATCGGGCCCAACCCAAACTCTTCACTTGTAATCGCTGCTATACATTGTCTCACCTCCTCCCAATATTCCTTTATTTTTGGACATTTCCACCAGATATGTGCCATGGCCCCTCGTTCTTTACAGCCTCTCCAACATAATGGTGATTTGCTGCTTTGATAATTATGGGCAACCACTGGCGTAATGTACCACCTTGCAAGGCATTTGTAGTTAATTTCAATACTCGGAGTATCTCCTGAGAAACTATGTATGGCTTTAAACATTTTAGTTAATTGTTGATCAGTAAACTTTATCTCCAATTCCTCTTCCCATGTCCCGAAGAATGGAGGCACATCTTGTCCACCCACATCCGTGATTATTTTATAAATTTATGCTATACAATGCCTTACCAGTTCTCTAGTACTACACAGTTTTTCAAGTGGGTTCAATTATTTTCCGGATCTTAGAGGTTGGGATAATTTTGCCATAAAATGTTTTAACTAATTTGTGCCAGTTAGAAAAATTAAAGGTGAATTATATAATAATTTTGCCTGTTTGTGAATCCTGTCCCAGACCCGAAATAAATTTTTTGTTAATTCGGGTATTGTTTGGTTCAATATCCTATCCTTTTGTGAAACCCAAATGTTTTCTTTTAAGTGTGCATTATTTAGTGATTTTTCTACCTCCACCCATCTTTTGTCGCTATTACTACCCACCTCCATCTTTTTAGTGATTTATTACGTGTGAATTTTCTTTTGTAAACCCAAAGTGTTTTCCTATCCTATAACTTGGTTTGTTATGGGCTTAATTGTTTTTTAAATAAAGCCCAGACCCTGTCCTAAGTGTTTGTCCGTTTTAATAATATATTAAGTGGAAATTAAAAAGATTGACCGTGTTTAATCAATTTTGTAAAATACCGTTTTAATAGGGTTGGAGATTCTAGGCCTTTTATTAACTTGGGTGAACTTTTTGACACATCATGATCTCTTGACCATTCCGTAACATATCGTATTTAAA
>BLSH010446985.1:252770-281914 GCA_018402905.1 Glandirana rugosa | reverse complement strand
AACATTGCACTCGTCTAGCTCTAACACTCCTTCTGCCCTCAAGGGGCCACGCAGGAAGGACTAACACGGCAGTCATCTAGCTCTAAACACTCCTTCCGCCCTCACGGGGCCACGGAGGAAGGAGAAACATGGCACTCATCTAGCTAAACACTCCTTTCGCCCTCACGGGGCCACGGAGGGAGAAACATGACACTCATCGAGCTCTAACGCTCCTTCCGCCCTCACGGGGCCACGGAGGAAGGAATCTCATTTTTTCTCACGGTCTTACTCTTGGGACAGAGGCACTAATCCCCAGGAGCTAAGCCTATCAGGAGGGGGGCCCCTTCCGCCCACACGGGGCCACGGAGGAAGGAGTTCCTTGTCTTACGTTAATCTGTTCTAGGTTATTACTGTCATGTTTTGTAGTATGTTCATATGGTGCTCCTTCCGCCCACATGGGGCCACGGAGGAAGGAGCTGCATGCCACTTGTTAAGCTGCAGGTTCTCGGAAATTCTTTGGTCAATTCTGTTATAGACCATGGTGCTCCTTCCACCCACACGGGGCCACGGAGGAAGGGGCAGCAGGCCACTTGTTCTCGGTAATTCTTCGGCCAATTTCTGGTTGTAGTCCATGGTGCTCCTTCCGCCCACACGGGGCCACGGAGGAAGGAGCAGCATGCCACTTGTTAAAGCTGCAGGTTCTCGGGAATTTTTTTTTTTCGGTCAAATTCTGTTGTAGACTATGGTGCTCCTTCCGCCCACACGGGGCCACGGAGGAAGGGGCAGCAGGTCATGCGTTTCTGCACGCCATGTTCGGTATTTTCACTTCTTATTCCAAACTATTGGTAGCAGGTCACGGCAGGTGACCCTCCTTCCGCCTCACGGGGCCGGGAAAAAAAAAAAGAGAAGAGAAGGTCGTCGGTAGGCCATACTCTGCACGTCAGTTCTCATATCATCCGCAGTGCACTTTTCAGTGTTTCAAGCGTTCTCCGCCCTTACATCCCAGGGCAGCGGCGTAGTAGGTAGCCAAATAATTAGGCGCTCTCAGTCAAAGTCAGTTGTTGCGTTAAGGGGTCCACCAAGGCCTCAATAATAACGTTCCAGTTACGTTTTGTTCCTTTCTTAGTTGCCAAGCTCAAACTTTCAGTCAAGTCGGTGTTTCAGTCTGCTATCCGGTAAGTAGTATAGGGTTAGCAGGAGTACGATAAACACGAGTCAGGGATCCTAGCTCAAGTCACTTCCTGTCCCCAGGTTGGGAGGCAGTTAGGCAGGCTCAGCACGTTGGTCACCCCGGGTGTTCGTACCAGATCAAGGGGGTACTGGTACCTCCGCACTTTGCAACATTCATCGTCTGGTGCCATGTCCAGGCAGGGGCCTTCGCGTTATCTTTCACGTAGCCGCACAACCGGGTTGCACGATCCACCTTGCATGCGTTTATCATCATGGTCAGCACAGGGAAGTCTTGATCGGGCCACTCACCATGGCACTACATTGGCATCCTTCTTGTTACCTATTTCACCTCCTCACGTAGATTTTTGATTATGCAGGTCATGTCGCAAGCAGAAGACATAAGGGATTTCCCTTCCAACCCTCCATCACCAGCCAGAAGCTCAGAACACGGAGGCTCCCCTTCCTTAAGATCTTGGACTATTCCGAAGCTGATCGCGGATCTTCAGCTCAGGGGCATCTCATATCCGGCTTCAGCCCGAAAGGCCGAACTTTTCAGATTGCTGTTTCCCCAGACCTCCAGTTCTAATGCGGAACAAGTGACTCTTCGCGCAGTAGTCAGTTCTCTTGCTGAAATTCAGGCTACGCTAACATCCTTGGTCACGTCAGGGCAGGATCTGAGGGCCAGGGTAGAAGCACTGGAGGCCAGACCACTCCCATCGCCGGAGGTTCAAGCCCCTTCTGGGCCTCCAGCTGGGCCCGGAGCTCCGGCCGCACCCTCGCTGAGTTCCCCGGTGGCAGGTATTGGTTCAGGCACGCCCTCTGTCATCCCGGCCCATTTTGTCCCTGCTAACATCAGGAGGGACATCTTAGAAGGGAAAGATATTAACCTAGCATCCCTCCTGATCGCAGCACACGACGTCACAGACAACCGCTCCTATGCCTGCAGGGATGTGTCGGTCATCGTCAAAACCAGGGATCAGAGGCTCAGTCGGAAGCTTTCCATTCCCGAGTTCGTCTTGGCCTTCAGCATGTACATAGACATTATATGTTCAGTACAGCCTGGGCGCAGGGAAGAACTAGACCTATATTTGTATGCCATAGTGGATTTAGGCCATAAGTACGGTGGTACCAGTTTTTATGATTACCACCGTTCTTTTTCAGCTAAAGCAGCAGCAGTGCTGCTTCAGCATCAGGTAACTGTATACTGGGGGAATATTGATACTGAGCTCTTCTGCAGGCATTTTGCCGGTCTCAGGGCCCCAGTGTGCGCCAATTGTCAATCCTCTTCCCACACGACCTCATGGTGCCCAAACACGGATCCTTACCCCCTGCCCGGGTTTCCCCGGCCAGGAGTTAGTGGAGTTACTAATTCCAACAGTGTGTCTCAAGTAGACAAGTTGGGCCGACCTATACACCATCTTGGCAAGGCCCAGATCTGCAACAATTTAGGATCATGCAATTACAACCAGTGCAGACTACTTCATATCTGTTTTGTTTGTGTCAGGGCTCATCCTAAAACGACGTGCTCCTTGAAACACACAAACAGGCCCTGACTAAGCCGGATTAACGTTCCGCTGCTAGCAGCCTGGCTGGCGGAACACCCTTCGCCCGCAGTCATGGAGTTTCTGGTATCGGGGTTTTTGTTAGGTTTCCACACCGGTTTCATTTCCCTCCCGCAGACAACTTTCGAGTGCCCCAACTTGCTGTCCGTGGTGGGCAACTGGGAAGCAGTGGACACACTACTGCAGGCAGAAATAGAGAAGGGGTTTGTAATAGGCCCTTTCACCGAGTCGCCTTTTGAAAGCTGGAGGGTTAATCCTATCGGGATAGCGGTGGGCAAATTCAACAATAAACTACGCTTGATTTATGATTTGTCAGCGCCTCATTCCTCTCAGATACCTAGTCTCAATTCTTTGATCCCGTCCGAGGAGTTTTCTTTGAAATATGCGTCAGTAGATCAGGCTGTCCAGTGTATCATCAAATCGGGGGTCGGGGCCTGGCTGTCCAAAGCGGATATTTCAGATGCTTTTAAGCTATTGCCGATCCTTCCTTCCTTATGGCAATGGCATGGAATTAAGTGGCGGGAGCATTATTATTTCGCTACAAAACTTACATTCGGGTCCAAAAGCAGCACCTGGCTTTTCAATACTTTTGCACAGGCTCTCAGTTGGATTTTGGTGCACCGGGAAGGTTGTCAGGAGGTTATCCACTATCTGGATGACTTCCTGCTGATCGAGTCGGTCCATGGGAATCCTTCTGATCTTGGGAAATTGGTCTCTGTTTTTTCCGCTCTCAACGTGCCTTTAGCTGCTAAAAAAGTGGAGAGCCCAGCCAAATCCCAAAATTTCCTGGGCATCAGGTTGGATACCCAATCCATGCAGGCCAGTCTCCCTTCTGATAAATTAGTTAGGATCAAGGAACGCATCCATGCTTGCGCAAGATCTCAGATATGTACCAGGAGGGAATTACAGTCTCTCCTGGGCATGCTGAATTTCACGATGAGGATAATTCCTCAAGGCAGGTCCTTTGTGTCCAGACTGTTGTCTCTCCTCCCTCTAGCAGGCGACTCCGATGCCTGCATCAAGCTGGATGCGGCTGCGGTAGCAGACCTTAATATGTGGGATTGTTTTCTAGGTCAGTGGAATGGCGTTTCCATGTTCATTCCAGCCGTTTCCGACTCATCACCCACAGTGGTTTCCGATGCAGCCGCATCCAGAGGTTTTGCGGCTATATTCGGTAAACACTGGCTGGCTGGGCATTGGCCGGTCGAAGTGAAGTCCATACCTGGTTTCTACAAGACTTCGGCCTTGTTTGAGATATACCCTCTCGTGGCAGCAGCTCAGGTATGGGGTCACTTATGGGATGGTCAGACAGTCAAGTTCTTATAAGATAACGCAGCAGTAGTTGAAATTATTAACAAGGGTAGGTCCAAGTCACTGACTATCATGGCTTTTCTAAGAAAGCTAACCTGGCTCTCCCTTCACTGGAATTTTCACATCGTTTGTAGTTTCATCAAAGGGACAGGGAACGTGGCAGCTGACGCGTTGTCACGTTTTAATTATCCTTTATTTTTCCGACAGGTTCCGGAGGCAGACCTTCAGGCTACACCATGCCCTTGTTACTCAACACTCAGGATGGACTAAGGGTCTTGCAGGCAGGGGCCAGGGAGCTGGTCACTTCGTCCTTAGTAGCTAATACCAGGAAAGCGTACGACTCAGCTTGGCAAGCTTTTCTCTCCTTCTTGGTACAATTCCCACACGCAGACCGGTTCAGCGTGGATTGCGTGTTAACGTTTATTTCCTTTTGCCACTTTAATCTGAAGCTAACATTGTCTACTATTAAAACGTACGTGGCAGGGATCCAGCATTTTAGGTCCATGCAGCATCCGAATGTTCCATCTCTATTTTCTGCTCAGTGCTCACCCTATCAAGGCTATCTTCAAGGGTTTACAAAAGCGTGGCCCACCTCCTACAGTTAGCAGACGGCCGATCACGGGCCAGCTATTTCGGGACATGTCTGACTTGCTCTCCTCGGAACCTTTCGGCAGACAAGCCAGCCTGGTTATAAAGGCAGCTATATACTTGGCTTTCTACGGATTCCTCAGGCCAAGCGAGTTTTCCATGTCAGGTCCTCGGGCCCGCCCTATTCTGCTAAGACATCTTACTAGACATCAGGGTCACTTTAGGTTACACTTAGAGAAGTTTAAGACTAGCCAAACAGGCAGAGGCCCAGTTATTAGGTATTTTGAGACTAATACAGCCTGGTGTCCGGTCAAGGTGCTAGAGGCCCTATTGGTTCAACTTAAAGGGAAGGATACAGATGATCCTTTGCTGCCGTTTCCTGTTACCCTGCTCACCACTAGCCAGTTCATCAAACATGTGCGTATTTTGCTAACTAGGCTAGGGACTAACCCCAAGTTATTTTAGGGCCACTCCTTCAGGATTGGTGCGGCCTCTGCTGCCTCTCAGCAAGGGGTCCCCGCACATGTCATACGCAAGTTAGGCAGATGGAAATCCTCTTGCTATGTTAGATACATACCTGAACCTTTTGTCGAGATGTCCAGTGCCTTTACTCGGTTGGTCGATTAGTTGTATTTTGGTAATAATAAAAAAAAAAAAAAAAAAAAACTTTGTCTATCTAACCCTGTCTGTGTCTTTTTTACCCCCTTTAAGGCATACTGACCCTCGTGACCACGGCACACTTCAGGTCTCTGTCCATTCTAATAGGTCTTACCATTTCATTCTGAAGATTCCGAGTACCAATGTTAAGGCCGGCCGCAGGCCGCCTGTATTTGTAGGAGGAGTCTGGGGGGCATTTAACCCAGCCTTCTCCTACTCAAGGTGCGGCTTCTAAGAACGTCTCCCCCACCCTCCCTAGCCCTCTTATTCATAATTCTTACCACAAACCATATCAGGTATGCCCCCTTTAAGGCATACTGACCCTCGTGACCACGGCACACTTCAGGTCTCTGTCCATTCTAATAGGTCTTACCATTTCATTCTGAAGATTCCGAGTACAAATGCAGCAATTTAGAAATTGGATGAAAGGTTTAGCACTGAAAAACACTGAAAAAGATAAATAGTGCATTTTATATACAACTATATACTGTAGATCCGACCACAATGAGGGACAAATGAGGAGGAAAGAGGGACAGAGGGACTTTGTTCCAAATCAGGGACAGTTGGGAGCTATGCTGTCATTGTGTGAGGAAAGGAAAACCAATAACTGGTTTTCCTGTGACAGCAGACATTTATACTGATAATTAGGGCACTATCAGTGCAGCCCCATCAGTGCCAACCAGTGTCCATCAGTGCAGCATACCAGTGCCGCCTCATCAGCACCCATTAGTACCCTTCAGTGCAACCTCATTAGTGCCCATCAGTGCCAACCAGTGCAGCATATCAATGCCAATCAGTGCAGCATATCAGTGCCAATCAGTGCAGCATATCACTGCTGCCTCATCAGCACCCATTAGTACCCATCAGTGTAGCCCCATGAGCACTTAACAGTGAAGAAAATTTTTATAACAGAAACAAAGAAATCCGTTATTTTCAAAATTTTTTCTATTTTTTTTCCCCTAATTAGCAAAAAATAAAAAACCCAGTGGGGATTAAATACCATTAAAAGAAAGATCTATATGTCTCAAAAAGATGATAGTTTTATTTTGGAACAGTGTTACATCCCGTTCAATTGTCATTCAAAGTGCGACAGCACTGAAAGCTGAAAGCTGAAAATTAGCCTGGACAGGAAGGGCCCAGTAGACAAGTGTTTAAAATGTCTAAACTTGACCTGGTATCTAGCCTCTTGCACTCTGTCTACAGCATGGCTGGAGTGTGGAGGGAAAAATCAGCATAAAGCAACAATCAGTTCATATGCTGGCAAGAAGCATGCTGATGGGAGGAGAGAGCAGGAGCGACAGAGATGAGCTCATCAATATGCTGCTTCTCCTTTAACTGTCCATTTGCAGGCTGAGGGCAGGTCAAGGAAGTTGAATGATGGTGGCTGTCAGACTAAGAACATCTAGTGGCAAAAAAAGCACTACAGGACAGGGGCATATCATGAAATTAGTGGGGCCGTGTGCAAGCCCACACCGCACCGATAATCCCCGGCTGTCAACCAGGAACAGATCATCCTTACGTGCAGTGTTGGTCAGAGCACTGTGGGCCCCCCCCCCCACTCCTTGGGGCCCGTGTTCAGTGAACACCCTGCAGCCATGGATGATATGCCACTGCTACAGGAGAATGTGGTGGAATATGGTGAATATTGCAGTAAAACAACACTGGTTTTGCTATTTTATCTTTAATGGGTTATTTATTTTATCATGTTTTTTGTGGCTGCTTTAATATATATGTAAACCATTCCAAGTGTATGTGTCTAGGAGTGACTAATTCAGTTTTGAGCAAATGTGTTTTAAACATACAGCTATTATTCAGGGTAATCCCATTGAGATATACACCAATCAGCCATAATGTTATGACCACCCACTAATATTGAGTAGGTCCCCCTTTTGACACCAAAACAGCTTGGAACCATTGTGGCATGGACTCCACTAGACCACTGAAGGTATGCTGTGGTTTCTGGCACCAAGCCATCAGTAGAAGATCACTGTCCTCACCGGCTTGCCTTCTTCCCATACTGAACCCTGGTGCCATCTCTTCCCTAGGTAAATGATGCACACACACCCGGCCTTCCACATGATATAAAAGAAAACATGATTCATCAGACCAGGCCACCTCCTTCCATTGCTCAGTGGTCCAGTTCTGATGCTCACATGCCCATTGTAGGCGCTTTTGGCTGTGGACACGGGTCAGCATGGGCACCCTGACCGGTCTGTGGCTACACAGCCCCATACACAACTAACTGTGATGCTCTGCATGTTCTGATACCTTTCTAACCAGCACTAACTTTGTCTGCAATTTGAGCTACAGTAGCTCTTCTATTGGTCGGACTACATGGGCCAGCCTTCATTCTCCACATACATCAGTGAGCTTTGCCGCCCAAAGACCTGTCACCGGTTCACCGGTTTTCTTTTCATGGACCGTTTTTGTTCATTCCTGACCACTGCAGACCAGAACATCCCACAAGAGCTGCAGTTTTGGAGTTTCTCTGACCCAGTCGTCTAGACATTATAATTTGGCCCTTGTCAAAGTTGCTCAAATCAACACATCAACGTCAGGGATAAAATGTTCACTTGCTGCCCAATATACCCACCCACTTTCAGGTGAACACCTTAGCACCTGAATGCTGCATCTGGGTCTACCCCTTTTAAGCATCCATATGTGCCCAAGGAGTCCTCTCCTCCACAATGAACAAATTCTTAGATACATTGCTGCCACAGCAAAAGACACGCTTTTATTTCCCTGCGCACCAGCATCTTCACAGGTCCCCAAGGTAGCCGGCAGAAGATCCACTACAAAGATTTACTTGGACCACTCTATGATGAGGGCAGATCTGTGTTTAACTTTAAATCTTTATCTTCCAGGCCTAAACTTAGCGCTCAAGTGGCTTAGTTGATCTATGTTGTTACTCTTGATTAGTCATATGAGGCAATTTATCTCATGGAGAGCTACTGTTTATGCTCTTGGGGTCACAGTAAATTTTGGACTTTGAAACCTCTATACAAAAAAATGATGATTTGTACATGTAGGAGAGGAGTGCCAGAAATGGCCCGGATATGAAGTGGTTAAAAATGTTTACAGACTACCTGTTTAGAGTTACAGAGGAGGTCTAGTGCTAGAATAATTGTTCTCGCTATAATGTTTGCGGCAATACCTCACAAGATTTGTGCAAACACCGTTTACCTATGTGTGTGCTTCTGCGCATGAGCATGGAGAGATGGGGTGCTTTAAATTTATTTTCTTATTATTTATTTTTCTGTGTTTTTATACTGTCCCTTTGGTTTAATTTTTATCACTTTTATTCCTATCACAAGGAATGTAAACATCTCTTGTGATAGAAATAAGGGATGACAGGTCCCCTTTATAGAGAGATATGGGGGCCAATAAAGCATCAGATCAAAAAAAAACATTGATCTAGACTGGAAGTGATGTCATAACATCGCTCCTGTGTAGCGTCATTTTTTGATAACCCCACAAAACTGGATTCCAGAAGTGACTTTCCATCTCCGCCATATTGCTACACCCGCACTAGATTATACTAAGGATACAGAGAGAAGGCGGCAAGCTGACATCTTTTTACATCCACCAGTGTTTTCAATTTCACAGTTATTTTGAACAGTAAACTGAGCTTACGTGGTGAAATACAGGATATAGAAATACATGACACTGTTTTGATGCTAAATTTTAAAAGCAACGGCGTTCCACTGCTTTAAAAATGTAACACCAAATCATTGCCACTTTTAAAATGAAACCCATGAAGAGCAGTCACGATCTGACCTTTCCACCACATGCTTCCCTTGTCAGAGATCCCGCCCACTGCCCACCCTGTCAAAATTATTGGTTGCTAGGACCGCCTAGGTATCTCTGCAAACTCTGATGTAAGGGTAACTCTGGGAACCCTGATGTAAAGGGAGTCCACAACATTCTCCCTTAGGGTACTTTCACACCAGTACCGTCCGAGCGTTAGCGGTAAAACATAGCTAATTTGCAGCGCTTTTAGGGTGGCAGCTGTGTGCTTTTAACCCCCCACAAGGGGTTAAAAAGGGGTTAAAAGTGCCGGCTAGTGGCGCTCCCGAAGCGGTGTACAGCCGCTTCGGAAGCGCTGCCATCCATTTCAATGGGCAGGGGCGGTGGAGGAGCAGTGTATACATCACTTCCACACAGCCCCAAAGATGTGGCTTGCAGGATTTTTTTTACCACCCTGCAAGCGCACCACCCCAGTGTGAAAGCACTCAGGCTTTCACACTGGGTGCATTAGGAGTTAATTCAGAGGCGCTTTACAGGTGCTTTTTTTAGCACAAAAATGCCTGTAAAGCGCCTCTGGTGTGAAAGAACCCTTACATGCGAGTCCAGCATTCCCGCTATAATCAGGGTTCTCAGGACTCCCCACACATCAGAGTCCCCAGAGTTTCCCCTTACAACAGAGTCTGCAGAGTTCCCCCTTACAGTGGAAAGGGGGACTCTGTGGACTCTGATGTAAGTCTGATGAAAATGTGGCTCTGCAAACCATGATTTAAGGTGTGGGGGGGGCTCTAATGTAAAGAGGAATTCTGTGGACTTTGACATACAAGGAAATCTGTGGTATAAGGGGAAACGCTGGGGACTGATGTAGGGAGGAAATTCTCTTAATCTGGTCCTGGGAGGAGGCAGGGAAAAGGGAGAGCGGTAGGAGGCCAAGGCACTCCACCATGGGCCTCTGGGTTGTACTTGCACCCTGGGCCAATAGCTGCCAGTCATCTCCTGGCCATAACCCTGGTAAATCACGTCAAAGCCGTTTATTTTACGTATTGCAGTTTTGATATGACAATGGATCCCCCTTACAAAGCACACCTGACAACTTCAACTTCTTACTTACGTTTTTTAGTCTATTAGCGACAAGGAAGCAAGTGATGGAGCTAGGACACAGTGTATCCAGCTGCACATACATCACAGCCCTCTCATCTCCTGCAACAAGACACTATTGTCATATTTTGGGAGGCTGAAGGAGGAAAAAAGGGGCCCTTTTAAGTTTTGTTGACAGAATGGGAACCAAACTGTCTGCCACAAGCCAAGTGTGACGCTTAGCGCACAAGTTGGAGTTCAGAAGCAGAGGGATTCATACGGGTTCTGTAAACTACCGCTCCATGCTGCCATCTGTTCCTCCCCACATCTGAGACACATCTTTTTTTTTTCATTACAAAGTAGTACAGTTGTACACACTCTTCTCATATACTGAAATTGCTTACTCTGATTTCCCAGCACACTGTGAACTTCTCACAGTGTGTATTAAAAGCTGCAGCAAATCAGAGCCAAGAGCGGTCAGGCCATAAGCTGCGCAGGGACACCACCCCCTAGTTTGCATGGGGGGATGCTTGCTTTTTTTTCAAGCCACATGATTAGAGCCTGAGGCTCTAATTGGCTTGAAAAAGGTTGGGCCCGGGGCGCAGAGCACTGAGCCCCAAACCCACCCATTTGTGACACTAGGGAATCAACATTCGTTATTGTTTTCCCGCTTCTCCTCCCAGCCAATCAGGACAGGAGGCGGATCAGGTTGGTCGGGAGGAGAAGCTGAGGAAGCCACAGAGGGGCTGAGTGTGGAGGGACCATGGAGGCGTAAGTGCAGTCCTAGGGGGGTTTGGTTGCCGCCCCCCCAAAGAGTTTAGCACCAGCTGCCACTGGATAGAGCCTGCCTCATTCCCTCGCTGGAGAACATTTAGAATCGCCTAGCCCTTTCCTCCCTGACCTTACCATGGAGGCTCAGCATAACATGGGGTCTGCAAGCAAATTCAGCCTGCCTAGGAACGCCAACTCCTCCAGACTGACATCCACCCATCAAGGCATTTCGATATTTGCGTAATTCGCCCCAAGAGCCAACCCCCACAGGGCTGGAGTACTGAAGTGGGTGCTGTGATGTTTTTAGGAAGCTATGTATGCATTGCATAGAGAAGCACAGAGGTCCAGTGAATATGTCACAAGCATAGCTCCCAAATGTCCCTGATTTTGAGAAACTGTCCCTGATTTGGAGCAATGTCCCTCCGTCCCTCTTTCCTCCTCATTTGTCCCTCATGTTGGTCTGATCTATATAGTTGTATATAAAATGCACTATTTATCTTTCAAAAAAGTGTTTCCCAGTGCTAAACCTTTCATCCAATTTCTAAATTGCTGCTTTTGTAAATTTCAAAAGCCAATATAAAGGAATAGTAGTGGTAAAAAAAAAAGCACTTGTGGATTTTTACTAATCTTTTTTTTGTTTGTATAATTCTTCTTTAAGGGGGTGTGTCCTATGCCTACATACTTTTGCTAATTGGTGTCCCTCATTCTCATCTCAGAAAGTTGGGAGGTACGGTCACTAGGACCAAAATAGGGTATTAGCATGTTTATGAAGGGGGAGGAGGAGGAGGAACCAGTGAAGGTAAAATATAAGCAGGTTTAACTTTGACCACTTCAGCCAGGGAAGGATTTACCCCCTTCCTGACCAGAGCACTTTTTGCGATTCGGCACGCAATAACCGACAATTGCGCGGTCGTGCGACACTGTAACCAAACAAAATTGACGTCCTTTTTTTCCTTTTTTATTCTTTTTGATTCAGTTGATAAAATATTGGGAAAAATTCTAGCAAAAAATTATGATTTTTACTTGTAAGCAACAAATGTCAGAAAAAGGCCTGGTCTTTAAGTGGTTAATTAACAGTGATATTACTAATAATATAGTTTGTCCTTTTTTTCCCCACAAATAGAGCTTTCTTTTGGTGGTATTTGATCGCCTCTGCAGTTTTTATTTTTTTGCGCAAAAAAAAACGACAATTTTGAAAAAAAAAAAAACAATATTTTTTTACTTTTTGCTATAATACATATCCAAAAAATAAAAAAATAAAAAAAAACATATTTATTCATCAGTTTTGGCCGATATATATTCTTCTACATATTTGTGGTAAAAAAAAATCGCATTCAGCGTTTATTGATTGGTTTGCGCAAAAGCTGCCGCATTTACAAACCATGAGAAATCCTTTATGGCGTGTTTACTATTTTTTTTTCTTTACTAGTAATGGCGGTCTGCAATTTTTATCAGGAATGAGATATTGTGGCGGACAAATTGGACATTTGTGACACTTTTTTGGGACCATTGACATTTTTACAGCGATCAGATCTAAAAATAGACACTGATTACTATATAAATGTCACTGGCGGGGAAGGGGTTAAACTGCATGGGGAAATCAAGGGGGTTAAATGTGTTCCCTAGGCGTGTTCTAACTGTGTGGGGGCTGGGCTGCCAGAGGCATAAGAGATCTAACTAATCCCAATGACAGGGATCAGTAGATCCCTGTCATGCCATCTGACAGAGCGGGGAACCGCCGCGTTTACACTGGGGATTCCCTGCTTTTCTTGTGTACCAGGCGATCGCCGGCAGACATCGAGTCTGCCCGACCCACAGCCACACTCATGGAGCGTGCGGCAGGCACAAGAGCGCGCCACGCTCCCGCTCGCTAGCCACGCATGCGCAAATCGCCGTTTGTAAACGGCGATTCGTGATACACTGCCATATTGCAGCGGTAAATGTACGGGAGCCGGTCGGGAACCAGTTAAAGGGTATTTAAACCCAAAAACAATTTTCTTTTCATTTTACCGGTCTTTAGATGCAGAGGCTGAATTCCTTTTTTTAGGCTTTTTTCTTTTATTTTTACCTGGTAATCCTGATAAATAAGACACTTCCTATTCCAGAGTGGCTACACTTATTCATCCACTGTATCCATGGAGGGGGACTAGGTTGTCACCAATGCTGGAGTTGAAACAGGTGTTCCTCTCTTCATCTCCATTACATGGGGGTGATAGGATTTGTAGTTTACAAAAGAAAGATAACATATTTTTGCTGTCTGTTCAGCTTACTGGAAGTGACAAGGATCGGCAGGTATTTTCTGTACTTACTGAAATATTCTTTGCCTCAAAAAAGAAAACCATCAAAAGAATGGTGCAAATTGAACCTGACCCTTTTTCTGAATGGTTATGCTTTACCATGTGTTGAGGAATACTTCACCAAAAGTCCCTGCAACACATTAAACCACGCATCATGCTATACAGTGCATTACCACAACGCAAACATACATTCCAGGGCTAAAAGCACTCAATTTGACATCAGTATAATGGCATAATTGCTTGAAACAATATTACAATCCTGAACATTTTATGAGCTGACAGGCAGATTATGTTCTGATGAACCAATAACCAATATTATTTTATATGTCTCATTTCAAATCTGGAAAACATCCCAAAAATATAGTCACAGAAATGAACTCCTCATTGTCTGTGCTCATGTTTACAATAAACTTCTACAGTCCACAAATCTTCCACAGAATTTGACATTAATGTATATTGGACATTAAAGGGTGGGGAGAGAAGTGCCAAGTCTCTATGTGTCACATAGAGTTGTAGCACCCTCTCAAACCTGTGAATCTTAATCTGGGTCAGAGTGTTACTAAGAGTAACAGTAGAAACCAGGATTTTATTAAATAACAAGTGACTACTCACAGAAGTAGTAGGGTGCTGCGCTTTGCTGTGTCAGCCACTGCTGGCTTCTTTGCTGGAGTCCTGTGGTGGTCCTGCTGGGCTGGGGTGGTGGGGAGTGCGGGTTCAGCTGTACTGGTGGAGGAGGGTCCTTCGGTGAGTCCCGGGGAGACCTTCTCTAGGAGACAGTGGTCCGCAGCAATCCGATCCGACCGGTGCCAGTGCGTGCAGGAGAGGTGACCACAGCAACGGCGACGCGTTTACGGGGCTCTACCGAAGGACCCTCCTCCACCAGTACAGCTGAACCCGCACTCCCCACCACCCCAGCCCAGCAGGACCACCACAGGACTCCAGCAAAGAAGCCAGCAGTGGCTGACACTGCAAAGCGCAGCACCCTACTACTTCTGTGAGTAGTCACTTGTTATTTAATAAAATCCTAGTTTTTACTGTTACTCTTAGAGGCGCATTTGTGTTTTTTTCTTGTTTCCTTTCACACAGAAGTTTGGTTTGCTTCCCACATTTGCAGCCCTTGGCAGGACAGTCACCCACAAGAGCACCCAGGATCTTTGTGCATAGACAATTTTATGACTTTTATGATTTTTTTATGATTTTTTATGTTTTTAATGAACTTTCATGAATGTCATTCAGCTCCATCATTGGTCATCTGTGATTGCCCCCACCTAAATGCCTCCCATCACATGCTCACAGCATAACCACTCCATCTGATCCCTAGTCCACGGTTCGCACTGCGCTTGAACATATCCTCTTCCATAATTCCTATTGCCCATCCAAGTTCTTACCCCCTAATAAAACATCAAAACAAAGCTCAACGACTGTTTCTTGCCTCTGGAGAAAGTATGGAAGTTACTTGTGGCCTGGCTGTGCAGTAGTGGGGAACCCTGTCATCTGCAACCCCTACGGGGGGTAGTGCTACATAAATGATGTGATTCCTGGGATTAGCTGGTGACATGGGATCCTCCAGGAAGGGGAGTCTAAAGGCCAGCTGGTGTTCTGCCAGGGGCCCCCTCCCAGGAGGAGTGGACTTAGCTGCAAGCTGACTTCAGGTTGTGGCCCCCTCAGTTCACCCTGTGCAAAGTGTGAGGACAGGAACTGTAATGAAAAGAGGGGCTTAGGACTGAAAGTACATTAACCACTTCAGCCCCGGAAGGATTTCCCACTGTAGGACCAGAGCACTTTTTGCGATTCGGCACTGCGTCGCTTTAACTGACAATTGCGCGGTTGTGCGACATTGTACCCAAAGTAAATTTACGTCCTTTTTTTCCCAAATATAGAGCTTTCCTTTGGTGGTATTTGATCACCTCTGCATCATTTCTGATCACCGCTATAAACAAAAAAAGAGAAAAAAAATAAAATAATATTTCTTACTTTTTGCTAAAATACAAATAAAAAAAAAATATATAAAAAAACAAATTTATTCATCGGTTTTGGCCGATTTATATTCTTCCTCATATTTGTGGTAAAAAAAAAACGCAATTGGATTTTATTGATTGGTTTGCGCAAAAGTTGCCGCGTTTATAAACCATGAGAATTCAGTTCTGGCGTTTTTACAATTTTTTTTTTTACTGGTAATGGCGGCGATCTGCGATTTTTATCGGGACTGCGATATTGGGGCGGACATGTCGAACATTTTTTACACTTTTTTGGGACCAATGACATTTATAGAGCGATCGGAAATTTAAATGTCCACTGATTACTGTATAAATGTCATTGGCAGTGAAGGGGTTAACCTGGGGGGCTCTAGGGGTTAACTGTGTTCCCTGGGCGTGCTCTAACTGTGAGGGGGCTGAGCTGTCAGGGGCACTAGAGAGCTAACTGATCCCAGTGACAGAGATCAGTAGATCTCTGTAATGCTGCCTGACAGCGCGGGGAGCCGCTGTGTTTACATCGGCGGTACCCCGGTTTTCAGCTGTGGCCAGCAATCACGGCTCACGGGCGGAGATCGGGTCCGCCCAAGCCGCGGGCACACTCCTGCAGAGTGCGGTGGACACGAGAGCGTGACTCCGACAGCCTGATTCCACCCACTAGCCGCACATGTGTGAAAAAGCGCCACTCTGCAGCAGTAAATGTACATGAGCCGGTCGGGAACCGGTTAAAACAAGCTGGAACAGGAGTATATGGGAAGAAATTGCAGACCCGACCCAACAGTAAGACTGCGAACTCAAGTACAGGAGTATATGGGATGAACTATGTACCACAACATCAATCAGCAAGACTGCAGACCCAGCACAGGTACATACAGAAGAAACTGTGAACTGGATCAAGCAGTGGGACTGCAAACCTCAGTGCTAGAATGTACTGGATGAATGATGAACAGGACAGTCAAGCAGCAAGACTGTGGACCCCTTCACAGCAACATATAGGATGAACTGTGGACCAGAACAGGCAGTGGGACTGCAGACCTCAGCAACAGAGCATACTGGATGGACAGTAATCATTCATTAAGCAGTAAGACTGCAGAGCAGACCCAGCACAGGAGTGTTCTGGATGAACTGTGAAACTGACAAGAAGCAAGACTGCAGACACCAGCACAGCAGTACACAGGAATAACTGTTGACTGGAACAGGCAATGGGACTATAAACCCCAGCAAAGGAGCATACAGGATGAACTGCAGACCAGACCAGCCAGCAGGACTGCGGAATAGGGGTGCGCATCTTCACTGGTCTCCCAATTTGATTACGATTATCTGGTCAACGATTCGATTTGATTCGATTCAGCGATGCATCACGATGCATCGCGATTAGGATGCAAGGGAGGGTAGGAACGGAAGGATGGAAAAATCCATGAATAAGAAAGGAAGGATGAGGGAGTCTGGGAATGGAGATGGAGGAATCTATGGACAGGAATAGAAGGATGGGGGAGTCTGGGGATGGAGGAATCCATGGATAGGAGCAGAAGGATGGGAGAGTCTCGGGATGGAGATGGAGGAATGCATGGATAGGAACAGAAGGATGGGAGAGCCTGGGGATGGAGGTGGAGGAATCCATGGACAGGAACAGAAGGATGGGGGAGTCTGGGGATGGAGATGGAGCACTCCATGGATTGGAACAGAAGGATGGGGGAGTCTGGGGAATGATGGGTGCAGAGGGGTGTGGGTGGTAGTGATGGGTTTCAATGAGTGGGTGTAGAAGGGTGTGGGTGTCAGTGATGCTGGGTGTAGAGGGATGTGGGTGGTGATGGGTGTAGAGGGGTGTGGGTGGTGGAGTGGGTGATGATGGGTGTCACTGCGTGATGCTGGTTGTAGAGGGGTGTGGGTGATAGTGATGGGTGTGGGTGATGATAGGTGTCAGTGGGTGGGTGTAAAGGGGTGTGGGTGGTGACGGGTGTAGAGGGGTGTCAGTGGATGGCTGTAGAGGCGTGTGGGTGGTAGTGAGGGGTGTGGCTGATGCTGGGTAGTAATGGGTGTTGGTGATGATTGGTGTGGTTGAACCTGGGTGTGGGTGGTAGTGAGGAGTGTGGGTAATGCTGGGTAGTGATGGGTGTTGGTGATGATGGATGTGGGGGAAACTGGGTGTAGATGGGTGTCAGTGGGTGGGTGTAGAGAGGTGTGGGTGGTAGTGAGGGGTGTGGGTGATGATGGGTGTCAGTGGGTGATGCTGGGTAGTGATGGGTGTGGGTGATGCTTGCTGGTGGTGATGGGTGTGGATGGTGGTGGTGGCCAGGTGTTAAAATAACTATCATAACAATCATATCTATAATGAATACCCTGTTACTGTTCATTAAGTGCCCCGCTGTAGTGTACATGCTTCTTAATATGTAGCAACTTACTGGGCAAGTGCCCCACTGTAGTGTATATGCTTCTTAATATGTAGCAACATACTGCATTTCTCATGGTGCCTCTCCCGGAACTCATGTGACCGCCCGGCCCGCCTCTCTCCTCTCTCGTCTCCGGCTGACGTCTGCGGTGGATTCTCAGCCCTGCCCGCTGACTGTAGTTGACAGATCAGAAGAGAGGCGGGCAGGGCTGAGAATCCACCGCAGATGTCAGCCGGAGACGAGAGAGTAGAGAGATGGGCCGGGCGGTCACATGAGTGCCGAGAGAGACTTGAGTCGCCTGACAATTCGTCTCCATGCACTGCAATGGAACTGTTCTAATGGGAGTGACTCAGGCCACTCTGACTTAGAAAAAGGTTCCTGTACTACTTTTGGGGGCGACTTCAGGTGACTTGCATTGGCTTCTATTATAGAAGTCGTTTGCAAGTTGCGCTGTGCAGGGGTCACGCTGAGTCGTTTGCAAGTCAGATCGCCTATGTGGGGCAAGTCGGGTGACGTCACCCGCCAATCGATTATGGGCAGTGGCCGCATTGATGCCGCAGTGTGGACGGCCGAATCACGATGCAGCGATTAATTTCAGCACCCCTACTGCGGAACCAGCACAGAAACATACTGGATGTACTGTGAACTTGACCAAGCAGCAAGGCTGTAAACCCTTGCATGAGGCAGCACATGATGAATGGTGGACCAGAACAACCAGCGGGAATGTGGACCCCAGTACAAGAGCATGTGGGAGGAACCGTGAACCGGATCATGCATTGGGATTGCGGACCTCAGCACAAGGGCATACTGGGTGAACTGTCAACCAGGCCAAGCAGCAATTCTGTAAATCCCAGCAAAGGAGCATACAGGATGAACTGCAGACCGGACCAGGCCGCAGGACTGCAGACCCAGGACAGGAGCGTACTGGATGAACTGTGGAGCTGAATAGGCAGCAAGACTGCAAACCCCAGCAAAGGAGCATACAGGATAACCTGCAGACCGAACCAGGCTTCGGGACTATGTGGACCCCAGCACAAGAGCATACAGGAGGACCTGCGAACCAGATCAGGCAGCAGGACTGTGGATCTAGGCACAAGAGTGTACTGGATGAAATATGGACTGGTTTGGATACTGGATCATGGGGCAAGAATACACACCCAGCACAAGAGCATACAGGGGCAACTGGCAACCAGACCAGGCACTGCGACTACAGACTGAAGCAGACTAGAACATGGTGGAGTCCAAGGAAAGCCAGAATACAGGCCAGAAGTCTAGGCAGGTGGCAGAACATGGGTAGTCAATCCAATTACAACAGGTACACAACAGGTTGATGCCAAATGGCGAAATCTGGAATCTGCAAAAACATTGCTTTGACACTGAACAAGTGGAAACAGACCCTTTAAATAGACAAAGCTTCTTTGGTGCCCATGACATTATCAGCTGTGATGTCTCAGACCTAACCTGGAAGTGATGGTGGCCAAGCAAGAGAGGGCAGGTCTGACAGCATGGGAGTGAGGAAAGTAAATGACCCAATGCAGCTTAAAATGAATGAAGCCTTCTCTTTCCTCTTCTGGCTTTGGACCGGTGTATTATACAGTTTATCAGGATATAGTGCAATCAGTCCAGTACTAGATAGAGATAGAAGAATTCTGATATCAGGAGCAAAGTAGGACAGCAATCTCTGTCTTGCAGATAAACAATTATTTTCCTTCTGCTGTTCTCTCCAAATTTGTTAAATATGAAGGTGATTCATGCTGACAGTATTAAGTTTACAATAGGTTCCCCGGTCTCCATGGCGATGTCTTTATTGATTGAGTGCTGTTTGTTTCTGCAGTTCACATTAAGTGAATTTGAACATGCTTGGGACAAACCTAGATGAAAAATTAAAAAAGGGGCAGACTTAATAGACCATTAGATTTTTTCCTGCCATCAATCTTGTGCGGCATTGACTCGCTAACAAATGTTACCTGGCATATCAAGGCTCTGAATAAAAGGTAATGATACAGCCTGAGAACCAGCAACTTAAAGTGGGACTTTCACTAAAACACATGTTTTGTTGTAGTTTGTATAAAATAGAGAGCATCAGAAACCCCAGGCATGCAATCTCATTTGCACTGGCACCTGCTGCCAGCTGTCACCTACCCACCTTCTTGATGACCTGAAAGCCCACCAGCCTCTGAAGACCTTGGCGTGTTATATAGAAAAAGCCCACCCAGCAGCCTACAGCAGGAATCTGCATTCCTACAGGAATTGGTTTAGAGGCTGTTGGAGGTCTGAAGTTCATGAATTGGAGCTGATCTGAGATCTGAAGTTGGCACATTGTGGCTGATCATATGTCTGAAGTGCATGCACTGGAGCTGATTGGAGTTCTGAAGTTCATTAACTGGAGCTGATATGAGGTCTGAAGTTGGTACACTGGAGCTGATCGAGTTCTGAAGTGCATGCATTGGGGCTGATCTAAGCTCTGAGAGGCATGCATTGAGGCTGATCTGAGGTCTGGAGATTATGCATTGGGGCTGATCTGACGTCTGAGGGACATGCATTGAGGCTGACCTGAGGTCTGAGGGGTATGCATTGGGACTGATCTGAGGTCTTTAGTGCATGCATTGGGGTAGATATGAGGTCAGAAATGTAGGCACTGGGGCTGATCTGAGGTCTGATGTTCATGCATGGGGACTGATCTGAGGTTTGAAGTGGGTGCTTTGGGGCTGATCGGAGCTCTGAGGGGCATGCATTGGGGCTGATCTGAGGTCTGGAGATCATGCGCTGGGGCTGATCTCAGATCTGAAGGACATGCATTAGGACTGATCTGAGGTCTGAGGGGCATGCAATGGGGCTGATCTGAGGTCTAGAGTGAATGCATTGGGGATGATCTGAGGTCAGAAATGTAGTCACTGGGGCTGATCTGAGATCTGATGTGCATGCATGGGGACTGATCTAAGGTTTGAAGTGGGTGCTTTGGCGCTGATCTCTTCTGAAGTGTGAGTGCATGTGAAATGATGAAACAGCATAAGGAGGCAATCAAGTCATGTTCTGACAAAAGCATGGTGATAGGGGGAGAGAACAGAGTGACTGGGAGCTCAACATTGAGCTGCTTCTTCTTGCAGTGTCCAGTCACTGGCTGGTGGAGGGTCACCAGGGATTAATCTGATATCCCTTTTGGGGGCCAGATGGACTCACACTTGGACCGGTCAGATACAAAATGCCCCTGCCCATTGCAATGAATGGGCACTGCTTCCAAAGTGCCTGAAAAGCGATTCGGAAGCGCTACATCACGGGCATATTAACCCCTTCTTTGGGGTAGAAGTGCCCTGCTAGCGGCTGAAAAGCACCGCTTAAACAGCGGTAAATCGTCGCCAGAATGAGCTGCGCTTTACCACGAACACAGCCGCTGCCCCCGTGTGAAAGGGGTCTTACAGTTTGCACAGAGTGCTGGCCTACATCAACTAGGGTTCCTCCAGAGGTGCTAGTGGGCTCTTGAGAAATGAGCAATCTCTGTCTCTCAGATAAGTAACTACTGACACCAATAATCAGTTTGGCTGTTTGTAAGGAGCAACCTTCCCACTGATCATCAATATTAGGAGCATTCTTCCTACTGACCACCAATGCAAGGAGCATTCTTCCCACTGGCCACCAATGTAAGGAGTATTCTTTCAACTGACCACAAATGTAAGGAACATTCCTCCCACTGACCTTCAATGTAACGATCATTCTTCTCACTGACCTCCAATGTAAGAAGCATTGTTTCCACTGACCACCAATGTAAGGAGCATTCTTCCCACTGATCACCAATGTAAGGAGCATTCTTCTCACTGACCTCCAATGTAAGGTACATTCCTCCCACTGACTTCCAAAGTAAGGGGCATTCTTCTCACTGACCGCCAATGTAAGGAGCATTCTACCCACTGACCGCCAATGTAAGAAACATTCCTTCCTCTGTTCACCAACATAAGGAGAATTCTTCCCACTGATCACCAATGTAAGGTTTATTCTTTTATCTGGCCACCATTGTATGGAGCAACACAACCACCAATGAATGGAGCCTTTTTCCCTCTGACCACAAGGGTAAAGGGGCCTTCTCCCAGTGATAATCAGTGTAAGGATTATTCAATTCAGCAGGATCAGACGAATTTCAATCCACATATAGGCAGGGTGAATGTACAAAAGTTGATCTACCAAACAAATTCAAAATGAATCATCTTTGGGCTATCTATGTATACCACATTTTTTTATGGTTCTCATATCTCAGTTTAATCTTCACTCTAATGTATCATGGCCTGTAGATATGAAGGAAATATTAGCAGGAGCTCCCTGAGACATGAAAGTTATTTAAAGGGTTCCTCCATGTTAAAAGGGTTAAAAGCCTGATCTATGCAAACAAGTTTCTCCATTTGCAAAAAAAGTCCTTCCCATTTCCAAATCTCCTCTTAGACAGTTGTCACCAGAACAGGTGTCCCCATTGCAAGATTTCCTCTCACTCTTTGTTACCACAAGTTTTGGCTGTAGTCGAGATTTTGGATGGAAGTCATAGCGAGCAAAAACTTTTTAATTGCTATTTACTAGTTGTTAATTTATTTTACTCTTTGTGAGTATTGCCTTCATATTGCTTATCCACAGCCCTGGACGCTGGCCAGAAATAAAACCATAAGCTTAGGTTTTGCTCTCCTGGTTACTACATGTAATGGTTAATCAGCCAGCACCTCACCGGATCAAGCCACTCAATGCATTTGCTGTACAATTTTTTAAAGCTAAAAACACTTTCTCCTGTGAATCATTGTTGGAGACCTGGCAGTGTTTCCTGGGATTTATGTTCTTTTTTTTTCATTCCCTGATTAGCTGAAAATAAAATGTGTTGCTATGCTAGACCACGTAAGCTGAGTGATTAGTCCCGCTCACATCGCAGATAACCCAGTTCTTTAACATTAACCACTTCAGCCCCGGAAGGATTTCCAGCTTTAGGACCGAAGCCCTTTTTGCGATTCGGCGCTGCGTCGCTTTAACTGACAATTGCGCAGTCGTGCGACGTTGTACCCAAACAAAATTTGCGTCCTTTTTTCCCACAAATAGAGCTTTCTTTTGGAGGTATTTGATCACCTCTGCGTCATTTCTGATCGCCGCTATAAACAAAAGAAGAGCGACCATTTTGCAAAAAAAAACAAATTTCTTACTTTTTGCTAAAATACAAATCCAAAAAAAAAATATAAAAAAACATTATTTTTTCACCGTTTTTGGCCGATTTATATTCTTCCTCATATTTGCGATAAAAAAAATCGCAATCGGCGTTTATTGATTGGTTTGCGCAAAAGTGGTCGCGTTTACGGATGATGAGAATTCATTTTTGGGGTTTTTATTTTTTTTTTTATTTTTTACTAGTAATGGCGGCGATCTGCGATTTTTAGCGGTACTGCGATATTGGGGCGGACATGTCGGAACATTTTGACACTTTTTTGGGACCATTGGCATTTATACAGCGATCAGTGCTATAAAAATGCACTGATTACTGTGTAAATGCCATTGGCAGTGAAGGGGTTAACCTGCAGGGGGTGCGCTAAGGGTTAACTATGTTCCCTGGGCGTGTTCTAACTGTATGGGGGCTTGCCTAGCTGGGGAAGGGAAGTGGTCACAGCCTTCACGTACAGGAAGGCTGTGATCACAGCCCTTCCCCCTCACACAGAGTGGAGGTCCGTGTTTACATACACGGACCTCCGTTCATTCAATTGAAGCCGCCACACCCGCTCCCTGGCCCCCCCCCAACACAGTGAGCGCGCGCGCGCGCTCACTAGGCTCTGTATCGCGGCCGCCGTCATATGACGGCGATTTGCGTTACAGAGCCACTTTGTCGCCGTCATTTGCCGATCAGCCGTCGGCAAGCGGTTAAACAGATCATGTTTTCTACTCCTCAGATATCTAACAGGCATTCCAGATCGGAAACATACCAGATCTGTCTGTTCAAAGGCAGCTTATTGACAGATCCTTACCCAATGTAGAGAAATCAGAGAAGATACAGTAGTCTACATTATCAGTGCAAGGGGAAGGCAAGACAGGTGACTGCCTTTGGTGCTGAATATAGGGGGATCCAGATCCACATTACACCGGGAAAAAAATCACAACATTTACTATAGACACCCAAGGGGGAACTAGTTCAAAGCTAAACTCTGGCCTTCCCTTCAGTCTTGCACAGTTGTACTGGCTCCTCTCCTGTACTGAAATGGCTTTCTCTTATTTCAGTGCACTCTGTGAGCTTCTCACAGTGTGCATTAAAAGCTGCAGCAAGTCAGATAGAACCCGTCTCATTTCCTGATTGAAGGATATCAGCTTTCCTTATTATCTTGACTGTCCCTGTGTAAGTGATCTGGATTTGCTGCTGATTCCCGCAAAGCTGTCCGGGACCTCAACCCCACATCTTCATGAGATAGGGTATACACATGCCTGAATTTAGGAGAAGTTTCACCATATTGTGTCACACATACTCCGGGCCAAAGGCCCACCTTCTTATATAAAGAACATCCACACAGGATTTCAACAGTTTACTGAATAACATCACAAACCGATACAGGCTAACCCAAGATGGCTGCCAGGAGTGCAGGGCAAAGGACAAATCAGTCATCTACAAGGTTTTCCTGGTGTCCCATTATCTGTGCTGACACCTACTTGAGTGGCAACAGTGATTAGAGGAAAAGCAGCAGCTGCCAACAACACGCTCCTACAGAGGATCCATAAGCCTATCATCCTCTATAGAAACCTTTCCTTATGCTGAGACTAGCTTACCCTCCCCAGCACGTCTCTGTCCCTATCTCAACTTCTCACACTGCAGGTTGCACCACAAATAACCCAGTGAGGGCTATATTTAGCCTCTAGGTGTCCAAGCAGACACAGGCTACCTCAAGATGGCTACCTAAATCTCAGGATAGCTCTGTGTCCAAAAAGATATAGACTACCTCAAGATGGCTGCTGGGAGTCCAGGCAAAGGACAAATCAGTCCTCTACAAGGTTTCCCAAGCTCCTCATTTTCTGTTCTGACACCTACTTGAGCGGCAAAAGTAATTGGCGGAACAACAGCAACTGCCAACAACACCCTCAAACAGAGGAACCATAAGCTTATCATTCTCTACAGAAACCTTTGCTTATGCTGAGACTAGCTTACCCTTCCCAGCAGGTCTCTATCCCTATCTCAATTTCTCACACTGCAGGGTGCACCAAAAGTAACCCAGTGGGGGCTATATTTAGCCTCCAGGTGTCCAAACAGACACAGGCTACCTCAAGATAGCTACCTAAATCTCAGGATAGCTCTGTGTCCAAACAGATACAGGCTACCCCAAGATGGCTGCTGGGAGCCCAGGGCAAAGGGCAAATCAGTCCTCTACAAGGTTTCCCTAGCTCCTCATTTTCTGTTCTGACACCTACTTGAGTGGCAACCCTAGTTAGTGGAACAGCAGCAACTGCCAGTAACACCTTCCTACAGAGGAACCATAAGCTTATCATCCTCTATAGCAGCGATCTCCAAATGGCAGGGGCTGAATGCGGCCCTTTACTGGCTTTTTTCCTGCCCTTGGAGCACTATTCCTCCCACTGACAAAAACAATGGAGCAATCATTTCTGCACTGACACCACCAATGGAGCACTATTCCTCCCACTGACACCAACAATGGAGCACTATTCCTCCCACTGACAAAAACAATGGAGCAATCATTTCTGCACTGACACCAACAATGGAGTACTATTCCTCCCACTGACACCAACAATGGAGCACTATTCCTCCCACTGAAACCAACAATGGGGCACTATTCCTCCCACTGACACCAATGATGGGGCACTATTCCTCCCACTGACACCAACAATGGAGCACTATTCCTCCCACTGACACCAACAATGGGGCACTATTCCTCCCACTGACAGCAATGATGGGTCACTATTCCTCCCACTGACACCAACAATGGGGCATGATTCCTCCCACTGACAGCAATGATGGGGCATTAATAACCCCTCTAATACCAAAGATGAGACATTGTTTCCTCCCACTGGCCATGGTCCGGACCCCCTAAAGTCTGAAGCACAGTAAATTGGCCCTGTGTTTAGAAAGTTTGCTCCACAGAAAGCTTTCCTTATGTTACGACTAGATTTCCCTCCCCGGCAGGTCTTTGTCCCTATATCAACTTCTCAGACTGCAGTGTGCACCAAAAATACCCCTGTGGGGGTTATATTTAGCCTCTGGGTAAATATGGCTACCTAAATCTTTGGAGAGCCCCGTGTCCAAACAGGCACAGGCTACCCCAAGATGGCTGCCGGGAGTCCACGGCGAAGGACAAGTCAGTCTTCTACAAGGTTTCCCTAGTGCCTTATGTTCTGTGCTGACACCTTCCTACAGAAAAACAAAGCAAAGTAGTACCCAGCTTTTTTGAATTTAGGTGCACAGAAAAAAAAAAAAAAAATATGAAGACTATGAGTTCCCTTTAAATGATTCTATTACTGTCTATGGAGTGTGCAGAACTGTAAGCTCATTTAGCCAGCCTTGCTCAGCTCGGCCGGAGCGGCGCAGCCCCATTATTCTCCTCCGTGTTCCCCCAGAACAGCACGGCGCTCACAAACAGGCAGCATCTCAGTACGAGAGCAATGTTCCTTCTTAAGAGGCGCGTATCAAAGATTTAGCATTTTAATTAAGCCGTAAATGGAGTCCTTCCATTCTTCCCTTCCAGTCTACACTGTCAGATATTAGGCTTATTAAAACTTGTTTTTTTGTTATTAAGTATCTGCCGGCTAATTGGATGATAAGATGGGAATCGGAGGGCGAGCGCGCTGGAGTGAGTTCCATTGTTCTCATGTTATTTTTCCTTCGCTCGATTATTGTAAGGGGTGTGAACTGCACAAGATTATTACAATCCTAACAGCCTAGAAGCAATTGTTACAGTGCACTTCAAGAAGCCATTGATATGTTACTTCTGCTACCTTCTGAATGCTGCAGGACACAATAGCCGCGGGAACAAAAATGTATTTAACCGCTTGCCTACTGGGCACTTTCACCTCCTTCCTGCCCAGGCCAATTTTCAGCTTTCAGTGCTGTCGCACTTTGAATGACAATTGCGCGGTTGTGCAACACTGCACCCAAATGACATTATTATCATTTTTTCACACAAGCAGAGCTTTCTTTGGTGGTATTTAATCACCGCTGTTTTTTTTTATTCATTGTGTTTCTGTTATAAAATTTTGCAAATAAATCATCTTTCTTCATAAATTTAGGTCAAAATGTATTTTCTTTGGTGAAAATACCCAAATCAGTGTATACAACGTCATTTCTTCAGGCCCAAAATGTCAAGACAGTACAAATACCCCCAAATGACCCCTTTTTGAAAAATAAACAGTCCATGGTATTTAGTAAGAGGCATGGCAAGTGTTTGTAAGTTGTAATTGTTTTGTCACAATTATTTTGAATATGAAGAAATAAAAGATTTTTATTTTTCTAACAGTTTTTACATACGTAAAAGAAAATAAAAATCTATATTTTTTTAATTACATTATTAATCTTTTTTTACGATTTTTTTTTCTAACACACTGTGACCACAGTAACACTACCACTCTGGGGAAGTGATCAGAATTTTTTTTTTTTTTTTACATTTCATTACAGTTACAGTATAAACAACCATTTTTACTGAATGAAACTTTTTTTCATTCAGTGTCTTTTGTTGTGATTAGCTGTGATTGGCACAGCTAATCACATGGTACAGATGGGCTATGATTGTCCTTTCTGTACCATGTGTTCACTGTGACCAATCACAGCTAGCAACACAATTGTATAAAAATGGATGGCATGAAAGGAAGCCATCCATTGTTTACAACTGTCATGTGATCTGCTGTGATTGGTCACAGTGATCACATGACACTGGCAGCGGACCGGTGCAGTGATCAGTCATCAGCTGTGTCTGGCGGACAGGGCCAGTGACAGATCACGCCCCACAAGAGGCGCGTTCTTGGGAGGACGTCATATGACGCCAACCCAGGGCTACAGTGCCCCCGCCCAGCCGTCATTCTACTATAGGTCGGGCCAAACACAACAACAGGGATCATTTTATGCCATGCCACAACGCACAGCATTGCATCTATGACATATGTGCACCCTCACCCGCTCCCCCTCCCACCTTTACAGCTTAAGTAAGAGCAGTTGGGGGGTGGTAAAACCACGTCTCAACTGCACGAGTTTACTGCCCCGCTGCCAAAGCGCAACTGTGAGCGGGGAGGTGCGGCTTGCTCCCATTGAAACACAGCATCATGTCCGCAGCATGTGGTCCATCTCTGGCTTTGGGGAAAAGCAGTGAGCACAATTAACAGTAAGCCAGCAATTCTAGGGTACAATTTGAATTTTTTGTCCATTTTAGAAGATCAGAGGACTGTAGAACTGTTTATCTGCAGCCCTCTCTCCTCTACAGCCTTCTAAAACACACAGATCAAGAACTAGTTCTCAGCTCAAGCAGGCAGAGGGCTGGGATCTGACATCACATACTACAAAGCATAGTGAGGAGAGGTGAGTGTAATCTGAGACCTGAGTGGATGGAATGGACCACCCCTTCTACACAGTCTCATAGGGAAAGATACACCGCTGACACTTTCAATCACCTTCTGTGAGCTGGAGGGAGGGCAGGGCTGTGATTCTGTAGTGTCAGGATAACCTGTCAGAAGTGACTTATGCAGATAGCAGAGGGAAGGGAGTCAACAGAAATCACACTAGTTGCTTTGGAGCGAGGCTAGTATATACCATAGAGCAGTGATCCCCAACCTTTTTGGCACTGGGGACCAGCTGCGTGGAAGAAAATTGTGCTGAGGCCCGAGGGGTAACGCACGGGGGGTATGCGATTTTTCGCGGGCAACTTGTCGGGGGAAAAGGCTGGTGTTGGCGCTTCAATTATCATGGCACCATGGTTGTTATGGTGTCAGGATGATTGAAGTACATTATTTCTATTATTACATTGTAATATAAAATGAAATAGTTCAACTCACCATAATGCAGAATCAGTGGGAGCCCCGAGTGTGTCACTTGCCGCGTCTCCTGCCACCAGATGCGGATTGTCACCTTCCATTCTGCCTGCCACCAGATGCGGATTGTCACTTGCCATTCTGTGCGCCACCAGATGTGGATTGTTACTTGCCACGCTGCCTGCCACCAGATGTGGATTGTCACTTGCCATTGCCTGCCACCAGATGAGGATGCCACTTGCCATTGCCTGCCACCAGATGAGGATGCCATGTTCCATGCTGCCTGCCACCAGATGAAGATGCCACTTGCCATTGCCTGCCACCAGATGAGGATGTCACTTGCCACGCTGCCTGCCACCAAATGAGGATGTCACTTGCCACGCTGCCTGCCACCAGATGAGGATGTCACTTGCCACGCTGCCTGCCACCAGATGAGGATGTCACTTGCCACGCTGCCTGCCACCAGATCAGGATGTCACTTGTCACGCTGCCTGCCACCAGATGTGGATTGTCACTTGCCATTGCCTGCCACCAGATGAGGATGCCACTTGCCATTGCCTGCCACAGATGAGGATGCCACTTTCCAGGCTGCCTGCCACCAGATGAGGATGCCACCGTAGGAGTAGACCACCGTCCGTCGGACCTTTCACCGTAGGAGTAGAC
>BLSH010446985.1:239526-252750 GCA_018402905.1 Glandirana rugosa | reverse complement strand
TCACTTGCCATTGCCTGCCAGTGCCACCAGATGAGAATGTCACTTGCCACGCTGCCTGCCACCAGATGTGGATTGTCACTTGCCATTGCCTGCCACCAGATGAGGATGCCACGTGCCATTGCCTGCCACCAGATGAGGATGCCACTTTCCAGGCTGCATGCCACCAGATCAGGATGCCACTTTCCATGCTGCCTGCCACCAGATGAGGATGTCACTTGCCACGCTGCCTGCCACCAGATGAGGATGTCACTTGCCATGCTGTCTGCCACCGAATGAGGATGTCACTTGCTGCGCTGCCTGCCACCAGATGAGAATGTGACTTGCCACGCTGTCTGCCACTAGATGAGGATGCCACTTGCCATTGCCTGCCAGTGCCACCAGATGAGGATGTCACTTGCCATTGCCTGCTAGTGCCACTAGATGAGGATGCCACTTGCCATTGCCTGCCAGTGCCACCAGATGAGTATGTCACTTACCATTGCCTGCCAGTGCCACCAGATGAGGATGTCAGTGTTAAGGGCAGGAGAGTGGTAATAGGGTGTGGGCGTGAGAGATGTTCTCCCTCTGCTCCCTGCCGCACCTCCAAACACTGAAGAGTCCTGCGTGGTGCGGGCAGTGAGAGATGATGTAATCTCTCTGATCCCTGCTCACACCTCTTACAGAGTCCTGCGCTGTGAGGGCAGGAGTTGGAGTAGTGGTGATGCAGAAAGATGTGTCATCTCTGCTTGCCAGCCCACCTGGCTCTCTCATGCAGCCAACCTGCCCACAGCCCGACTGCCGGGAGCCCACGGCCCGGCAATGGGCCGTGGCCCCAGGGTTGATGATCCCTGCCATAGAGGCATATGCTCTTTTCATTTTTTATTTCAGAGCTTTACAACTACTTTATTGTTGCGGCAGAACTATCCTCCCTTTCAAACGAACCCCCCAAAATAAAAGAAAAATGCAGCCTGCATGCACAGGTCTACATTATCAGTGGCCACCCAATCTCCTAGGCATAGGTGTGCGCAGCCTATTGCATTAGGGTGTGCACACCAAATGTATTAAAACATGGACAGTGTTAGTAGGGCAGTGGATGGCATCAGTAGAGCAGTGGACTTGTCAGTAGGGCAGTGGACTTGTCAGTAGGGAAGAGATTGGTGTCAGTAGTTTTTTATTTTTATTATTTTATTTTTTTTTATTTTTTACAATATTTTTAGGAGCCCTGTTGGAGGGCTTTGGTGAAATATCAGCAGGGGGAACCTGTGCCTCACGGGGTGATTCGGGTGTCCCCAGGCACACCTGGCACACCCCTTGCACATGCCTATGCTCCTAGGAGAGAAGATATTGTGAATAAACAGCTGAGAGGATGCCAGCAGCTACAGACATGGTAGCATTTGAGATCAAATTGCTGTCAGCGCTGGAGAAGGGCAAGCTCAGCGGTTAATCTTTCATTAACACTTGCAGTGCAAGAACTGCTGCCACCCAATCATGACATACTTCCACTTTAAGGCTAGGTTCACATATGTCCGCTGCAAATTTCCCCTCCGTTTTCACTGCAAATTTCCTAAGCAGCTGTTCAGGGGTTCAGTTGGGAACTTAGATGTGGTTCAGATGCAAATTTGGAACCTGGCAGCCACCGGCATCTTTAAAGTGGTTGTCTCACCTATTAAAAAAAAAAAACACCTGCAAGGCCCCGCATACTAGCTCATTATGAAATACTTACCTCAGAACGAAGCTTCCGAAGGTCCACCCAGTCCCCGAGGAGGGAGCCGCCATCTTCCCTCCATGGATCCTTTCCAGGTATGCGGCTCCAGCACTGTGAGTGGCCAGAGCCGCGAGACGTCACTCCCGCACATGCGCGGGAGCCCGTATTTACGGCGGACTTTCCGGCAGGGTCCAGCGCTATGCACCGGGCCTTCACCAGGACAACACTGCGCATGCGCATGCGCCTGCTGACGTCAGCGCCGCTTGCAGTGAGAATATCTCCTAAACCATACAGGTTTAGGAGATATTCTTTTTACCTACAGGTAAGCCTTACTATAGGCTTAACTGTAGGTAAAAATGTAATTTTAGGGGATACAACCACTTTAACACTAGCTGGTTGTCAAGTAGTGGGCCGGGAAGCCGGTTGCGGCATCCTTAACAACGGATGACTCATCAGCTGTAAGCGGGGTTCCCCCCACTGACAGCTGAATGTAAAATAAACATTGGCGGCAATAAAAAATTGTGAAAAAAAATGGTGTGGGGGTCCCCCCAATCCATACCAGGCCCTCTCAGCTCTGGTACGGATTTTAAGGGGATCCCCGTGCCAAAATTTAAAAAAAAATAACGGCGTGGGGTCCCTCCCAAATCCATACCAGACCCTTAGGTCTGATATAGATTTTGAGGGGAACCCCCACACCAAGATTTTTTATAAAAATAGCATGGGGTCCCCCCCAAGATTCATACCAGACCCTTATCTAAGCACACAGCCTGGCAGGCCAGAAAAGGGGGTTGATGAGCGAGCGCCCCCACCGGACTATACCAGGCCACATGCCCTCAACATGGTGGGGTGCTTTGGGGCAGGGGGGCCACTTCCCCACAACCTTGGGCAGTGGTTGTGGGGGTCTGCGGGCAGGGGGCTTAATGCAATCTGGAAGCCCCTTTTGACAAGGGGGACCCCAGATCCCGGCCCCCCCTATGTGAATGAGTATGGGGTACATTGTACCCCTACTTATTCACAAAAAAAAGTATCAAAAAGAGATAAAAACACAAACACAGTTTTTGACAATTCTTTTATTAAAAATAAAAAAAACAGTGTCCTACAATGTAGATCCATCATTAATCATGATGCTCACCGCCAGACCCCAAAAAAATAAAAAATCTCTGCTCCCGACGAAGGTTACCACCATCTGCCAGCTCTGCTGAGTTCTTAAATAAGTAAGAGGCGGGGCCACCCAGCGAAGTCACCTGCTGGTACCGCCCCCCTGTGATGCTGTGCATGCTGGGTCAGTGACATCACAAGGGGGCTGTGCCACCAGGTCATGTCACCATGTGGGCCCACCCCTTACCTATTTAAGAACTTTCAAATGGCGGAGCAGGCAGGCGGCGGTAGCCATCATCATGGGCAGAGATTTTTTCTTTTCTCATGGTGGCGGTTGTAGTGATTGATGATGGAACTACATCGGGGACATTGTTTTTTATTTTTAATAAAGGAATTTCAGAAAATGTGTCAGTGTTTTTATTTATTTATGACACCTTTTGGTGAATGAGTAGCGGCACACTGTACCCCATGTTGAGGGCATGTGGCCTGGTATGGTTCAGGGAGGAGGGCGCTCACTCACACCCCCTCCTTTCCTGGGGTTTGGCAGCTACTTCACATTTCCTGGACCAGAAATTCCCATGGATGGGCCCACAGAATGAGTTTATTCTGGAAATACTAGAGTTTGCTCTAAATAATAACTGTTTCCAATTCCTAGGAACATACTATAAACAAATACAAGGCACATCCATAGGAGCCCCATGGGCACCAGCGTATGCCTGCCTCCATCTGGAGAATTGGGAAGAGGGGTCGGTTTATTGTCTGCCATTGTACCTTGAACATGTCAAATTATGGCTTAGATACATCGATGATGTTCTAGTACTATGGCATGGCTCGTCCGAATCCCTCACACTGTTTATGACACAGTTGAATGAAAACACACAGAATATCCATCTGACATTTAACTACGATGTGAAAGAAATATCATTCCTGGATTTGCTGCCAAAACAGCTGCCAACACCCTTCTAGAAGCAAGTAGCCACCACTCAAGGTGTCACGTACCTGGTGGAGTCTGACTTATGCAGGAGTAACCTCTCTTGCGACCCTGATTCGTGAACCCCTGGTAGAGCAGACAGGAGGCTCAGGAGTGAGGATGGCATGAGGGTTGAGATGGTCACCGGTGACAACTGAAGAGGTGCTTCCGGTCTCGTGCTAGTTGAGTAGAGTGGGGGTACAGGCCGGGTCGGTAGCTAGCTGGCGGTGCAGTACAGAAGGGACAGGCAGGAGAATGGTCGGGTACAGGCAGAGTTCGTTAATGGGCTGGTAGCAAAGGTACAAGGGAGCAGGCAGGAGAGTGGTCGTGGATAGCCGAGGACAGTGCAGGCGGAGTTCACACAGGGTCGAGACAAGCCGGGTCACAGGAACAGGAATCAGACAAACAGGTTTCTCAGGAACACACACTAAATGCTGTAGATCAGACAGCACTTGCTGAAAGGTGTTTCCAGTTGAAATAGAGCCGCTTGGCGCCGTTTCCAACCCGGGCGCGCGCGCACGTGAACACGCGTAAACGCGCGGGAGTGCGAGAATAGTGCTAAAGAGTCCATGGATACAGGATTTCGCCTAACATTGCCTCCCCCAAGGGGCAGCCTCCGGATGCCTAGCCGGGCCAGCTTAGCAGGATTCCTGTCCTTGAAGGACTGAATAAGTTCATCCGCGTGGATGTTGGCTTCAGACTCCCAGGAGCTTTCTTCGGGGCCGTAGCCCTTCCATTTTACGAGATACTGAACCCCGCCTGCCCTTTTTCCTGCAATCCAGGATGGATTCAACTTCAAATTCTTCCTCCCTATCCACTAACATTGGCCCAGGTGGGTCTAGGTTCCGTCCAGGAAAAGGATTTGGGGACACAGGTTTTAACAGGGACACGTGGAACACAGGATGGACCCGCAAGGAGGGCGGGAGTTCCAACTCATATGCCCCTTGGTTGACTTTTTTCTTCACCCAAAAGGGCCCAATGAATCTGGGACCCAATTTCCTTGACGGGCAGGCCAGCTTGAGATTCTTTGTGGCAAGCCAAGCTTGCTCTCCGGGCTGCAAGTCAAACTCTCCCCATCTCCCTTTGTCAAAAGTCTCCTTGTTATAGAGTCCGGGCCAGGGTTTCTTGTAAGAGTTTATTATTTTCTTCCAAGAATTTGATAGTTTCCTGGGCTGTGGGTACTATGCTTTCCGGGTTGCTGTGGGCATAAAGGTTGGGTGAAAGCCATAGTTGGCCATGAAGGGATATTGCTTGGTGGCAGAGTGCATGGTATTATTAAAGGCGAATTCCGCCATCGGTAGCAAAGAGACCCAGTTGTCCTGTGAGAATGAAGAGAAACAGCGCAGGTACTGCTCAAGTGTCTGACTGGTTCTCTCCGTCTGGCTATTAGTTTGTGGATGGTAGGCCGAGGAGAGGGCGATCTCCAGGGCGGTACACAGGGCTTTCCAAAATTTGGATGTAAATTGAACTCTGCGATCGGAGACAATACTCAAGGGAGCTCCATGGAGTGTGACTATTTCCCGGATGAAGACTTCAGCCGCTTCGCCGCAGATGGTGTACCCTTCATAGGTAAGAAGTGGGCCATTTTGGTCAATCCATCTACGACCACAAAGATGGTTGTATACCCCTGGGATGGGGGCAACTCCACAATGAAGCCCATGGCGATCATAGACCAGGCCTGTCCAGGTACAGGAAGTGGCCTTAGTAGTCCCCAAGCTTTGGCCTTACTGCTCTTGTGTTGAGCGCAGGTGGGGCAGGAGCTAACATACTTCCGATAGTCCTTCTCTACTTGGGGCCACCAGAAGGAGTGTAGCAGGAGCTCAGCAGTCTTGCGGGTTCCAAAATTACCTGCTAGCTTATGGTCGTGGCAGGAGGTTAGAACAGATAGGTGCTGCCCCTCTGGTACCTGTTCTTATGCCAGAGTCCGTCTTTTGCTACCAGTTTAGAGTCTGTTGGTTTGGGGGTCTTGGCCAGAAACTGCCTGATACAGCACAATAAGTCCCCCTGTGTCAGTAAGATGTTTCTGGTTTGTAGCACCGTGTCCGGAGTCATAGGATCCCCAGGCTTACAGAACATCCAGGACAAGGCATCCGGTTTGGTGTTCTTCAACCCGGGCCTGTACGTGAAGTGGAATAGGAAGCGTGAAAAGAATAGGGCCTTTCGGGCCTGACGGGGTTTCAGCCTCCTGGCTGATCGGAGATATTCGAGGTTCTTGGTCTGTCAGGATCAGAATAGGGTGCCTGGCTCCTTCGAGCATATAGCGTCACTCCTCCAGGGCCGCTTTGATGGCCAGTAGCTCACGGTCTCCAACGTCATAGTTTCTTTCTGGAGAGGACAACTTCCTGGAGAAGAACGCTACCAGGTGGAGGACCACTTTGACTCCTTGTCTCTGTGACAGGATGGCCCCCACAGCGACCTCAGAAGCGTCTACTTCTAAGACAAATGGCAAGGCTGGATCAGGGTGCCTCAAGACGGGTGCAGACGTGAAAAGGCTCTTCAGGGTTTCAAAGGCTTTCTGGGCTTCTTCCGCCCACACAAATCGTGTGTGCAGCTTAGTTAGCTGGGTGATCGGGGCGATGATAGCTGAAAATACCTTTATGAATTTTCTATTACAGTTAGCGAAGCCAATGAAACGTTGGACTCCTTTTTTGTCCATGGGAGCTGGCCATTCTAAAATAGCAGAGACTTTCTGGGGGTCCATAATAATGCCGGTGACAGAAATGATGAGTCCTAGGAAGGAGATGCTAGTTTGTTCTAACTCACACTTTTCAGCCTTGGCGTATAGGCCGTGCTGCTGAAGGCGGCTCAGAACACAGGCCACATGTTTGCGATGCTCTTCCAACATGGGGGAGAATATCAAAATATCGTCTAAGTAGATGATCACAAAGAGGTCCAGGTAGTCTTTGAACATATCGTTCATGAAATGCTGGAACATAGCTGGGGCATTACACAATCCAAAAGGCATCACTAAATATTCAAAGTGTCCGAACCGGGTGCGGAAGGCGGTCTTCCATTCATCACCCTCCCGGATTCGGACCAGGTTATAAGCCCCTCGGAGGTCCAGCTTGGTGAACACTGTGGCCGTTCCAAGTCTCTGGAAGAGCTCCGGGACCAGGGGCAAGGGGTAACGGTTCTTGACCGTTATCTTATTCAGTTCCCTATAGTCTATACAGGGTCTCAGGGTGTGGTCTTTCTTTTCAACAAAGAAACTTCCCGCTCCTGCTGGGGACGTAGAGGGCAGAATAAAGCCCTTTTTCAGGTTCTCATCAATGTAGGCCTTGAGAGCCACTAGCTCCAATTCGGTCAGGGGAAAGATCCTTCCAAAGGGAACCTCAGCTCCGGGAAGGAGCTCAATAGGGCAGTCATATGGCCTATGGGGTGGCAGTTGTTCAGCCCCCTTCTTGCTGAATACGTCTAGAAAAGTGTGGTAGACTGGAGGGACCGATAAGCAGGTTTCCGGATCAAGGTCCTTATCCAGACTGAGCAGAGAAGAGTTAGGCACCTCAGTTCCTGGGAAGCAGTGCTGGCAGCAGTAGGATGACAAGAATTGGGTCTCGCCGGTAGTCCAGTTGATACTTGGACTGTGGGCCTGCAGCCAGGGTAGTCCGAGGATAACCGGAAAAAAGCGTAGATGCAATGACGTCCAAGAGCAGAGTTCCCGATGCCCGTCAGGGGTAGAGGCAGGTATGCGTAGAGTCTCCTGCGTGATGACACCTGACTTAATAGGCGTGCCGTCCGCCAATCGTATTACCATCCCGTGGGATTTGGGTCGCAAAAGTCAGATCGATGAACCCGTTGCAGGCACCAGAGATGATGGCGGTCACTAGGATTCTCCTGTCGGGAAGCTGCAGGGAGAGCGGAAGGGTGAGGTAAGAGGAGGTGTTTGGTATGGCTGATGCGGTGCCACAGAAAACTGATGGACACTGGCCACCCTTGGCAGGGCACATCCGCACTATATGACTGGGCTCCCCGCAGTACAGACATAGGCGCTCATTGAGCCGGCGTTGCCTTTCTTCCATTGAAAGAGATGGCCGGTGAAGACCCCGCTGCATGGATCCAATCTGGGTGGGAGTCATTGACTTCTTGGCCAGGCATTCTCTGAGGCGCCTGTCTATCTGGATGGACAGGTCGATTAGGGCGTCCGGGGTGCGGGGTACCCCCACACAGGCCAGTTCATCTTTTAGGGGGTCGGAGAGGCCCAACCGGAACTGGTAACAGAGCACTGCCTCATTCCAGGCGGTGTCAGCACTCCAGCGCCTGAACCCCATTACGTATTCCTCTGCCACATGGTGGCCTTGTTGAAGCGCATGGAGGGCTGCCTCGGCAGTGGCAGTCTGATGAGGGTCCTCATATAGTACGGCCATAGCCTGAAAGAACAGAGTCAGGCTGTTCACCTCTGGGGCCTTTTGTTCCCATAGGCGGTGTGCCCAGGACTGGGGGTACCCCCCTAACAGGGACATCACTAACCCCACCTTTGTAGTCTCTAGAGCGAAGGTGCAGGGCTGAAGTGCAAGGTAGAGTTTGCAGGCATTGCAAAATGACCGGAACTTGGTGCGGTCGCCCGGCCAGGGAACCTTTAGGTTCCGGCGGACACACCGCCCAGGTACAGTCCATTGGTAGGCTACTTCCAGCGAACTCAAGCACCCGTTCCTCCAGTCGGGTGTAGTCATCCTGCAGGGTCGTGATGCCAGATGCAAACAGAGATCGTCCAAGGGCGAGGCCTCCTGCGCAGACTCAGGCATGGCTGTCTGATACTGTCACGTACCTGGTGGATGAGTCTGACTTATGGAGGAGTAACCTCTCTTGTGACCCTGATTCGTGAACCCCTGGTAGAGCAGACAGGAGGCTCAGGAGTGAGGATGGCACAAGGGTTGAGATGGTCACCGGTGACAACTGAAGAGGCGCTTCCGGTCTCGTGCTAGTTGAGTAGAGTGGTGGTACAGGCCGGGTCGGTAGCTAGCTGGCGGTGCAGTACAGAAGGGACAGGCAGGAGAATGGTCGGGTACAGGCAGAGTTTGTTAACGGGCTGGCAGCAAAGGTACAAGAGAGCAGGCAGGAGAGTGGTCGTGAATAGCCGAGGTCAGTGCAGGCAGAGTTCAAGCACGGTCGAGATAAGCCGGGTCACAGGAACAGGAATCAGACAAACAGGTTGCTCAGGAACACATACTAAACGCTGTAGATCAGACAGCACTTGCTGCAAGGTGTTTCCGGTGGAAACAGAGCCGTTTGGCGCCGTTTCCGGCGTGCGCGGGCACGCGTGAATATGCGTAAACTTGCGGGAGCGCGAGAATAGCGCTAAAGAGTCCATGGAAACAGGATTTCTCCTAACACAAGGTCCTTGATCCGAGGGATACCCACAGGGTAATTTCTTAGAATCCGCCCCATCTCTATAACAGAAACAGACTTTAACCGGTTCCCCACCGCGCGCCGTGTTTTCACGGCAGTGGGGGAGCGCTGCGCGAATCGCCGTAAATAAGCGGCGATTCGCATTTGGCCACCAGGGGGCGTGCGCACGCGCGCCCGCCGCACTCCTGGCAAGTGTGCCCGCGGCTTGGGCGGACCCTATGTCCGCCGGCGAGCCGCGATGAGCGGCTACAGAGAAAGAACGGGGAACCGCCAATGTAAACACGGCGGTTCCCCGCCCTGTCAGTGGGGCATGAGAGATCTACTGATCCCTGTCACTGGGATCAGTTAGATCTCTCATGCCCATGTTAGCCCAACCCCCCCACAGTAAGAACACACCCAGGGAACACGATTAACCCCTTCACTGCCCCCTGCAGGTTAACCCCTTTATTGCCAATGACATTTATACAGTAATCAGTGGACATTTAAATTTCTGATCGCTGAATAAATGTCATTGGTCCCAAAAAAGTGTCAAAATGTTCCGACATGTCCGCCCCAATATCGCATTACCGCTAAAAATCGCAGATCGTCCGCATTACTAGTAAAAAATTTAAAAAAAATAAAAACCCCAGAAATGAATTCTCACCATCCGTAAACGCGGCCACTTTTGCGCAAACCAATCAATAAACGCCAATTGCAATTTTTTTTATCGCAAATATGAGGAAGAATATAAATCGGCCAAAAACGGTGAAAAAAAATGTTTTTTTATATTTTTTTTTTGGATTTGAATTTTAGCAAAAAGTAAGAAATTTGGGTTTTTTGCAAAATGGCCGCTTTTCTTTTGTTTATAGCGGCGATCAGAAATGACGCAGAGGCAATCAAATACCACCAAAAGAAAGCTCTATTTGTGGGAAAAAAAGGACGCAAATTTTGTTTGGGTACAACGTCGCACGACCGCGCAATTGTCAGTTTAAGCGACGCAGCGCCGAATCGCAAAAAGTGCTCTGGTCCTAAAGTGGGAAATTCTTCCGGGGCTGAAGTGGTTAAAGAGGAGGCCAACCAATTCTATAAAAGGTTGAGAGAGAGGGGTCACCCACATAGGTCCCTCAAAAGATCTAGGAAGCGTGCCCTGTTAACAAAATGGACAGATTTGCTTGTACCGAAAGCCCATCAAGAGAAGAATGCGATAATCCATGGTCCCACAAGGATAATTACTACATTTGGGACACAATGGGAAGAGGTGAGGGCCATTCTATCTAGGCATTGGCATGTCCTTACAAGGTCTCCACAAATGGCTTCCATTGTGGGCCCTCACCCAGCTATGGTTGCCAAAAGAGCAAGAAACCTGACGGATGAACTGGTAAGGTCCGAATATACTAGCCCGGCTCCACGTACATGGCTGAACTGCCAGCCTTAAAAGGAATGTACCCCTGTGGAAAATGCCACATCTGTGGTTATGTGGAGAAAACTGCATCTTTCTCAGACGCCAAAGGAGAACATAGTTACCAGATTAACCAGTTCATCAATTGCGATACCACAAGGGTGCTGTACATGTTTGAATGTCCATGCCATAAATTATATATTGGAAAAACTATACGCCCTCTTAAAACAAGAATAGGCGAGCATCTGTGCAGCATTGGATCACCTGAAGATAAGACCCCTATTGGCGAGTACTTTGCAAGATACCACAACCGAAAACCAGCAGAACTGAAAGTGAAAGGCTTCTATGCACTTAAACTCTCAAATAGGAGAGGTGACTTCGATAGAGTACTGCTCCAGAAAGAAAAGGAGTGTATCTTTAGACTGGGGACCCTTGTGCCACAGGGGTTGAACACCGAACTCAATCTGCAAGTGTTCTTAAACCCCTAGTCAGGATCCCATGCTGTTTCATTTTCCACTTGATATGTGAAACTGATTTCCACTGGCTTTTTCCATCTGACTAAGCCACGATTATTAGACTTAATTTCTGTTATTTATATGCAGATGTTTAACAAATCAAAAAGATATATTTTCCTTTTCAGATGAGCTATTTATGACTTTTTGACTGTTGTTTTAGTCTTTGGCCACAAGATGGCAGCACTAGCCATGTGATCAGTCATTAAGAGAAAGTCTGCATTGATATTCTACCTGGCATCCACAAGATGGCAGCACCAGGTACAGACTGGTTGTAGTGCAATCACTGATACCCTCTCTTAGAGGACAATCTAATGACGTTATGACCTCACCGGAAGTACCGGGTTAGGGGTCACCGGCCAAATTCTCATAAAAAGGCTGAAATTCAGCCGGGCATTCAGCCCTTATGAAACCTACGGCTTGTAGGTGAAATGCGTCGGTAATCTGTGCCTGCGTTTGCCCACTGTCATCTACCAGCCAGGGCTCAACTTCCATCTAAAGCCCCCTAGTCACCATCCGCGATCCGGAAGTGAACCACGGAAACTGGAACTGAACAGCTGCTCGTCCCCAAGCAAGGTTCTACTGCCCAGTCACTTCAATCCCTCGATCCTTGGTCACCAAAAGGACCTCCTTATGGATGCAGCAAGGCGGAAACTCCAGATATAAAGCACCAACTCAGGACTTCCCATATGTGAGTTCCTATGCTTTCTTGAGACTGCTTTACTTCATATGGTGATAAGGAGCAGACATGACTCTGGGCTGCGGTGTGCCCTTTCAGTGTCCATTACCCCTATGTTCCATGTCTTTCTCCCTATGAAATTGCAAAGTGGAGGTACGACTGCATGAGTGTTTGCAGTGTCTGTTTTCAATTGGATTTCCCCACTGTGCACCTGCATACTTTCTTGAAGGAAGATACGATCAGACTACATGAGGCTTTTGTGAGGTTTGGTGTTAACCCTGCAATTCAAGATTCACTCTGCATACCTGCTGTCAAAGCTAAGGGACACTGCTGTATGCCTGCATGGATCTGGTTTTCACCTAGTACAGCACATATTTTGCATTTGTCTCTGGTTGTGATGGTTTATGTCAGTGTTACGATGACTCTGATTGTAGACACATAGGGTAACTGGAGGTCCTATATATACATACTGACACTTACATTTGAGGTGGCGTATGTCAAGGTTTCCCAGATTACCCTCAGTCTTCATTAACCCTTTGAATGCCATCTAGGGTTGCCACCTGTACGGGATTCCCCCGGACAGTACGGGTTCTGAATCATCTGCCCGGTTTTCAGACTGCCTGAAACCCGGACAGACCATTCAGGCAGGGGGAGCCTCATTAGCATGCCTGCTGCTGTAGAGACAGCAGCAGTGTCATTGCTTTTAAATACACACACTGTGCTGGTGTGTGTAGTGGCATTGGAAGCTCCTTTCTGGTCTCCCCCCCCCTCCCTCCCCAGGGTCTCAGTTATCTCTAACTTTGACCCCCCCCCTAATCAAAAGTGCTGTGTGCTGGGAGAGCCGGGAGGCGGAGCTCAGTGCAGTTACTGTCGGGACTTGGGCTGCTGATCACTACACACAGGGAGGAAGAGGTGAGCTGAGTTTTTTTTTTCAAGAAAGTTTCCTAGGGTGGAAGATTGCAAAGCTTCAGGGGGATTTCTTTTTGATGGATGACATTGCAGTGTAAAGATAAGGAGAATCGGAAGAGACAGTGAGCGAGTGAGTGGGGGGGGGGGGAGGGGGTCTGCAGCCATCTGACAGATATCTCTTCATCTGTCTATGCAAACATTCCCCAATTTAAGACCATTCACTTAACCCTGTGTGTGTGTGGCGAATCCACACCTCTGATTGTACAGCCTCATAGGGTTATATGAATGGTCATCAATTACCTTCATATCATCTGTGCTAGGGGCTGGCATCACATTCTTTTCATTGAGTAGTACTGTTCCACGACTCACGAGTCTGTCACTACAGATATTAGTTTTTTCGATAACACGAGTAGATGATTATGTACCTTGTCATGATGAGTTACTTTTCTTACACTACGGTCGGGGATCGTGTCTACTATACTTCCATTAACTACTGGTAAGTATATTGGGATACTCCGACATGTTAGTCTCCACACCTAAGCGGTGTGTGTGTGTCCCAATTCACTTACCAGAATTTAACCCCTTACAAACGTATCTGTCTACTTCTCTATAGACAGTCTACCGACGTCTGGGGGTGGGGGGGGGGGG
>BLSH010446985.1:217656-235025 GCA_018402905.1 Glandirana rugosa | reverse complement strand
GTTCCCCCCCCCCCCCCCGAGCTCTGTGTGCAGGCAGCTATGTGTGTGTATGTGATGCTGGGTACCTGACGGCCAGCAGCGCCAAGTCTCCCCCTGGTCCGGAGGCGCTCTTGTTGCTTGCTCCCTCGGTCCTTGGCAGCCTCCGTCTACCGCCTGTCCTCTTCCTCTGGGCTGTCCTCCGGCCCAGGCCGCACTCTTCTTAGAGCAGAGAGGAGGTGGGCTAATGGAGGCTCTGGGAGCACTGGGGTGGGCGGCTGCGTCTGCTCCTGTTCTTCTCTTCGGGGGTCAGGGAGGGGGTGGAGCTCACCTCTCTCTCCCGCTCTCTCACATCACTATAACTGCCCTCCTTGCTGGCCACCTTCCCCAGAATCCCCACCGCTATTTGCTGCCACCGGCCGAACTCTGCATATAAACCGGCTCACTGAGCCATCGGCCCACCTGGAAACTCCTGGTAGTCCCGATGGCCAGTACAGGCCTGACTGTGCTTTCCAGACTTAGTGGTTTCATTTTGAACCAAATACACATAGTCCTACCAGCACTAAGGGGGTGGTCCTGTCAGGTGGCAATCAAATGTACATATCAGGGATTGGCACATAGGACTAATAGCGAGATTGGATGTCCCTTTTTGGAGCATAACACTTTTTTGAGTGGATGCCATCAGGGTTTCCCAAGACTCCCCTAAGGGTCCGCAGCACCACACACTTGCACTTCTGCATTGAGGGTCTATGATTGTTATGCTGTACACCACTGGCTGTGTGCATATGGCTGAGCTTGTGAGCGAACTTTTTTAATTCACAACGTTGTTATTTTATGTCGAGTGTCCATTTTTGTTGCATTGTATTTGTGTATGTTTGATGACCTCATTACATATCTTTGACATTTTTCCAATAAAGTATTTTTCAGATTAATAACCGCAGTCAGCTCCCTCTCCAGTGTATGTTTTTCAGTTCATTGGAGGTAAGGACACTCTTTCCTTGGGGAAACCTTCTCCCCTATTGTCTAGTGTGTAGTATTTATGTGTCTACTTGGGAGCTCCACCCTGAGTTGGTGAGATGGTATATCTGATATTTAGCTGACCCGTCCCTGGTATAGGTCAGCAGATATCTGCCTTTTTATCCTTTTGTTTTTTGTTAGTGTATATCCCCTCCTTTCCTGGCCTGCCAGGCTGCATGCTTGGATAAGGGTCAGGTATGGATTTCGAGGGGGACCCCACGCCGTTTTGCTTTAAATTTTGGTCGGGGGTTCACCTTAAAATCCGTACCAGACTGGCCTGGTATGGATTGGGGTGGAACCCCTACGCTGTCTTTTTTTTCTGATCTAATTTGTGTTGAAAACTGATCCGATATGCGATTTAGATGCCTTCCCATAGAAGGAAATGGCCTGGAATTTGCATATGAACCGCACCGGAGTGCTCAAAAAAATTCACAGGACTTTTTTCAAATTTGTAATGAATTCGCACAGCTGCTGCAACGCACATACAGTATGTGAACCGGATGCATAGAAAACTGGTTTAACCACTTCAGCTTCGGCAGGTTTAACCTCCTTCATGGCTAGGCCATTTTTTGTGATACGGCACTGCGTTATTTTAACTGACAATTGCGCGGGCGTGCAACGCTGTACTCAAACAAAATCGATGTCTTTTTTTCCCCACAAATAGAGCTTTCTTTTGGAGATATTTGATCACCTCTGCGCTTTTTATTTTTTGCACTATATACAAAAAAAGACCGACAATTTTGAAAAAAATATACTTTTTTTTACTTTCAGCTATAAAACATATTCAATAATAAAATGTAAAAAAATCGAATTTGTTCATCAATTTAGGCAAATATGTATTCTTCTATTGATTGTTTTATGAAAAAGTTATCGTGCCTACAAACAATGGGATTTTTTTTTTTCATTTTTACTAGTAATGGCAGCAATCAGCGACTTATAGCGAGACTGCGATACTGCTGCGGACAAATCGGACACCTAACTGACACTTTTGTCACTTTTTGGGGACTAGTGACACTAATACAGTGATCAGTGCTAAAAAATATGCACTGTCACTGTACTAATGACACTGGCAAGGAGGGGGTTAATATCAGGGATGATCAAAGGGTTAAATGTGTTCCCTGGGAGTGCTTGCTAACTGTGGGGTGCTTTGACTGGGGGAATGTAAAGATCTGTGTTGCTGCTTAGCAGCAACACGGGATCAGCACATTCCCCTCTCACAGAACGGCAGTCTGCTTTGTTTACATAAGTTCTGCTTTTCTCACAAACGATTGGCAGGTCCCGGAGGACATTGCGTCCGACGGACCAACAGATTGGCTCCCGCTGTGTCCAATCACAGCGGGAGCGGGTCACCGGTGGCGCGTGCGCCCCAGACACGGAAGCGTCAGATCATGCACTAGGTACGTGATCTGGCACAGAGCGGCCGCCCTGACGCAGTATATGTACGGTGGGCGGGCACTAACTGGTTAATGCACATATCATGCGAATCGGATGCGGTTCAAAACACATCTAATTTGCATATGTGTAAACTGAGCCTAAAGTGAAGTTTTACTTTAAAATGGAAGGCAAAGTCTATCCTCAGACATATAAAGTTACAAACAGCAGCAGAGGAGGTGACATTGTGTCCCATGTTCAGAGCCGGCCTCGTGGTACATATTTGCAGTCTTTGCTTCATTGTATTTGATTTAACAAAAGGCTGCCCTGACAAGATGTAAAAGATCCTAGAAGGACCCCATGTGGCTTCTGTGTTGCATTTCAGAAAATATTCAAAAGGCTGAGACAGAATCATGCAACCTTTCCAGAGCGGACCGGAGAGTAGCAGGAGATAGGAAATTGTGTGTATCTCCCGATTGTAAGGTTTTTAGGCTTGAAACAAAAACATACAAATCATAATTGTCCTTCTGATGGAACCAAAACCCCTCTGTCCCTCTTTACTACAAGACCTTGCTTCTTTTCCTGTCGCATAGACCTCTCTGATTAAAGTGGAACTCGACTGCATCTGAGCGCCACAAACTGAAAACACTATTTAATTCATTTTTAATATTCATCACAAACTCCCCCATCCATCCATGTCTCCATGCTTTATTTTATTGAGAAAAACCTTGAAAAACAACCCCCCTAGCATTTCTAGACATGGCCATCTTGAGTAAGGGCAGATAATTCATGTAGCATTTACTTCCTGGAATCCATCTGCCCTTAGCTCATGCATGCAGACAGGAGGGTGTGCTTTGCTTTAACCACTTCAGCTCCGGAAGGTTTACCCCCCCCTTCCTGACTGGGCCATTTTTTGCGAAACGACTCTGCACTACTTTTAGACCCCTTTCACATGGGCTTGTCCGTTTGCGGAGTCCACTCTGCTCAGCAGGGATCGATCAGCTGATCCCCGCTGAGCAGGCAGATGGCAGATCTGTCTCCGCTCATCTCTACGGAGATCGGATGAAACCGGATCTACAGATGGATGGTAAGTAGATTGCAGAGGCGATCTAAGAGTAGATCTGCTTTGATCACCTCTATGGCCTTGGAGGACCAGAGCGACGTCTTGACGTCACTTCCGGTCCAGGGTGGAAGTAAGCATTTTTTATTTTTTTTAAGCAAAAGATCAAAAAAATGTAATTTGATCTTTTGCTTTTAAAGGTAAAGAAGAAATTTAGGGCCTTTATGACCCCGGATCTCTTCATAAAGAGGACCTGTCATCATTATTTCTATCACAAGGGATGTTTACTTGCCTTTTAATAGGTATAAAAGTGACAAAAAAAACTAAAGGGACAGTGTGAAAGTAAAAAAATAAATAAATAAGAAAAGAAAAAATGTAAATGCCCTCATCTCTCCATGCTTGTGCGCAGAAGTGAACACATAAGTAAGTTGCGCAAGCATATATAAACGGTGTTCGCACCACATATGTGAGGTATTGCCATGAACAATAAAGCGAGTGCAATAATTCTAACACTAGAATTGGAGATGTGCGGGAGAAAAAAGGGAGAAAAAAGACTCCTGCACCATTTTCTGTGTGAATCCAGTGCGAGTTCAGCCATACAACTGTCTGGCTTAAACTCAAAAATAGCCAGAAAAGGCCTGGTCTTCAAATGATAAACAGTATAGACACTTATTTGTAGGCTCCATTCACACTTGTACGACTCCAAAGTTGCAACTTTGGATGAGTGCAACTTGGATACGACTTTGGCTTTGACCAGTGATAATGGACAACTGTTGCCCACAAATTGGATTGTAGAACCTTCAGGTATGACTTTCATGCAACGTCTGAGGGTTAACATTGAAGTCTATGGCCCTCAAGTTGCATGAAAGTCGTACCAAAGTAGTGCATAAAGCACTCTGAAGTTGCTGCAATTTAAGTCATGCATATGAATGGCTATCATTGGAAAACACAAGGAATGACTTGTCATGCAACTTTGATGTCCAAGTCACACAAGTGTGAATAGAGCCCTAATGTTTTACATAGCTATACCTGCAAAAGGGGCCTGAAGTCATCGAGCAGGACTTAATTATCTGACTTAAGTTCCACTTTAGTTTGTGTCTTTTATATTTGCCCGGAGTTTGGCTTTAACAAAACAGAACCAGATAAAATGAAGTTCTACAAGCAGAATATTAATATTTATATTTTTATGGCATAGGCGTAGGAGCTGAGAATTAATTATGCTTGCCAGTGTGGCATATTTTACTTGTATATACAAATCTGCTGTGAAATTCAAGCAGGAACGCTTTGTATTCAAATGCAAAGTGGCATCGCCTGGTTTTGCGCAGCAAATAAGCAGATTACAAGTGTCCTCACTTGGCGTACAGGCGCTCGTTGAGAATCCTGCAGCCGGTGTAAATAAAATTATCTCCTTAGAAATTCTCTGACCTCATTTGTCAATGTCAGGAAAACATCCATCTGAGCACGTGGTGCGCAACGTTCCCGCCTTTCCTTTCATGGAGGAATCTTTGCGCTCATTGTCACCGGACGGGAAATGCTGCAGCAGCCATTCGATGCCCTTGTAGATCACTGTTCATGTTTAGGCCTTTTGTTATTTCAAGGTAAACCTTTACAATGCGTACCTTGACCGCTGAGAAAATGAAGCACTTGGTAGACGTAGGTGGATGCTCAAAGCATTATTGACTGGCGGGGATAATGGGTTCGTGATGGTAAAAGTGTCAAATTAGAAAAGGAAGAAAAAAAGGATGAGAACAACTATTCAAGATTTTTTTTTGAAGAGCTGTTTAAGCAAAAACATACATTGATTATATAGAAGAGAGTCCAAATAGGCCGGTGGTGTCATCTCATTCTGTTTAAAGGATAAGTGCACTTTAAAATGAAAGGCACTTATGCTTTTTTAACCTGAACTAACCAAACCCACCCTCCTCTTCCTTAGATGCATACTTACCTCCATCTGACGGCCGCTGTTTAGCTGTTTTGATTACATCCAGCATCTCAAGTCTTCAATGACCTGGCCACACCTGTGCATTGCAGATCTATACACATCTATGGGACTGTCTCAGGTTGTCTCTAATCAGGACACAGACCCATAGAAGTCTATGGGGCACTGATGTTCAGGTACAGCTAGGACGGTGAAGACTTGGCCACTGGATGTAAACAAATGCAGAACCGTAGCCGTCAGATCAAGGTAAGTATGCATCTCTGGAGGGGTCAGTTGGTTAGGTTAAAGTGGTTTTAAAGGTAAAGAACAATTACAGCCAACTCCTCTGCTCTATTAATCTCTCCTAGACTGTGTAAATTTTTTTTTTTTTTTAACAATGCCTGTAAATGCCTTGTCTTCCATCTCTTCTAGCCGGTCACGTGACCTCCGGCCGCCCTATTCCTCCGATCTATGGGCTACAGTGGGAGCGGCTGAGATCCCCCTCTGACATCAGCCGGGGAGGTCATGTGATCGCTGTGCTGGCTGCTCAGCCTCTCCTGCTGTAGCCCTTAGATGGGGGAGAGCGGCCGGAGGTCACGTGACTGGCCAGAAGAGATCGACAATAATTTATTTACAGGCATCATGTTACAAATTCATCCAACGTGTCCTCATATGTATGCATTATTTCTCCTGTGTCACAAATGTAGTCTACCTTCACAATCCATTCCTCTATACTAGAAAACAACCCTTTGGCTGTAATCAATACATATGGCATGAGGGACATCTTTTACCAGACAGCTGATATTTCTGTTTTATGAAACAGGAGCCTCCAGGAGTCCATCCGTACACTTTTTTCCCATTATTTATTGAATCATTTTGGTTAAAAGTTAGAGGAGACCCCCCCCACCGAAAAATGTAAAGTCGGCAGCTACAAATACTGTAAATACTGTAGCTGCTGACTTTTAATAGTAGGACACTTACCTGTCCAGGGAGCTGCCGCCATTTCTTGTAAAGGAGACTGGCAATGAAGCCTTGAGGCTTCACAGCCTGAACCCTACTGTGCATGCGCGAAGCGTGCTGCGCTTTGTGAATGGCCTGGTGGCAGGGGAAGGAGGAGGGGGGGGCAAACTTCCTGGGGACCTTGCCGCGGAGAGATCACCCGGAAGTGGGGAAGGGTACCTGTCAGAAACTGTGAGGGGGCGTTTAACCATTCCTTATTCTATTCAAAAATAACTGCACTAAAAACAGACTTTAGCATTTAAGCAAAAACTGTGTAAAAAATCTCAATTGGATTTAGTTTTGCACCCATTTAAAATTGAAATAGGGATAAGCTAAATGTTCCACTTGAACCAAAATTCCCAGCAAATTGGGCCAAACCCCATCTTTTATTATTCAGAACCTGTCCTTGACTTCCAGGCATGTGACTTTGCCTAAACTGAAATTATATCAGCCTGCTGCAGGCAGGTAGAAACATTTCCTCAGTCTCCTCTACCCCAGTGATCAGACTGTGCATTGTACTTTTGTAGTAAGTCACAAGGTGAGAGACTACAGCAAGGGCTGTTCTGTGTCACACATTTGTGAACACAGCCAAGAACAGTACAGACATCACAATTTATATGCTTGTGTCTTCTCTGAGCTGATGTTTACCATGATGGTGCTGTCCTAAAGAGAAAAGCAGATGAATACTATCTGAGTAAAGGTACAGGTGGCATCGGGCTCACAAATCTCACACAAGATTACATTATAGAAACTTTACTAACATTTAGCGAATCGTAACATTTACCACCCAAACAAATGTAAGGCTTTTGCATTGGTCCATGTTCAAGCTCTCGCCTCAAATTACCAAAAACTGATATACCCATGCTTGGATCTGCACACATAGGCCTTGTAGTTCTAAGTGGGAAACGTAGAGCACGCTCCAGTACATTAAAAGGTCCTATAAAAGGTTCACAAGCTCATTTACCAGGCTTGGCACTCTTCACTGTGGAGGTCCAAGCAGGAATTGTGGCATACTATGCTGAGAATTGCCCTGGCACTTGCCAAAAGGGGTGCCTTGGCTCTTGCCACAAGTGGTATCTTGGTTCTTGCCACAAGAGGTGTCTTGGCTCTTGCCATAAGGGGTGTCTTAGCATTTGCCACAAGGGGTGTTTTGGCTCTTGCCACAAGGGGTGTTTTGGCTCTTGCCACAAAGGGTTTCTTGGCTCTTGCCACAAGGGGCGTCTTGGCTCTTTCCATAAGAGGTGTCTTGGCATTTGCCACAACGGCTGTCTTGGCTTATGCCACAAGGGTATGTCTTGGCTCTTGCCATAAGGTGTGTCTTGCCTCTTGCCACAAGGGGTGTCTTGGCTCTTGCCATAAGGGGTGTCTTGGCTAATGCCATAATGGGTGTCTTGGCATTTACCACAATGGCTGTCTTGGCTCTTGCCACAAGGGGTGTCTTGGCTAATTCCATAAGGGGTGTCTTGGCATTTGCCACAAGGGGTGTCTTGGCTAATGCCATAAGGGGTGTCTTGGCATTTACCACAAGGGGTGTCTTGGCTCTTGTCATAAGGGGTGTATTGGCATTTGCCACAAGGGGCATCTTGGCTCCTGTCATAAGGGGTGTCTTGGCTCTTGCCACAAGGAGTGTCTTGGCTCTTGTCACAAGAGGTGTCTTGGCACTTGTCACAAGGCGTGTCTTGGCATTTGCCACAAGGGGTCTCTTAGCTCTGGCCACAAGGAGGGCAAGTCAAACTACACAGATTGACCGGGGTAGTTACTCATTCTTTTATCACAATTGTACTGAACTTTACAGTCAGTCTGGGTTGGCACACTCTACTTGTCTGTTTTCCACCCTCCTTCCCTGCACAGATCTGGTACCCCTACCATGGCAGGCAACCACCACCTTCTTCAACCAGGCATGTACCTATGACACATCCTTGCCAACTCCAATGGCCAAACCCCATCAACAATGACTGATGACTGTAGTTTCCCACGTAGCCAAGGAATCCATCTTAGACTCCTGATCTACACCCTGCATCCTCTGCCAGTCCACTTCCCTGGTCCCCTTTCCCACTCTTCCAGGTGAAATGACTTCATCATCATTCAACCTACGTCTTGTGATCCCAGAGTGTCAAGGACCCACCCTCCGGGGATTACATTTCTCTATCCTACACCCAAAAGCAGTGGTGTCCAACAGGCAACCCACTGGCTCTTTGTGTGTGGCGGCGGCATCCTAGGCTGGGCTGCCACCTGTGTGTGTTCTCCACTTGACAGTATAAGTTTACTTTTCCTGGTTCTCATTGGGGAGAGAGAGTAGCGTGAGGTAAGATCATGTAAGGAGGAGGTTCATTTTCACTGCCATTGTGCTGACCACCAATGCGGGGAAGAGGTTACATTTCAACGTCATAGCACTGATCACCAGTGGTGAGTGGTGGAGGCTTAAATTTTACCCCAGCAATGGGGGTGAAAGGGTTTAAAAATTTCACTGGCAGGGCGCTGATCACTATCGATGGGGATTTACATTTTACTCACGCTGACCTGATAACCAGTGGGGTTGGGAGGGGGAGGGTAAATTTCACTGACCTGACCACCAGTGGGTGGGGGGGTAAAAACTGTCAATGACTACTGATGTTGAGAATTAAATATCACTGCAACTGAGCACCAGTGCAGGAGAAGGGTTAACAGCACTGACACCAATGCTGGAGGTCATTATTGCAATCATTGGCAGCAATGGGGGAATCATTATTGCAGTCACTGATAACAGCGCTGGAAATTATTTTTGCGATCACTGGCAGCAATGGGGTCATTATTGCAGTCAACAACACTAATGCACTAATGTTGGGATTCTTTTCTATTATGGTCACTAAAACTAATGCTAGGTTTTTTTTTATTGTGGTCAATGACCCCACTGCTTGGGGATATTAGTCAGTGCCACTATCTGCGCCTGTGCACTCTGTAAATAAAGAGTGACTACAGTGATGCCCCCTCCAGGGTCAGGACAATGACAAACTGCACTCACAATATGTCCTTGGTCTTCTGGGTTGAGTGAGGCTAGGTATCATTTAGGAGTGAGGACATCTTGTGGTGTAATAGAAGTACTGCATGGTACAGGTGCAGCACAAGCATTTTTCTTTTTTTTTTTTATACTATTGGGGGCAAATTAACTTTTTTAATTAACCCAGAGTTGGGCTTTCAATTATTCTTATTACATGCGTATAAAAGTTCCCTCTGTTAACCGTAATACTGCTCTCTGTGACTGGTAACATTGTTATTAATTGCACACAAGCAGTCAACCTGGTGACAATTTTAAGAAAGGGAATATGCTGGGAACTCAATGTAATTAATGGGCCGATTAAGTGGAATTGCTAAATGAGGGGTCATTTTCAAGTCGGAAGACCATAATGTTCTTAAATTTACATCTGCCCGATCAATTATTTAAGTAACAAAAACTATCAATCAATTAACAATTAATCTCCAGATTAATCAATATAATGGCCTTTTAAAAAAGGCGAGCAGAGTCGATCTTCGCCCAGATTGGCAATTAGGCAACGCTCTCTTTATGATATCCAGGATCCAATTAATAGATTTAATGAGACAACTTGCAGAAGCTCTAAATTGATTTGCCCTCGCAGGTCTTAGTCAATCCCGCTAGCGCTTCCAGCTGCTGCCCCCAATAGTGTCCTGTGCTAATTTGTCTGTATTTTGGAACCATGCTGGTATGTACATGTACCACTCCTGACGGTCTTGTCATTTTATCATAACTTTGTGACAAATAAATCATATAAAAAGTATCTAAATGCAAGGGGGAGATGAGTTCTGTAGTCCACAGATAGAACTGGGATCTAATAACAGTCAGCAGAGGCAGAGGGCACAGGTCACTGGATTTCTGGCAGGATCAACAGCTATTTTTTTTACATTTATTGAACGGAGATAACAAAATGCTTTCAACGGTACATTAAACAGACCAAAAGGTAACAAATAAGAGACATTCATTGTCAGTATTTACATACACTTTGTGTATGCACACTCTGTATGCATGTATTTGTATAGTATGTACTAAGTCTGTACAAGATTTCAAATATCCATTATCTATTATTAGAATAATCACACCACAGCTGTCTACCATTAAAGTGGTTGTAAAGCCTGAAGATTTTTTTACCTTCATGCATTCTATACATGAATGTAAAAAACCTTGTGGGTGCAGCAGCCCCCCAGCCCCCCAATACTTACCTGAGCCAGATCTTGATGTGCATAAGAGCCTTGGCTGTCGCGGCTCTCCCGCTCCTCATTAGCTGAAACAGCAGCAGGAGCCATTGGCTCCCACTGCTGTCAATCACAGCCAGTGAGCCAATGAAGAGAGAGAGGAGGGCAGGGCTGAGCCGAAGCTCTATGTGTCTCATGGATGCATAAAGCGGGGCTCGGGAGCAAGCGCACACCAGTGCCCCTATAGAATATTGCTCTTGGGGGCACTAGTCAAGGGGGAGGAGCCAGGAGTGCCAGCAGGGGACCTGAGAAGAGGAGGATCTGGGCTGCTCTGTACAAAACCACTGCACAGAGCAGGTAAGTATAAAATGTTTGTTTTTTTTTTAAAGCTGAACCTTTAATTCCACTTTAAAGAATATGTAAACCCAACATTCCATATTCCTGATATGTGGCTGCTGTACCATGTACTTGTCTGAAAAAGTGCCCTGTTCTCTTTGTATTGCTTCTTTTATGTGAAATCCTTGGTGTTCCTGCCAGTCCCTCTGCTGTCCTATTAAAAACTGACTACGCTAGGCATGAGAGCACAGCATGGTCGGTTTTCTAGTTGTGCTGAGAAGTCAGCCTGCTTTCCTCCAATGATCAGACTTGTCCTGACACCCCCCTCTCCCCTGTACAGCTATTCATTGTGCTGCTCTTTCTCCTCCTCTGCAGCTGGGAACACTTATAAAAAAGGGGGAAAATGTATTTATGATGTTTTTTCTATCTATACACAAATGTTTGCCTTTCATTTCTAGTTTAAACTGAATGGGTCCTTTTACATGGTGAGGGATCACATATACTTTAAAGCCCATTTCCAGATGAAACTTTTTTTTTATATTTCTTTTTTAATATTTTGTAGAACTTTAGGAGAGGATATCGTTGCTGTCTGCGCCATTGTCAAAACTTTCTGTCCCCTTGTCACTTGCAATGAAGATACAAAGTCAAAACTTTATTTATAGTGGGGAAAGGTTAGAACCTTGGAGTGATTCCCCTCCATTTCCTTTCCAAGCTTTGCAACAAGAAGTGAGAGAAAATCCCCCCAAAGTGAGGGGTGACCCCACTGTAAAATTTCCCCTCAACTACTACATTTTTAGATTTCCCTTCATACCCGTCACTGATGAATCTATCTACTGTATACTGGAAACCGGATACTTTCAGACCAGTGTTAATTTTGGCAGCAAATTTCGATTTAGTTTTAGTCTTAGTCTTAGGACTAAAATGGCATTTTAGTTTTAGTCCCATTTTAGTCTTCTGCAATTGTTTTAGTTTTAGTCGTATTTAGTCGACTAAATGTCCAGGACATTTTAGTCGACTAAAATCATTTTAGTACACTAAAACTAATTATAGTTGTCTACAATCTAATGGGTGTAGTTAAATTGTAATGCATTATTTAAGCATTTCTCCACAATTCCCAAACTCATTATATACTGCTGGAGTGAAAAATTGAATGCTATTATTTATGGTATTGAGGTCTGAACATCACTACAGACCAGTGTTCATTTCAGGGGCGTTACTAGGTCTACAAAAGATCTGGGGCTAGAGCCCATAGCAGCAAAGTAGAGGCATACGCTTGAGCGGGCATACACATATATATATATATATATATATATATATATATATATATATATATAAACATCATTACATTTCTGTGGATCCCCCTTACATCAGGGTCCCCAGAGAGCACCACCATTTTCATCAGTGTCCCCAGAGAGCCCCTTCCTTACATCTGGGTCCCCAGAGAGCCCCTTCTTTACATCAGGGTCTCCAGAGAGCCTCTTCCTTACATCAGGGTCTCCAGAGAGCCCCTTCTTTACATCAGGGTCCACAGAGAGCCTCTTCCTTACATCAGGGTCCACAGAGAGCTCCACCTTACATCAGGGTCCCCAGAGAACACCCCTATACATCAGGGTCCCCAGAGAACCTCCCCATATATCAGGGTCCCTAGAGTTCCTCCCCATACATCAGGGTACCCAGAGAGCCTCCCCATACATCAGGTGGAGGCTAGGGCCGAGCCGGAACCCGTGCTAACACGGCTCAGTCTGCCCCTGCCTCCTGCATTCCAGACCGAGACATACCTGCAAATTGCAGAACTGCACCCACCCGGTAAGAGACTCGGGGCTATAGGCCTCAGACTCGGGGCTGTAGCCCCAATAGCCACCCCCTAGCAACGCCCCTGGTTCATTTTGACGTCAAATTTCAAATTAGTTTTAGTCTTTCTTTTGACTAAGATGCCATTTTAGTTTTAGTGATATTTTAGTCCTCTCAATTGTTTTAGTCTTATTTTAGTCGACTAAAATAGTATTAAGTTAGTCAACTAAAATGTTTTAATCAATGAAATTAACACTGTTTCAGACTTAGGCCCCACACACACAGTCAGAAAATCGTACGAAAAATGCCGCTTTAGAAGCGATCGTACGATAATCGGATCGTTAGTACAGAGCTTTCAAAAGCTGATAATGACAGTTCATCTGCTATTATCCGATCGGACATGCACGAAAAATTTTCTTATGATGCCAGATTGTTTGATTTTCGTTTAATCAGGACAGTGGTCGTTTGATAATACAGTCCAAATACACTACAAAACACGACATCACTTCTGAATTTTTATTCTATCGTACGAGAATTCTTGTGAGTTTAGTAAACTTTTCAGGTTCGATCTGAGATTAGCATGCAAAAAAAACCCAGATGATCATTTGTCTGATAATTGTGTGTGCCAGGCATTAGTGTATCTAAAGGCAGTATTGGTACTAACCTGTCCCTAATTAGAGCGGAGTTCCACCCAAAAGTGGAACTTCCGCTTTAAAGGAAGGTGACCCCCCGACATGCCACAATTGGCATGTCATTTTTTTTTAGGGGGGGGCTGTTTTCCCAGGGTCCCAGTTCCACTTCCTCACCTACAGCCGCGGAGCCGGAAGAAAGTTCACCTTCCTCACCCTCCCTCTCGGCGATATTCTGGGACACGTCACAGGTCCCAGGAGATACTCTGCCCATTCAGAAGGCCAAAGCTGGGTGCCCACACTTGTGATGCTGCCACCACTGAGGGAAGGGCGATAAGAGTGAGCCTCGGGTGACCGCATCGCTGGAGCCTGGGACAGGTGAATGTCTGATTGTTAAAATCAGCAGCTACACTTTTTGTAGCTGCTGACTTTTAACTGGGTGGAACTCTTTAAGTGACTGGTGTAAATGTTTACAGTCTTCTTGATTCAAGCGGAATTTCACTCATAATGTTAAGCGCGGCTCGTTCTCTCCCTCCTCTCTCCCTTGTCTTTGTGGGGGGTGTAAGTACCATTTTTTGTCTGCATCTGCTCCCACTTCCTCAATCCTCTCCTAGTCCAGGATGATGTCACTCATCCCACCTCCTGCTTACATCCCTTGTCCCAGTACGTTGCAGGTCCAGTCTCCCAGTAGGGAGTCAGCTCCCATATCCAAGATGGCGGTGCCAGGGATCCACCTCAGCTGCTGGAAGACATTGGGGGAGATTTTCTAAAACTGGTGCACAAAGACTCTGTTGCAGTTGTGCATGGTAACCAATCATCTTCTAACTTCAGTTTGCTCAATTAAAGAGGTTGTAAGAAAAATAAAACCTGTAAGACCAAGGCATAATGGGCTAGTATGCATTGCATACTAGCTCATTATGAAATACTCACCTTAGAATGAAGCCCTCTCAATGGCACCCACACACTGCTGAGACGTCTTTCCCGGTGTTCCTTCCGGGTACGCGGTGTGATGATGACGCAATGACGTCACTCCCGCACATGCGTGTGGGAGCCGCCAGCCACGGCACAAGGCCCTGAAGAAACGGCACAGGCGGTATGACATAATCAATGCAGTATATAGTAAATATCTCCTAAACAGTGCAAGTTTAGGAGATATTTACAGTCCCTACAGGTAAGCCTTATTATAGGCTTACTTATAGGTAAAAACAAATAAGAGGAGTTTACTTCCTCTTTAAAGGGATTGTAAAGGAAGAAGGTTTTTTTTATCTTAAAGTGTTACTAAACCCACAGCAGCAAAATCAGTCTGTATATGCAACATAGCATGCTTGTTATACTCACTGTGGAACGTAAGGGGTAAATCCTCTGCATTGTGTAAAAAAGGCTGTTTTATCCTGTATGCCATAAATCCATCCCTCCTGCACTGTCAATCTGGGCAAGTCCATATAATACACAGCAGGGTGGTAAAGCTGCACATGCTCAGTTTGGTCTCTTATGTCTTATGCTGGATAGAACATTTCTTGTTTCAGTTGAACTGGTCAGGTCACATGATATTGACATCACACATGTGGGCGTGTATAGCAGCTAGAGCGGGAAATCTCCTCCTACTTGAACACACTGCTATGAACAAACTGTGCAGGTTATCAGGAAACCATGGTATACAGATCATCCAAAAAGGTATATAGTGGCAGTATTTTAATGTAAAGAGAAGATTTATAAGCTGTGGGCGCTATGGGGGGGGGGGGGGGCAGATTAGCTATTTTCATATTACTGGGTTTATTAACACTTTAATACATTCTATGCATTAAGATGAAAAAATCTTCTGTGTGCGGCAGCCCCCCTCAGCCCCCCTAATACTTAACCGAGCCTGCCTTTATCCAGCGATGTTGCAAGAGTGTCTAAGCTGCCCGGGACTCCCCTCCACGATTGGCTCCCTCTGCTGTCAATCAAAATCGTTTAGCCCATCAGGAGAGAGAGGGACGGGGGCACTGAACAGGATGGAGGGGCCAGGAGCACAGAAGAGAGACCCCAGAAGAGGAGAATCTGGCTGTTCTGTGCAAAACCAACTGCACAGAGGAGGTAAGTATAACATGTTTGTCTTTTTTTTTTTTGAAACAAGACTTTACAATCACTTTTACAATACAACCTAGAAGCTGATTACTATACACAGTTACACCACATTCTGTGTACCAGTTTTAGGAAGTCTCCCCCATTGCTGGAATCCATGAACTGGTAAGTGCCTGATTCTTAAAACAGCAATTGCAGCTGCCGACTTTTATTTTTCAAAGACTTAGTTAAGTTCTTCTTTAATATAAGGGAGTCATTTTGCCAACATAGAAGTTTCGGTGAAATTAGTCTCGAACGTCACCGTGTGGACTGCTAAGGCATATTTTGGTTAAAAAATACTGTTCTTTAAAAGTTTTTATGGGTGAGGGTTGCATGATATATCTGGGAGATCAATGCATTGAACAGTGATAGCATTGTATAGTTACTCCAGCTCCTTTCCTTGAGAAGGAATTTGTATTAGAAACAATATCTAACATCATGTTCCCAGGTAATGAGGGTCCAGGTCCAGGATAGTTAAAAAGAACATCATCAATCCCCACCGATGTAACACTTATATGCATCCTCACTGGACTGGGCTTTTTTCCGTGGGGGCTCATATATGCAAATCTCCCTTTGTGCTGGGAGCGTCCCGCACAGTGCGAACGGGGGCTCACCGACAGCCTTGGGCCCTGCAATAATGACTGGTTCCCGATTCCGGGTCACCTGATTTCTGTGGTAGCCTCCGATTGGGTATCACACTGATCAGTCACTGTGAAGCCCACCCCTGTGTTTCTCTCTCTGTGAATGGAGAGGAATGATACAATGTATCTTTCTCGTTCCTTGCAGAGAGGAAAAAAAAAAAGTGTGTAAAAAAAATTAAAATAAAATAAAGAAAAAATACCTAGATCAAGATTTGATCTAGGTTAGTGCCAGGGTTAGTGGTTGGGTCAAGTAAGGGTCAAAGGTCAGGGTCAGTATATTTTGGGCAGGATATTTTTTTTCCTTTTTAAATTAGCAGTAGTGTCAGTGTGTTTTAGGTAGGACAAAAAAAGCAAAATAACAACAAAAATACACATATGTGGTATCGCTGCGATAGGAGCAGGCAAATTTATTTTGGGTTGTTCTTTGGTGGTAGGTTATTGTAGTAACACGAAATATACAGCTACATTAAAAAATGTGTTTTTTTCACTATTTTGGGCCTGTTTTCCTTTGATAATAAGAATAAGGTGATCTCAATACCCATTTACCACCAAATGAAAGCCCATTTTGTCCTTTAAAAACAATGTATAATCCACCTGCATGCATGCAGTAGTTGTGATGATATATACAGTTTTACCAACACATGTCAAAATTGCAAAATTGTGCTTAGGCATTAAGATTTGTTTTACCCTTTGGCGTGAAGGGGTTAACCTTAGGAAGTGTTGTGTTTGAAATATATATTCTGATTTCCTCAGACTTACATAGGAAAATCTGTTTGTTTGTTTGTTTGTTTGTTTGTGAGGCAGAGATCAGGGGTTTATTTGAGTGGGAAAAAGTTAAACCTTAACCACTTCAGCCCCGAAAGGATTTCCAGCTTTAGGACCGGAGCCCTTTTTGCGATTCGGCGCTGCGTCGCTTTAACTGAAAATTGCGCGGTCATGCGACATTGTACCCAAACGAAATTTGCGTCCTTCAAACCCATGTTACAGCGTACTGGCGCGTTAAAAGTCAATTTCGCTGCGTCGCGGCTTAGCGTTTTTCCCGAGGCCAGGATTTCGACCTTTAGGAAAGCCCCGACTTCACCAATTCCAAATTGAAAAAGGGTGAGTTTATTTGGGGACTAGAGACGGAGTGTTTGTTTGTTTGTTTGTTTGTTTGTCTAAAAGGATACATTCAGACTCCTTTAGTCTTATATATAAAGTTTGTGTTGTGAAGGATTCCAATTGGGGAAGTGCGGTTTCCCATTTTGTTTAGAATTACGGATTCGTGTTAAAACGTTAAAACTGTACACAACCATTTTGACATATATAGTAGTGTTGATGACGTACGTACGTCCACCTAATAT
>BLSH010446985.1:203142-217263 GCA_018402905.1 Glandirana rugosa | reverse complement strand
TGTGTCCTGCCTGCCGGCGAGATGCTGCAAGGGTTTATTTGAGTGTTTCAGTGGACACTTCTCAAACAAATGCCATTGGAAACATTTACACAAGCTGTCCTCTAAAACAATGGGAACATGGATATCGTTGTTGTATGTTAGGCAAATGTCAGTTGGCAGTTAGATGCTTACATTGTGTTACAGGAATTCTTATCCAAGGTCAACAATTCTGCATCAAAGGTCAACAATAGCTTGACCTTTTGACATATATGACTTATGGAATGTATGAAACAACAGTGCCACCTAGAGGTTGAGTTGGGAAATGTTAGCCAATACAAACTAAGTAGTGAGAAAGGATATGCCCATGTTGGCCTAAGCTGACAGGAGGACTCCATAATGACATAACAACAAGAAAGGTCTATGCCAGAAGAAACTATTACGCTTTTGCTTGATTTAATGTAATTGCTAGTACAGTAGAGCCTGGGATCCTGGTTGCCTAAGGAAATCCTGAAGCCACTATGACCTGAGCTAAACTTTTTAGCATATTCTTACTGTACACAAACTATTATTCATGCTCATTCACTAGGTAGTGTATGTGTATGCTTAGTTTGTATGTACAGTACAGCATTTTAAAAGCTCATTAATACAGTACAGAGGTTTCTATGCTTCCTTGCTTTTACTGCAAAGAATCATACCCTTAAAAATCACCGAAATTACTTTAATTTCACCTGTAATTCCAATACATTTTTCTGAAATAGGAATGTTTCAGTTAAATGTCCCAATTTTCACCAAATTTTGATAAAGCAATAATGGTTGATTGTGCTCTTCCTCAACATAGAAGTGATGGGAATAAGATTAAAGAAGACCTGGGATTGGCTAGATGGTTTGCTCAAAGTTGGATTGACAGCAGATTGGGCAAATATGCAATAAGAAGATGTTTGCCTGAAATGACTGATTTGCCCAGGCATGGAGATCCACTATTTGGTGGACTAGTAAAGAGGTTTTTCATGGACCTTACTGTTCAGCTACAAGCTTCCATTTATAGGTCCTTATTAGAGAGACTTTTTTTTCCTCATGAAAACTGGAGTTTTTCTTAAAATAATGAATAACAGTTTCCAGCAGTGTTGAAGGTTATGTCTAGATGTTTAGATGTGTGAATATCCCCTTTACTCACCACCCGCTGCTGCCAGGAAACCACCGCAATGATAGATTGGTCTTCACTCTAAGTCTGGTGGTCTTCCTCTAGGAGTCAATCGCATGTTTTGACCTTTTTTTGAGTTCTGTTAATTGGCTGTTTGTAGAGCTGTTCCACTCTCCCCTGTGGATAATGGGATTTCTGAAGATGAAGAGAAGGTCTGGGAAATGCCAAGCTCACAGTGTGTCTGACCGTTGATTGCTGGAGAGAAGGAGCAGGTTTACTGTGGATGTATTTGAAGACATTAACTGTGCTAATCCTACCATTATTAAAAACATATGAATTAACATTATCATAAAGGAAATCATACCTGATGTTTTTTTTTTTTTAATTTGTTTTTTTTTTAAATAAGACAACGCTGTAGATACAAAAAGGTACAAAAAAATCCTACTAAGATTAATACTTACTTACTGTCGGGAGGTGCCTTGGTTCTTTGCTCTCTTCAAGTCCTTTGACTTAGTCTTCAGCATCCAAAAAACAGGTGTATTGGATTCTTGGTCACCCCGCGGGAGACCACCCACCATACATATTCTGCGGCAGAGCGCAAAGTCCAGCAACTTTTTTTTATTTTGTTTTTTATTTAGGGGTTAATAACTTGGATAGGGATAGGGGTATTATGGTATGCCCACTTGACTGGAACAAAGTCTCTCCAGGGACACTTCAACTCTAAACACTCTCTGTATACACTTCTCTTCCTACATCACATCGCTTGCTTGCAGAACAACTCAGGCCCAGCTGGAACACTGGTGGATCTGGCAGGGCACTGGCGTTGATCCAGCAAAAGTCCTTTATAGGCAGGGACCACGTCCCCTTTGTTGTGTAGAAAAGTCCCAGTGTCCAACTACCTTCCTGTGGCCACTGATCCCAACACTACCTCTTCAGGCAATGCCAGCCAAATTGCCCAGTCCTCTCAGGCTGTCTCTCAGTCCTCCCAGACTGCTCACTCTCCAGCCACCTGGCTGTCTTCTCCCTGGAGATCTCCCGGACGTTCTCGCTGGCTCCTGCTGTCCTCACTCTTGCTCTCGTGCCTCTGGATAAGATTCCTCCTTGTGTTTTCAGAGGATCCCTCCAGCACCTGAGCCCCAGGCTCGAGGTCATCTCCCCCCCCCCAGACTAAGGGGCTATCCTTAAGGGCCTCTGACAGCCTCCTCAGCACTCCATCTCCAGCCCCCACCTGAACTACACACTGCCCCTGCTGACCTGACTCAAAGTATTTAATATGTGCCCACCCCCTGCCAGCCCATTTGGCTAATGATTGGCTGGGGCCCTCATCAATACTCCAGGCAGTTCCTCCTAACCTCCCTCCCATTCTTCTGGAAATGTCTCCAAAGTTCCAGCAAGTAGTGGGAGGTACTAGAGATGCTGCCTGATGAGTCACCCAGCCTCTCTGGATCACTCACCCTGACCCAGATTTCAAACACAGGCTTGACCACCAGCCAAGCCTAAATTTACCTACACTACAAAAACCTATGTACAATAACTAGCACTCTACACTATAGAGTACTACAATGATGGGGGCGGGAGGAACTGACGATCATACAACCACTGAGATTGGCTATCACAGTGGTCACATGATCAGGATTCAGTCCCGCTAGCTACTGATCCTGAGAGCGGACCGAGAATTGTCTGGCAGCTCTATCTCTTTGCTAGGAGCATGAAATGAATTTAGCTGTTTGGCTGAATCTGATATAGCATAAAAATACTTCCCGGTCATGAAGGAGTTGATGGTACTCCAATGTTTAAAAGGCACTTATCAGCATGGGCACAGGGGGGAAATGTGAATTCTGTCTGACAGTGACAGAGAGCCGCCCCATGCCATGCTCGGCACTCCGGTGACAGACAGGTGACACCGCCCTTCCCTGCCAGCGACAGCATACAGAGCTCATAAATTTCAATCATCATTTCAGAGCACGCTAATGTCCTGAAGACACTCTCCACATCTGTCATGGATTAGGTGAAGTAATGATGGCAGCCATCTGGAAATAAAGAACAAAAGACATCATTTAAAGTTTTGTAAGGGAGTCAGACGGTAAGAGAATCATCCGCTCAACCTGCAGCCATACCGGCAATGTACACAGAACAGCCGAGAAAGCTGCATACAGCTCTTCCTCTAAATACACATCTATGTGTGATCATGCTGAGGTGCAATGCCAATAATGGATGGATGTATGCAATTAATAATAATAATAATCATAAATAGATAGATAAATAAAGTTGGATGGTGGATAGATAGAGTTGAATGGTGGATAGATGAATGAATAGAAAAAATAATTAGACAGATAGATAGATAGATAGATAGATAGATAGATAGATAGATAGATAGATAGATAGATAATAACGTGCACTCGCACTAAGGGTGAATGTGCTGGTTGTGTGGATCGTCGCTGTATAAGTATGATGGTTATAGAAACAGTGCTGGCCTAAAATTGTGCAAATATATCCAAAACGAATAAATAAATAAAAATATGTGTGTCACAAATAAATTGCTGCTAGTTTTTAGTAGCATATATCTTGATTGCTACTAGTGTTAAACTTCCACATATTATAATCAAAGTGCTGATGTGACAAAAAGTGAACAATGTGCAATTTCAAATAAAGTGCAAATTCAAATAAAGTCTCTTGTAATCAAATAAAGTGCTTTGTGCTTATGTGCTTAATTGATAGGTGGCTTTGATGTATCCATTCCGCAGGTATATCTCACTCACCAGAATTGTTGGACCCACTTACCATACGGCAAAGATGAGTCAAAAAGGCTTGTAGGTCACTTAGGGGGGACCTCTCCCACTGGTGTGATCTCCGCTGGCTCCGTTAACCACTTCAATACAGGACACTTATACACTCTTCCTGTCCAGACCAATTTTCAGCTTTCAGTGCTCTCACATTTTGAATGCCAATTACTCAGTCATGCAACACTGTACCCAAAGAAAATTTTTATCATTTTTTTCACACAAATAGAGCTTTCTTTTGGTGGTATTTAATCACCTCTGAGTTTTTTTATTTTTTGTGACATAAGTGAAAAAAATAGCGAAAATTAAAAAAAAAACACTTCTATTTAGTTTCTATGATAAAATTTTGCAAATAAGTAATTTTTGTTCATAGATTTGCGGCAAAACCTATACTGCTACATATCTTTGCTAAAAAAATAACCCAAATAAGTGTATATTATTTGGTCTGTGTGAAAGTTATAGCGTCTACAAGCTATGGTGCCAATCATTGAAAATTGATCACGTCTGATGGCCTATCTCATTTCTTGAGGCCCTGAAATGTCAGAAAAGTACAAATACCCCCAAATGATCCCTTTTTTTAAAAGTAGATATTCCGAGGTATTTAAAAAGGGGCATGGCGAGTTTTTTGAAGTTGTATTTTTTTCCCACAGTTCTTGGGAAAATTAAGAAATTATTATTTTTTCTTTCTTTACACAAAATTGTCATAACAACAAGTTAGTTCGCACACACAGCATATGCATACTTCCAATTACACTCCAAAATACATTCTGCTGCTCCTCCCGAGTATATGGATACCACATGTGTGAGACTTTTTCACAGCCTGGCCACATAGAGAGGTCCAAGATGTAGGGAGCACGGTCAGGCGTTCTAGGAGCATAAATTACACATATGATTTCCTAACGACCTAATACACTTTTGACGGCCCTGGAGCACCAGGACAATGGAATTACCCACAAAATGACCCCATTTTGGAAAGCAAACACCCCAACGTATATTCTATGAGGCATTATGAGCCTTTTGAATAGTTCATGTTTTTCCACAAGTCTTTGAAAAACGTGGAGGACAGGTACTCAGATGGGCTGGTGATAGGTATTCGGGTACTCTGATGGGCTGATGACAGGTACTCAGATGGGCTGGTGACAGGTACTCGGGTACTCAGATGCGCTGGTGACAGGTACTTAGGTACTCTGATGGGCTGGTAACAGGTACTTAGATGGGTTGGTGATAGGTACTCGGGTACTCAGACGGGCTGGTGACAGGTACTCAGGTACTCTGATGGGTTGGTGACAGGTACTCTGATGGGCTGGTGACAGATATTTGGGTACTCAGATGGGTTGGTGAAAGGTACTCAGGTACTCAGATGGGCTGGTGACAGGTACTTGGGTACACAGATGGGTTGGTGACGGGTACTTGGGTATTCCGATGGGCTGCTGACAGGTGCTCAGGTATTCAGATGGGCTGGTGACAGGTACTCGGGTGCTCTGATGGGCTGGTGACAGGTGGTCAGGTACTCAAATGGACTGGTTACAGACACCCAGGTATCTGATGGGCTGGTGACAGGTACTCGCGTACTCTGATGGGCTGGTGACAGGTACTGGTGTACTCTGATGGGCTGGTGACAGGTAGTCGGGTACTCTGATGGGCTGGTGATAGATACTCGGGTACTCTGATGGGCTAGTGACAGGTAGTCGGGTACTCTGATGGGCTGGTGACAGGTACCCAGGTACTCTGATGGGCTGGTGACAGATATTCGGGTACTCAGATGGGCTGGTGACAGGTACTCTGATGGGCTGGTGACAGGTACTCCCGTACTCTGATGGGCTGGTGACAGGTACTTGGGTACTCTGATGGGCTGGTGACAGGTAGTCGGGTACTCTGATGGGCTGGTGACAGGTACTCGGGTACTCTGATGGGCTGGTGATAGGTATTCGGGTACTCTGATGGGCTGATGACAGGTACTCAGGTACTCAGATGCGCTGGTGACAGGTACTCGGGTACTCAGATGGGCTGGTGACAGGTACTTAGGTACTCTAATGGGTTAGTGACAGGTATTCAGGTACTCTGATGAGCTGGTGACAGATACTCGGGTACGCTGATGGGCTGGTGACAGGTATTCGGGTACTCGGATGGGCTAGTGACAGGTACTTGGGTACTCAGATGGGCTGGTGACACATACTTGGGGACTTTGATGGGCTGTGACAGGTACTTTGATGGGCTGTGACAGGTACTTTGATGGGCTGGTGACACATACTTGGGGACTTTGATGGGCTGTGACAGGTACTTTGATGGGCTGTGACAGGTACTTTGATGGGCTGGTGACAGGTCCTCGTTATTATTGGGGGCAATCAGTGTGCTTGGGGATGGAATATCAATAAAATGTATGCACTGTGTCTTTCGTGGTTTTATTTCACTTCCTCAGGAGCAAATGGTGTCTGCAAGATATGTATAGAAAAGACCAGTATAGTCCCTTATTGGGTCCTATTAAAAAGGAACAACACGGGGGGGGATAAAAATGGAAACAATCCATCCGTAAGATACTTACATATATATTGTGGATGGATGGATGAATAGAACAGATGATGATAGATAGATAGATAGATAGATAGATAGATAGATAGATAGATAGATAGATAGATAGATAGATAAATGGATGAACAGATGTGGATGGATGGATATAATGAACAGATAATGATAATAATAATAAAGATAGATAGATAGATAGATAGATAGATAGATAGATAGATAGATAGATAGATAGATAGATAGATAGATAGATAGATAGACAGCTAGCTATCCAGACAGATATGGGTGGATGAATAAACGACAGATAATCATAGATATATGTAATTTGATACATGGATAATGGGCTTTTTTAGTACCATCTATGATATCTTACGATCACAATGTATGTATTAATCAGTCTTTTTCTATGTATAGAATGCACAGTTGCCTATTAGAAGTTTTCAGGGATTTTGCCAAACTCCAGCAAGGAATTCACGAGATGACAAAAAGTTGCTAAGGCCTGTGTAAAGTTTTGATGCATAGCTCAGGTGTTTGACGTTAACCCTTCCGCCATCACATCAATTCCCTGTTTTTTGACTCCCCTGTTTTCCTGAGAGATGATTTATACAGCCCGCGAGCAAACGGTGTCTGGAAGATGATAGACTGACATAGTTATCATCACAGAACAGCTGTTTCACTGTTTGCTAAAATCAGACGGGGTATATTTAATTCCCAGCATTAAGTGATTTACTGAGGCTGAAAGCCACTATTCTGTGCAGTAGCTTAACTCTGTCAAATTGTTGTGTATCATGATAACTAATGACGGGGAACGACTTGAGCTCAGAAATCCGCCGGTGCCGACTTCGGAGGACGGTACAGACAGGAGACGGAAAACTTCCCCAAGGAATTTTGCCCAGAATACAAATGAGTCCTCCACATTGCGGCTTGTTTAGAGGATAAATATACCTGTTCCTGGCAAACACAAACAGCAGACGTGGTGTAGCAATGGGCATAACAGCCCACATGGCTACTATGGGGCCTGGGATAGGAAGGGGCCCCATTAGTAAAGCTGTTAAGAAAAAATAAAAGGGTGGAGCTCAGACCTCAGGATTGTTGCTAGTTATGGACCCCCAATGAACAGTAATAAATATTTGCTTAGCTGTATTAGCGTTTGCCTTGTATATTTTAGGTCACTTTTTTTTACCAAACAAGAATGTTGTACATATCAACTACTTACAACTGTAAGAAAACAATACATGGCATACAGAGTTTTACATATATGTATACAACAAGTAACTTTTCCGTGTATCCCAATCGCATACAATCCATTATCAATGCTCATTTGCTAGGAAGGGTAGATACCATGTGCATATGCTATCTATCCTTCCTAGCAAATGAGCATTGATAATGGCTTGTATGCAATAGGGATACACTGAAAAGGTCCTTAGCTTGGGTTATAGTTCACAATTTCTGTAACAAACAGGCAGGAAACTGGTTGCTCTAGTAGTGTCATCCTCAGGTGAAGTTTTTTCTTGTGATATCCCTTCTGGCACATCCCTTGCTAGGTGTTATGGAGTCCCTTCCTTCTACCCAGGTCTTCTTCTTACCATGGAGCATCTGCACTGTCTCTAGCACATGGCTATGTTATCTGTTCTCTTGCTTCCCCTCATTTCGTGCCGACATCACTTTCTACTTAATTAGCCATTATGAACCAGTTAACCTCTCCCTGCCCACGCTATAGCCAAAAGATGGCCACAGTGTCGGCTGCCAGTTCTGGGAGGGCATCCATGGATGTCCTCCTAGAACCACACCTCCTGCGTGCCCCCTGAGGTGTGCATCCAACATGCTCTGTGACTGATGTGTCCTTTGGGCATAGCTGATCACAGATCGCAGTAAAGGGCCAATCACAGTGGCCCTTTACCATGTCCAATCACAGCTGGTCACATGTAAACAGGCTTGTCGGTTATCGGCATTCCTTTCCTTCCACGTTGCCTTTGTGTGAGGAAAGGAGAGCCGTTAACCATCAAGATTGTCAGTACATTGTTTAGACTGATAATCAGTGCCCTGATTATCAGTGCAGCCCCATCAGTGCCAATCAGTTCCACCTATCATTGCCAATCAGTGCCGCCTATTAGTGCCCATCAGTGTCACCTCATTAGTGTAGCCTTATCAGTGCCTCCTCATCAGTGCCCATCAATGCTGCCTCATCAATGCCACCTCATCAGTGATGCCTCATCAGTGCAGCCCCATCAGTGCTGCCTATCATTTCCCATCAGTGCCACTTCATCAGTGTCCATCAGTGATGGCTCATCAGTGCAGCCCCATCAGTGCCAATCAGTGCTGCCTATCATTTCCCATCAGTGCCGCCTATCAGTGCCCATCAGTGATGCCTCCTCAGTGCCCATCAGTGATGCCTCATCAGCGCACTTCAGTAAAGAAGAAAAATTACTTATTTGCAAAATTGTATAACAGAAACAAAGAAAAAATGTTTTCAAAATTTTCGGCCTTTTTTAAATTTGTTTAGCAAAAAATTAAAAGAAACCCAGTGGTGAATACCACCAAAAGAAAGCTCTATCTGTCTAAAAAAATGATAAAATTTCATTGGGTACAGTGCTGCATGACCGCGCAATTTTCATTCAAGGTGCAACAGCACCGAAAGGGTAAAATTGGCCAGAAGGGGGTGAAAGTGCTCGGTATTGAAGTGGTTAAGGAAGTCAATAAGCAGAATAGCCACGTCAACACACTTAGCGATGTAGATGTATTGTCTTATGAACTTCCCCCTTGGGTGCCTTCCAGACTTGTCAGGGGTGCCACACTGCATTCCATATTTTTGCACAGCATCGTGCATTTCCATGGTGCAGATGGGCCAGTTAGGGAATCTGAGAAAGTGGGGGCTGAGGACTCTCATGTGAAGGGGTGCATCAGCTCAAAAGAATGTAAAATGAGATAAAGATATGAATATTTGTAACTAGCTGATAAAGTGAGGGAATATATTTGTCAGTTTGATATATAATACAATTGTGAGGCTGGTTAGGCTTCATGCACACAGGACTTTAAAAAAACAGCCCAGAAATATCAGTAGCTTATCAGGGATGTTTTCAGCTTTTACCAGCTTTATATTACCGCCGTTTTTACACGTTTTAATGGGCCAGCATTTTTATTTTCAATTGGTCTAAAACATCCAAAAACATTGGGGATTGACGTATTTGAGCGTTTTTGGATGTTTTTAAGCGTTTGAACATTTTTACAGCTGAGAAACATCAAAAAAAAAAAAAAACCCTAAGCTCTTGGGCCTCATGCACACAGGATGTTTTTTGACTGTTTTTCAGCTGCAGACATTTTTTTCTACAGTCAATAAACCCTCCATCATGTTATCCTATGTGTTCATGCACACACAGGCTGTTATCAACTGTTTTTAGCAGTGACGTTTTTGAGCTGTAAAAAAAAACCAAGACAAGAGGGTTTTTTGGACTGTTTTCAGCTGTAAAAACGTTCAAACACTTAAAAATGTCCAAAAACGCTCAAAAACGTCAATCCCCAACGTTTTTGGACGTTTTAGACAAATTGAAAAAAAAAATGCTGGCCCTTTAAAAACACAAAAAACACGAAAAAAAAACGGCGGTAATATAACGCTGGTAAAAGCTGAAAACATCCCTGATAAGCTACTGACGTTTTTTGGCTGTTTTTTTAAACTCCTGTGTGCATGAAGCCTTGGGTGTTTTTTACAGCTCAAAAACTCCACTGCTAAAAACAGTTGATAACAGCCTGTGTGTGCATGGACACATATGATAACATGATGGAGGGTGTATTGACTGATCTTGATCTATTTTTTCAGACGTGAAGGTTCAGTTTTTAAATGTGCTGAAATAATATATTGTAAAACTGTATTGTATGCTGGGATTCCTGGTGTCTATGCTCCCAAGATCTAAACAATCCAAATGATAATGTACTCATTTAAATATCAATGCACAGAGATTGTTAAGATCATATATTTTTTGTATATCAACAGATTGTGATGTAGAGTAGTATAATAGACCCCTATTTCGATGTGGGATTATGGCCATCTGCCCTGAATTTAGATGAGAGAAGCATACAGGTATAATTTCCAGGCAGCAAATATGGTTCTAGCTTTGTTCACTTGGCTAATATTAACTGCTTTGCTGAGAAAACCCCACCAATTACCCCCCCCCCCCCACTTGGATATGAAATAGAGATCCTAATTTAAATTGTACAGCTTTGGACAATTTCACTTTCAGGGTTTCAAAAGGTGACATGGTAGACCTGAGAGAAAGCAACAACTTTTGTGTTCTCCATTCCAATTTCAAAAGGGTGTTAATAGTGAATCCCAATTTCAGCTGTGTCATGCTCCTAATTATATTTTATATTGCTCCTAAACAAATGAATTTATTATGTTATTTCAGCATCCTGTTCTACTTTAAGGTTTCAGCACCTTGGTCAGCTACCAGACTAAGCGCTGTGATTTCAGCACCACATGCATATTGATTTCAGCACCTTGGTCAGCTACCAGACCACAGACACTGTCATTGCAGAACCTCAGTCACTGCCCAGACCACATTTTGTAGTTTCACCACTTTGGGCAGCTTCCAAACCCCATAGTATTTCAGCACCTTTTGTGTTTCACAGACAATATATTGTCCTTTTTAGCACCTTGATCGGCTCCCAGGCCCCATACAATCCTTTCAGCACCTTGGTCAGCTCCCATACTGTATTTTGACAATTCAGTACATCAAGAGTCAAGCAAGAAGGCAGAACAAATGGTACTGCAGGCTGACTTGCTCAATTAGGGTCAGGCATGCCTGGCCTTACTGCTAGCCTTGCTAATTGCTCTGAGTACTGGACAGTGTAAGTTGTAAGTAGGGCAGTGTTCAGGAGTCAATAGTAGATAGGGCAGTGTGCAAAGGTCAGTAGAATGTACAGCAGTGTAACATATGTCATTGGGATGTATTACATTGAACAGGGGTCAGTAGTATGTAGAGCAGTGTACAGTGGCCATTAGTATGTACGGGAGTGTACATCAATCAGTAGGGCAGAGGACAGCGGTTTGCAGGGCAAAGGCCCGGGGTTTGCAGGGCAGCAGACAGGGGGTCAGCAGATCAGAGGACAGGGGGTCAGAAGGCCAGGGGACAAAGTTAGCAGGGCAGAGGAAAGGGGTTTAGTAAGGCAGAGGACATGGGCTCAGTAAGGCATAAGACAGGGGTCAGGAGGACAGAGGACAGGGAGTCAGCAGGACAGAGGACAGGATGTCAGCAAGGCAGTAGACAGGGCAACAGCAGGGTAGAGAATGGGGTTCAGCAGGTCAGAGAATGGGGTCAACTAGGCAGAGGACTGGGGATCAGCAGGGCAGTGGACAGGGTCAGCAGGGCAAAGTAAATGGGTCTGCAGGGCGGAGTACAGGGGACATCAGGACAATGTACAGGGGTCAGGAGGGTACAATACAGGAGGTTCAGGGGGGCCCAGCACAGGAGGTCTCAGTAAGGGGTGTCAGAAGGGCACAGTACAGGGGGGTCAGGGGGACACAGTACTGGGGGAAGTAGCCTATAATATAGACACAATTTCCTCCCACAACATGGATGGACAAGAGAGGAGGGACAGTGGTAATCAGCACAGTAAACTTAGGGGATGAGCTCAGGCATGTTAAGGTATGCATCCAAACTCACCTGAGCTATCCTGTCTGTCAAAGCCAACAGTGAATCATAGACAGCGTAAGCATTCCCCACCCTGCAGTTATGCAGCCGGACTTGTGTTCGAACACACCTGAGCTCATCGCTTCCCTACGCTACTCTGCAGGTGGGGGAGGAGCACTTTAGGCTGAGGGTCAGCAAGGCAGGGATGCAAACACGATCTACTCGTCTCCTGGTAGTGATCGATGGGTAGATCGCAAATGCCTATTTCTTGTCATTCCAGCACCTTGGCCAGCTCCTAGGCTACATATTATGAGCTAAACGGAATAGAGATATTTATTTAAAAAAAAGGTAAATTACAGTCACATGGCTAAAATACAGACCCTTATAATTGTTTTATAGCTGTGTGAAATGAGCCAATTGCCATTTCAGCACCTTGGTCAGCTCCCAATCCACATATTATCTTTATTATCTTAGCACTTTGGTCAGCTCCCAATCCACATATTATCTTAGCACCTTGGTCAGCTACCTGCCCATAGATTCTCATGTTAGCACCTTGGTCACCTCCCAGACCACATACTGTCATTTCAGTACCTTGGCCAAATCTATGTCCACATATTTTAACCTGGTTAGCTCCCAGATCAGATATTGATTATGCCAGCTTTTTGAGCACCATGCTGTTTGGATTCCCCCATGGTGACACACATACAGGACAGTTTGCTTTGAATCAAAATCAGGCATTGCCATGGTGCGGGCAGGCTGACCACCAGCACCTGAGTAACCAATGAAGCTCTAGGGACAGGGCACATAGCATCATTTATTACTGTGATGCTGGTAGCTGGCCATCGTGCACCACTGCAATGCATGACACTGCTCCAAGGCAGGTAGTAAGCAGGGCCACCCCAGCAAGTGCCCCTCCATCCAGACATGCTATGCCTTCCTCTCCCTCTGCCATAAGCTAGGGCTCTGATGTGAAGAGACTACTCTGTGATGGGAGGATTCTGATGTGATGAGGGACTCTCATGTATAGGGAGACCTCTGAAGGGAAGGGTGGGATGTCTGATGTGATGCGAGAATTCTGTGATTGGAGGAATTTGATGTGATGAGGAACTCTCATGTATAGATGGACCTCTGGTGGGAAAGGTGGGATGTCTGATGTGATGAGAGAATTCTGTTATGGGGGGACTCTGATGGGATGGGGAGGGCTTCTTATTTGATGGGGGCATTCTGGTGTAATGGGGGGATCTCCAACGTGATAAGGAACTCTGACATGATGAGGGGATATGATGGGGAGATACTGACATGATTGGGGCTTTTGATATAATTTGGGAACTGTAATGTGAATATGCGGCTCTGATATGAAGAAGGTGTTAGTGTCCATTACCATTACCTGGGATGTATTCATGTAGACTTGTATATATACCAAAAGGTCAGCATCAGCTCTGTGACTGAAATTGCCCTTATGACATTGTATCTTATGCTTTGTTGTTTATTTTTGCGTGTAATAGAATTGAACATGGTGCACAGGGCGCAGTCAACACCAGAAAGTATGCATGTAAAAAAAGTCACATTGAAAACTCATCATCTGCTTATACTGAGAAAAGTATTTACAAAAACAGCCTTTAATCAACACAATACAGGCCCTTGGCCTCTTTTCAATTTCTACTTCAATCATCTCTCATGGTTGACATTCTTCGTCCTTGGCGTATAGAAACAACCGCTTATGGAGGCGATTCAATCCTCCGCCACTTCTCCATTCCTGACTGTTTCCAAATGCGGTTCCTGCTTCTTACAGTTGGTACTCTCTACTAACTTCATCTTTAACTTTTCTCCGGTTCCCGGACATAACACAACTAATTTCCGACAAAAACATTTATGAAAAGAGTCATATTCGTCTACTACTCAAAAGTTACACTGAAAAAAATGTACGTATGAAAGACCACAACTGACGCGGGACACGTGGTACAAGTTAAGATAATGTGCGTTTTTATTTGTTGTTTCGTATTCTATGTTACAGTATTCCCGTTAAAGTCAGTGTCTCGACTACGACTGGAAAACCATATATATGTTCAGATGT
>BLSH010446985.1:184409-195396 GCA_018402905.1 Glandirana rugosa | reverse complement strand
ATGGTAACTCCATCCAGTACTTGAAAACTGTAATTACAATAATTACTGCCAGGAGCAGAAATTATTATTGCCTGCTAAAAATATGTTTTAGGGGGGGTACATATGACAGACACTCAACTTAGTAATTAGCTTACACAAATGAGTAATTATTGTAGTTACAATGGAGGTTGCAGATAGTCAAGCTACATTATACCGAATGTGTACTGTGCAAGCTTTGCTCCATACCTTGCTATGACCTATAGGCATTTTAAAATAGACCTGTCATCAGATATATTTCTCATGTTGAGTGAAGCATGCCAATAAATGTGTCACTGCAACACTGCAAGGTATTTATTACCTTTCACAGAGATCACCAAACATCCTCTGCCTTTGTCTGCTTTGGTATCCAAAATGACAGAGCCATCCTTGTCAATGATCAGTGGCCGGTGGGACCATCTTCCGATCATCTGACTGCAGTAATCATATAATCAGTAGATCTTTCCAGATGGGCAGGAAAAGGTTAACCTCTTCAGGTCCGCTCCATAGCAGTTTTACTGCTACAGGGCGGCACCTGTGCGCTGCATCATGTATATACACTGTGCATGATCCGGCTCTGCTGGGTAGGGCACGCGTGTGCACGCTCCAGTATGATCACAGCAGGAGCTCAGCGCCGGGTTCCCCAGACCCGCCGATTATTCAGTACACAGGCAGGATGGCGATCTACCAATGTAAACAAGGCAGATTGCCGTTTTGTCAGTAGCGAAGGCATGGATCCTGTGTTCTTGCAAAGTAGTAACATAGATTCATGCCTTCCCCTAGTAAAAGTACCTCCCACACTACACAAAATCACTAGCTAGGCACACAAGTGACCCTTTGATGGCCCCTGATGTTAACCCTTTCCTAGCCAGTGTCATTAGTACAGTGATTAGTGTCACTGGTCCCCAAAAAGTGTCAAAAATGTCAGATAGTGTCCAAATTGTCTGCCGCAGTAATGCAGTTCTGCTATAAGTCACTGATCGCCACCATTACTAGTAAAAATTTATAAATAAATAAAAATATCCCATCGTTTGTAGACGCTATAACTTTTGCTCAAACCAATCAATATACGCTTATTGGGGGATTTTTTAACAAGAATATGTAGCAGAATACATTTTGGCCTAAATTTATGAAGAAATTGTATTTTTTATTTATTTATTTTTTATTGGATGTGTTTTATAGCAGAAAGTAAAAAATGCTTTTTTATTCAAAATTGTCAGCTTTTTTTGTTTATAGAGCAACAACTAAAAAACCAAGAGGTGATCAAATATCACCAAGAGAAAGCTCTATTTGTGGGGGGGGGGGAACATACATTTTATATGGATACAATGTTGCATGATCGCACAATTGTCAGTTAACAGCTTCCGGAATGCCCGCAGTCATTATACGGCGGTACTTTGCCATTGAATACTGTTGCTATGGTAGCAGGTAGCTACCATAATCCCGGTATTTTTTTAAACATCGGGCGACCCGCTTTCAGATAAAAGTGGTCTCTGTGGCGCATTCGCCACAAGATCACTTTTATCGCGGGCGGGAGTGGTGCCCACCCCCCTCTTGCTACTTTCCCGTTGTCTCCGCCACTTAACGTACCCGCCGGTATCAGTGGAGACGATCGGGTCCTCTTCTCACAATGCCTGGATGCCGAGTGAGCGGAAGATGCCGCCCGCTCGGCTCCATAGCATTGAAGGGCGGAAGCGACGTCAAACGTCACTTCCGCCCATAGCTCTTAAAGGAGAAAAAAAAATCTTTTTCAAATGACATTTACATTTTTTTTTTAATTCTTTTTATTGCATTTAAGTGTAAATATGAGATCTGAGGTCTTTTTGACCCCAGATCTCATATTTAAGAGGTCCTGGCATGCTTTTTTCTATTACAAGGAATGTTTACATTCCTTGTAAAAGGAATAAAAGTGATCAAAAAAAAATTTTTTAAAAGGTCAGTGTAAAAGTAAAAAATAAAAAGTAAAATAAATAAGAAAAAAAAACATTTTAAAGTGCCCTGTCCCAACAAGCTTGCGCGCAGAAACCAACGCATACAGAAGTCGTGCCCGCATATGAAAACGGTATTCAAACCACACATGTTAGATTTCACTGCAATTGTTACAGTGAGAGCAATAATTCTAGCACTAGACCTCCTCTGTAACTCTAAACTGGTAACCTGTAGAAATTGTTAAACGTCGCCGATGGAGATTTTTAAGTTTGTCGCCATTCCACAAGCGGGCGCAATTTTGAAGCATGACATGTTGGGTATCAATTTACTTGGCGTAACATTATCTTTCACAATATGGAAAAGAATTAGGCTAACTTTACTGTTTTCTTATTTTTAACTCAAAAAAAATAACTTTTTTTAAGAAAAAAAGTCGCTTGTAAGACCGCTGTGCAAATACAGTGTGACATAAAGTATTGCAACGACCGCCATTTTATTCTCTAGGGTGTTCGAAAAAATATATATAATGTTTGTGGGTTCTAAGTAATTTTATAGCACTGAATCTCAAAAAGAGGCTTGGTCCTTAAGTGGTTAAAGTAACGCAGTGCCGTATTGCAAAAAATGGCCTGGTCAGGAATCTTCTGGAGGGCAAGTGGGTAAGGAATGATGTCATTAGTGTGCAGACTCTATCTAGTTCAATATCATTCAGATCATCCCCTGCTGCAGCCTCTCACCTTGTGACTTCCTACAAAGTTGCAGTCTGATCACTGGTGGGAGAGGAGATTGAGGAAATGCTTCCTCCTGTCTGCAGCAGATTGATGACATCATTCCAGCCCAGGCAATATCTGGACTGGAGCTCAAGGACATTTTTTAATAATAAAAGTTGGACTTTTGTATGTATGTTGTGACATGTAAGAAATTAATTTGTGTAGACGTGTAAAGTCACTGAAAGGTCCACTTTAAAGTAGAAGTATAGACAATTTTTTTTTTTCATTTTGGGTAGAGTAAGAGAGGGTTATAACCCCTGTCAGATTTTTTTTTTCGGCCATCTGTGTCCCATTGCAGAGATTTCCCTTCACTTCCTGTCCCATAGCCAAACAGGAAGTGAGAGGAAACCCCTGCAAATTTAGGGAACTCATAACGTTAAAAATCATAAACTCACATGATACAGCACTAAGATCCAGGTGCTGGCAAACTGATGTGTTGTGTATACAGCTAGACTGGCGTCCCAGTCTCGAAAGATGGCCACAGGTGACGCCACTACCGGTTCCTCCCCTGTACATGTTACGTTCCACAGCGGAACTTCGTCAGCGGGCCTGGGATGCCAGTCTAGCTGTATACACAACACGTCAGTTTGCCAGCACCTGGATCTTGGTGCTGTATCATGTGAGTTTATGATTTTTAACTTTTATTACCAATAAAGTTTACACAGAGAGCATTAGATCTTGCCCCTCTTTGTATCTCTTTATGGCCATGTATTTGGGAGAGACAGCGATCTAGGATATCTGAAGACCTGTTATATTGAAACAAGCTTTGTGGCCTCTGGGAGGTCGAGGGGTTAAGGTGGGCAGACAATTTTTTCACTGGTGGTGGGCTGCACTTCCAACACTAGCAGTGAGAAGTGAGATTTATCTGCCCACACGGTGGTTATCATCTGTTTCCTGATTTTTATGATTGGATTGAGCTGTTACAAGTGGACAGGCTTTGTGACCTCTGTGAGGTCGAAGTGCTGAGGTGAGGGGCCACTACTATCAATGGTTGACTGTACAACTTATGAACTTCATGTGCTTCTGTGTTTGTCATAACATATGATCATTTTATCAATTTTATTAAATTTATGTAATGATTATGATCATTATTGGTTTTTAATAACAAAGGCGCTCCACGTTTGTCAATCAGTTTTATGTTTAAGGCTTTACAAATTTATGCCTATGTAGTGTTGAGCTGCCTTTACACACATCTTAAAGTGATAGTAGGATCAGCGCTGAATGTATATCTGTGACTAATCTGCATAAATACCCCCTAAGCATAAATCCCCCCTTCCAGTACAAATCGGCTCCACTGCTGAAATTCCCCAGCATAAATCTCTGCCCCCTCCATCCCCCCAGCACAAATGCCGCCCCCCCCCCCACAAAAAAAATCCCCCTCCTAGTGCAAATATCCTCCTATCCCCCCTCCCAGGACAAACACCTGCCAATCATCCCTACTAGCATCCCCCCCCCCCCCAAGAAAAAAGATTCTCCTCCTAGCACAAATCCCCTCACTCCTCTACCATATCACCACTTCTAGCACAGACCCCCCAAATCAACCCTTCTAGCACAAAATCACCACTCCTAGCAGACACCACCAAACTTCCCTTCCTATAACAATTTTTACCCCTTGCTGCCAGCAAAGTCCTCCTCCCAACACATATCCCCTCCCCCTCAATCTACTCACAGTGCCTCCTCATCTTACATGATACCACATTGCCCAGGGCAGCCTTCCATCCTGCCCACCCCTTGTCCCGGCCCTGGTGGCAATCTCCCAATGATCAGAAGGCAGCATCAGTAAGTGTTCATGTACCAGGAGATACCTGCTACTCTTCCTCTCTGCCTTCCCTTATCTATCAGCCTGCTGCACAGTCTGTCTCCCACAGTGTCCTCACCACATCTGCCCTCAGCCCAGGAACAATCTTTCCTTTTCCTCTCTGTAGAGCCCCAGTCATGCTGGGATGTGTAGATCCATTGCCAATCTGACACGCTGGCTCAATCTGTCAGAGGACTACATCCCCACAATTCTCAGGTCTTCCCAGCAGGTTCTTGTTGTCCCAGGATGCACAGCAGTCCATATTTCCTTCCTTTGTGTACTCCTGGTGCTGGACAGGGCTTCCCTCCAGCCCTCTTTCTCTCCACAACCCAACAATGATCATTTCCTCTCTCTAACTCTCCTCATAGATGCTCCTCTGCTTGACAGCTTGAAAGGAGGAGAGAAAGTGCAGTGATAATAGCCCCTGCTGCCAGACAGATAGAGCCAGGGACTACGCCAGGGGATATAGAGTACTGTGCAAAAATGTAGGCAGGTGTGAAAAAATGATGTAAATGAAGAAGTGTTAATAGTTTATTTTTATCAATTAACAAAATGGAAAGTAAATGAGCAGAAGAGAAATGCAAATCAAATCAATATTTGGTGTGACCACCCTTTGCCTTCAAAACAGCATCAATTCTTCTAGGTGCACTTACACAAAGTTTTTGAAGGAACTCGGCAGGTAGGTTGTTCCAAACATCTTGGACAACTAACCACAGATCTTTTGTCGGCTGCCTCAAATCCTCCTGTCTCTTCATGAAATCCCAGACAGACTTCATGATGTTGAGATCAGGGCTCTGTTGGGGCCAAACTATTAATTCCAGGACTCCTTGTTCTTTACACTGAAGTTCATAATGACATTGGCTGTATGTTTGGGGTCGTTGTCCTGCTGCAGAATAAATTTGGAGCCAATCACATGCCTCCCTGATGGTATGACATGATGGATAAGTATCTGCCTGTATTTCTCAGCATTAAGGACACCATTGATCCTGACGAAATCTTCAACTCCATTTGCAGAAACGCAGCCCCAAACTTACATGGAACCTCCACCGTGCTTCACAGTTACCTGCAGACACTCATTATTGTACCGCTCTCTGGCCCTTCACCAACAAACTGCCTCTTGCTACAGCCAAATATTTCACATTTTGACTCATCAGTCCAGAGCACCTGCTGCCGTTTTTCTGCACCCCAGTTCCTATGTTTTCATGCATAGTTGAGTCGCTTAGCCTTGTTGCCACATGAGAGGTATGGTGGCTTTTTGGTCCCAAATCTTCCTTGAAGAGAAGATCACTTCTAGCCAGACTTCTCCAGACAGTAGATTAGGTGTACCTGGGTCCCACTGGTTTCTACCAGTTCTGTGCTGATAGCACTGTGGGAAATCTTCCAATGTCGAAGGGAAGTAAGCATGATGTGTCTTTCATCTGCTGCATTGTTTCCTTGGCTGACCACTGCGTCTACAGTCCTCAACGTTGCCCGTTTCTTTGTACTTCTTCAAAAGAGCTTGAGGCTGGGTTCACACTTATGCGAATAGTGATCGTCTCTCTATGGAGCTAGTTCACATATCTCCACAGTGACTTTGGTACGAATTGCACAGGTGAGTCTTTTGGTCCATGTAAAGTCCAAATTCAGCCCAAAATTCTGGCTGAAATCGAACCTGAAATGGTGAATGGAGACATGCCGGACTCCTGCTGGGATCAGGTGCGTTCTCTAGTGTGAACCCAGCCTGAACAGCACATCTTGAAACCCCAAACTGCTTTGAAATCTTTGCCTGGGGAAGACCTTGCTGATACAGTAAAACTACCTTGTGTCTTGTTGCTGTGCTCAGTCTTGCCATGGTGTATGACCTGTGACATGTATGACCTGTGACATGTATGACCTGTGACATGTATGACCTGTGACATGTATGACCTGTGACATGAAACTGTCTTCTACAACCTCTCCTTAGTAGCAGAGTTTGGCTGTTCCTCACCCAGTTTTAAGCCTCCTACACAGCTGTTTCTGTTTCAGTTAAGGGCCGTGTTTCAATCTACATTTAAATTGATGATCATTAGCACCTGCTTGGTATAATTGGTTCATCATACACCTGACTCTAATCTTACAAAATCCCTGACTTTGTGCAAATGTAAGAATTGATGCTTGTTTGAAGCCAAAGGGTAGTCACACCAAATATTGATTTGATTTAGGTTTTTACTTCTGTTCGCTCACTTTGCATTTTATAACTTGATAACAATAAACAATTAATATATATATATAATGAAAGCATTCACATTTTACAGCATTTCTTCACACCTGCCTAAAACATTTGCCCAGAAATGTACACAAGAAACACATTATGCCATCATGTGTCCTGATGTATGGTAGTTGCACCTCTGGATTAGCAGCAGTGCTATTAATAAGGATAAATGATTATTGATGATCATTGATTAGCATAAACCACTTTGCTGACCATAAAGACCTCCAGGTGTACTGATACACTTCTCATGAAGTTTTCCATTATTTCTCCATCCAATCAACATGCAGTATTTCCCTTTGACCTTCCTGACGTTTACAAATGATTCTTCAAGATCTACATTCCCTTTAAGTATGATTAATTCCGCTTCTCGGCGCAGACTGTGACACGTGCGTGGGATTTAAGACCTTAGTTAAAAATGGTTAGTTAAACACTTCTGCGGTTCGGGATGCTTAATCTTTAGTAGCATAATTCGGTTTTATTACGTTTCCTGGCGATAAACATACAGCAGGTAGCCGCTCCCAGTCTCAGCTCTGATTTAGCTGCGCAATGAAACCCGCGCCTTCAAAGTATATGACGGGGAGCCGAGATTATGCGGCCGGAGGCTTCTAGTCTCAGTTTTACGTACCGGCGGGTGTTTTACGGTGGGCCAGCAGAGCGCTACAAAATCAGCACTGGTGTGTACAGATGTGGCATAAAATAAAAAATATAGACTGGGGCGCAGGTCGGGAAATAAAATGGCCTCATACGATGGACGTGCGGTTTATTTTTTTCCACTGATTGTTAATGCTGAACTCCAGCCTTCCAAGCCTGTTGTGCAGACTCCTCTCCTGTACTAAAATGGCTTACTCTGATTTCACTGCACACTGTGAGCTTCTCACAATGTGCATTAAAAGCTGCAATCAGATAGCGCCCACCTCATTTCCTGGCTGGAGGACGTCTAGCATTATCTAACTCTTTACAGCCTGACTGGCCCTGGTCTACCCCTTTCATTTAATGGATTTCAGTTCTTTCAATCATAGAGGTTCAGAATCACATGCAGATTTTAGCTACCTGCATATACAGCCTCCAGATGGACATACTGCACATCCATCAAGGCATATTGATATTTGGATAACTCCTCCCAAAACCCCACCACTTGCATTAGGGCTGAGAGCCCTTGAGAGGAGTACTGAGGCAGGGTGCTGTGATGTTTTCAGGCAGCTATGTACATCAGTGCTACATTTAAGCAGTGGCAGCCACTCCATTAGGGGCGCAGGGGCACATGGATTTCAATGTGGGTTTTTTTTTTTCTCTGAAGCCTGAGCCTCTAATTGACTTCCAAAAGGGTGGGCTTGGGGCGCCCTGAGCCCACCTAGTTGTGTGACGTTAGCAAATTAATATTCGCTAATGTCTTCCTGCTTCTCCTCCTGGCCAGTCAGAAAGTGGGTCCTGAGACCCAATTGGCCAGGGAGTCTTAGGACCCCCGGCCAATCGAGTCTCAGGACCCACTTCCTGTTCGGCCGGTAGGAGAAGCAACAGCCCCGGCTCTTCCTCTGGCAAGCTGCGGGCCATGTGCAGAGATGAGCAGCAGGTGGAGGGGGAGTAACAGCTTCTTCCAGCTTCCGGGAGCCCTACCCCGGATCCAGCACCAACACCACCGCCTCGTCATCATCCTGCTAAGGTAAGGCCATGGATTGCCGCCTTCCCATCTGATCCGTCCGGGAGGGAGGGGGTGTAGTGCGAGTGAGCGGGCCAGGTTTGTTTGCTGCCCCCCCCAAAAATATTGAGCAGTGCATCAACTGCCACTGTATATAAGTGCCCATTAGTTCTGCCTATCAGTGCTCATCAATGCCCATAAGTGCAGCCTCAACAGCGCACATCAGTGAAGGAGAAAAATTACTTACTTGCAAAATTTTATAACAGAAACTAAAAAAATGTTTGTTTTCAAAATTTTCCGTCCTTTTTTGTTTGTTTAGCAAAAAAAAATAAAAACCCAGTGATGATTTAATACCAACAAAAGAAAGCTCTACTTGTGTGAAAAAAATGATATAGATGTCATATGGGTACAGTGCTGCATGAATGCGCAATTGTCATTTAAAGTGCACTAGCTCTGAAAGCTGAAAATTGTAGAAAGGGAATATAGGCAGAAAGGGAATATAAGTGCCCAGTAAGCAAGTAGTTAAACAGGTCTGAGTGCCCAGGGTTGGGAAGGACCGGCGATCCCACTGTCACAGTGGTCACACAATCAGAAGCCATTCCAGCTATCCTACTAATATTTATTCCAGGCTGAGAGCTGTCTTTGTGCTAGGAGCGTGCCATGAGCATGCTCTTAGCACATAAACATCAGCTGCCCATGTGCAACTTGTGGGCGTCAAGGCCCACCCTTTTGCCTCCGCAAACGTGTTGGGAAGTCATAAAGGGGTTAAAAATCCTAACTGTTTGCCAATTTTTTTTCTCCCGAAGTTACACTATAAGGCTGGGTTCACACTATGTGCGGCCGCGGGGCACAGCAGGGGGTCTGGTGCATCCCTGTTCACCATTTCAGGTCTGAATTTTTGACTGAATCCAGACGTGAAACAGAGCCAAAGATGCACAGGACTCTTCTGCTGTGCACTCCGCGGGCACCCTGGATGTGTGTGAACTGGCTCCACTGAGAGACCGCTACAGTCTCCTGTGATATGTAAATTGGATGCGGGGAAACCCTCTAATAGCTGTTGCAGTGGTGGATGTAGAGGGAGGCAGCGGAGAGGAAATTCCGTATTCCTTATCCTGCAGCTATTACTGGCCCATCTATTTACTGTGTTTATGCAGCCAGAGAGCAGCAAAACAATATCTTCTCCACCGCTATATTCCTCGGTGGCTCAGAACTCAGATGCTTTATATTAAAGAAACTTCCTTGACTTAAAGAGGAGCTTCTTTCACTCCGACCTGTCTACAGTTTGTGCTAAGAAAGTGTATGGATAGCCAAAACTTGGCAGCACATGATTGGGTTGATTCCACCCTTGCTCCTACCCCATAGGACCCCTCTCCTAGATGTTCTAAGGGTTCATCCACTCCACGTGTTTCTATTCTGTCCTCCTCACCTCCCACCAAACCAAAAAGAACCAAAAAGAGATACCAATAGCCAGGGCCGATCCTAGGGTCACAGGTGCCTGGGTGCAAAAATATTTCTGGCGCTCCCTCATGGGCGTGGTCATCTTACTAACTCCTCCCCGTTATATCTCTTAACAATAAGCAAAATACAGGAAGAGAAGCAGAGTACTCTAATGGGACCTGGAGGGGGGCCTCTCTGATGGACAGAGAGAGGGCTTCTGTTAGAGAGTCTGTTAAAAAGAGCCCCCAGACATACTGCAGACATAGTACAGGAGATGGTCAGAGAATGCAGACATACTACAGTAGATGGTCAGAGACTGCAGACATGATACAAGAGATCAATGCATCAAATGCAGCCTCATCAGTACCCATCAAATGCAGCCTACCAGTGCACATCAAATGTAGCCTCATCAGTGCCCATCAAATGCAGCTTATCAGTGCCCACCAAATGCAGTCTACCAGTGCCCAGCAATGCTGCCTGCCAGTGCCCAGCAATGCAGCTGGCCAGTGTCCATCAATGCCGCCTACCAGTGCCCATCAAAGCCGGAGAAGAGGAGGGAGGGAGAGGAGGACTCTTCAGCGCCCCCACCTCTGTGGCGCCTGGGTGCGGTGCACCTCGCGCACCTGCCCAGGATCGGCCCTGCCAATAGTTCCCCTTGCCTGGCTGCAATCAACTTGTTTGCGCAGAGTAGCAAATTCGGCATAGCACCGATTCGGACGGTGCCATTGCCGGCAATAGGCTCCAATTTGTTATGCAATTTGACATATGAATGTGAACGGAGACTTAGGGTCCAGAAAGCCGGGTCTTCACCTCGGGAGCAACAGGTGGTCCACAAGTAAATTGCAGCCAGGCCAGGGGATCTATTGGTATCTCTTTTTGGTTCTTTATGGTTTGGTGGGAGGTGAGGAGGACAGAATAGAAAGACGTGGAGTGGATGAACCTTTCAAACATATCGGGGAGGGATCCTATGGAGTAGGAGCAAGGGTCGAATCAACCCAATCATGTGCTGCCAAGTTTTGGCTATCCATACACTTTCTTAGCACAAACTGTAGACAGGTCGGAGTGAAAGAAGCTCCTCTTTAAGTCAAGGAAGTTTCTAAATATAATTTCTTTGAAGGAACTGAATTTCTCCTCGAAGAAAGTGAGGCTGGACAGATGTCAAACACGATTCTTTCACA
>BLSH010446985.1:163988-176776 GCA_018402905.1 Glandirana rugosa | reverse complement strand
ACGACAAGGGGAGGAGATAGGTTAGACTCTCAGTCTTTTCCTTCTCCCTCCCCTTTTTCGTGACGTTCGTGCTGCCCTGGCTATTTTTCCATCGACCCGCACTAACTCCTATTTCCTCACTGCCGGTCGCCTTCCGCCAGAGGGCGGTGGTGGTGCTGGCCATGTCCATGCGGCACCGTAGTGCAGCATGGGTATCGTAGTTTCTTGCGGCTCTAGCGGGGACGCATGCGCGTTACGCTTTATGTCCGCACTTGGCGGGTGACGTCAGTTACCCGCCAAGTGGGTGATGTATAAAAGGCCGGCGCTGCCTAGTAGTCATTCAGCAGGCGATTGGGGACGCCTTGACACACTACACGCTATTATCAGGTACAATATTTGATCCACTTATGACTACCTTGTCGATGGTTGCTTTTCTAATTGAGATCCTTTCCAGGATTAAGTATGTGCTTCTTTGGCTTTTATAGACTGAATGCAGCGGAGAATTATCTCCATGGACACGTCATTTTTTATTGTCTGACTTTGGTTCCGAGGCGGTACCCTGGGTTTGATGTGAGTTACCACATACAGGGTAATTAGATAATATTATGCAAATAATACGCTATATACGCATTCACTATACTACCAATACATTTACCATATTCTCTTGTTTTCTGTTATAGAGAAAACCTTAATGAAATTCCCCAGGATTGCACCGGCACCAAACTAGGTTTTTCATAGACCTTCTCTCGTGTATCCTATTGATGTGGCGTCCCCAATAAATATTGGGTATCTATACTTGCTATCACTAGTAAGTTTTGTTACTTACTATGACCCACAATCTGCCCATTAACCATTCAATTTGTGTTCAAAATCCCTTTGGGTGGCCACGTGGTCTATACTAGTAACATGCATGTGATTTTACTGCATGTTGCATTGTGGGGACTGTATGTGGCCACCTATGAACATTAGGCCCAATTGGCACTATCTAAAGCAAACCTTTTTGTTACACTTTCCAATTTCTTTCTTTTTTTCTCTTTTGAAGCCATAGTGCTAACATATATAGCCAGGACCTTTTACATCACCTGCAGTTGCCATATAGCTGGGACGAAGCTATCTGCACCTTGGCTTGTGTATATGCTGGACCCCATTGATTTGGGTAAGTTCGGCCCTTGGTTCCATGGACATGTTTGGGGATTGGGTTGAAGTGAATGAGGGCTGGCATATGTAGGATTAGAAAAATGTACTATACAGGTGTACCAGGCATTGACAGTAATATTTACCAATATTTTTTGATTAAAATGTATTTCATTGTTTCCAACTAGAGCTTGGAGGTCAGTACAATCCCCTGAAGAAGCCCATGGGGGTGAAACCGGTTGGGATAACAGCTGACTGAAGCCAGTAGATTGTATGGCTAACGCTCCTTCCATGTAATATTTGGAACACTTTTGATTTTATTGTTTATGTATAACAAATCAATGATTACTTTGTCAAAATAAAGATTTATTGTTTTTACATAAAATTCCATTGGTTTTTGATCAATTTCACAGCACCGCATAATCCCCCCAGGGGAACAAAATTCTCCCTACTCTATTGATGGGCACTAGTAAGGCTGCATTTGATGGGCACTGGTGAGGCCACATTAATGGGCACTGGTGAGGCTGCATTGATGGGCACTGGTGAGGCTGCACTGATGGGCACTGGTGAGGCTGCACTGATGGGCACTGGTGAGGCTGCATTGATTGGCACTGGTGAGGCTGCATTTGATGATGATTTTGCACACAAACAAAAACCATCACAAACACACACAGAAATCATCACAAACACATACTGACATTAAACACACACGCACAGAAACCAGGACACCCAAGCAATACAAATTACTTTCTCGAGAAAGGGGTACTTAGGATTTTTTTTTAGATCTGCAGGGGTACTGCATCGTAAAAGGTTGAGAAACACTGCACTAGTGCAATAGGTCCGGCGATAGCATAGATAGACACACCGAGAAGGCCTCTCCTTAAAATGCACTCACATTTTCTTAAAATTAAAACAGCATGGAATCCAGCATGAAGTCCATAAACACAAGCAATATTAGCATTGTCTCACGTGTAGTTGAGTTGTACCACCGCCAGGCTGGACCTCTACATGTTAAGCCTCATTCACACGGTTCAACTGTCGTATGCAAACGGTCGTACGACCGCTCGTTGTATGATCATCCAACCGTTAGTACGCGCGATTAGAACAGCCTACGTACGACGGTCATACAACAGAAGTTGTATGAGCAAACTATAAAGCTTTGGTAGTACCAACAAGCGGTCGTACAACTGTTGTATCGTGTGTACAGAGAAGTTGGTCCAACAAGTTGTACATGCAAAACACGCATGCTCAGAAGTCAGGAATGGCCGGACGCTAATAACATGCACCTGAACTTTCTCTTTATACGTTCATAACATGTCACTACGTTTGGCTTGGTCGTACGATTGTGTAGTGCATGTCAGTACGCAAGATACATGAGCCAACATACGATATGGTCCGTTTGGTCGTACGACCGTCGCACAGTGTGTACGAGGCTTTACACTACCTCACATAGCTTCGTCTGGAGGAGTTAACATCGCAGTCACTGCATTTGTACAGCCCTATCTGTCTGCCTTTGCACCTTAACGTGAGTGGTCGGTGGCGATAAAACCTTGGCTTCTTATATTTCTCAGATGCTTCCAAAGCGACATTTCCCTGCCATATTTCCCTGGGGAGTTTTGGAAGGTAGATTGGTGAAAGCTCCATACTTTGTCTGGTTAGTGAACTTCTGCATGTCCAAGCACTCTTTATAGAGGATGGACTCATCTATGAACTCATACCAGCGAGCGATGGTTTAATTCTCGCCCCGCCTTAAGAGCAGCATTCCCTTCCCCTGGATCACAGGCCATAAAACGCCATGACAAGAGGACAGCGATGGGCACGAGACAAAAAAAAACATTTAATAACCGCACAGTTCAATTTATATGCAAATTTAAAAAGCTGGATGAATGAATAATAAATCAGCTATATTTATGTTTGCATTATCTTAGCTGATATTATATCTCCCCTGTGCTGGACGGCTCCCTCTTTTGTGTCATTATAAACTTCCGCTGACAGCGATTCGCTTTTTATGTTTGTACGCATTTTTTCTTTTTTTCCTGTATATAAACCGGTTGTATCGTTGTTAATCACTTTTATTTGATTTTATATTTTTCAATTAAATTTTCACTATGGCGGTGTTTTCCAAACTTTGGAGAGTCGTTGATCATCATTATAACCTTTGCAGTGCAGAGTACCAACCCCACCCCATTTCCCCTGCCCACACAGCTTATATAAAGCCTGCATTAACTTTCTCTTTAAATCAGCAACCTACATTCCAGGTTCATCAAAACAGAAGAGCGTCCAAAGTCTACTGTTTGTTTCTTTCAGAAAACAACCAAAACCTGAGTAGAAAAGTCTGTCCCCTGCAAGCATGCTCCAGAGGAAGACGCTTGCTTTCTGTGCAGAAGCAGTGGTCTCTCTACAAAGGTCTCACACATACCCTACTGTGTCAGACCTATAGCTTTGCAAACAAAAGACCTCCCACTGATTGAAGAGCTCTGGCTCTGACTCAGCAAAGGGTCCGATTTGCCCCCTGCTGAGTCAGATCTAGAGTTCTCTGATCAGCAAAGAGCATGAGTTTTCTCATTTCAGAGCTATAGGTCTGGCTCAGGAGGGGGAATGTTGGACCTTTGCAGAGAGAGCACTGCTTCCCCACAGAGAGCAATCTCCATCTCTGTTGTAATATTTGTCTCCTGCCAGCATGCTGCTTGCGTTCTATGCGGAAGGAGTAATCTCACTGCTGAGGTCCAACATGTCCCCATTGTGAGTCAGTGTTGGAGCTCTCCATTCAGCAAAAACTCAAGCTTCCACTGAGTGGCAAGCCCTAGCTCTGACTCAGTTGGGGGGTTTGACCACTGCAGAGAGACCTCTACTTCCATACACAGAGCAAGGGTCCTTTTTTGCAGTATGCTGGTAGGGGACAGACTTTTCTACTTAGCTTGTGGCTGCTTTCTAAGCTGCAAAATTCTGCACACCTTTTGTTTTGATTTATCTTTAATATATTTAGCTGAATTAAACTGAAAACCAGTTGGGCTCAAAAATAGACCCCTAGCTTTGCTCAACCAAGTCAATGAATGCAAGGTGTTCTCTGACTGGACAAGGTGACGATTGTGACATCACCACCTCTCCTCTGCAGCTTGTCCAATCAGAGAATATTCCTCCCTGTTGAAGCTTGTTGCTCTCTTCCTGCCATTGGTGGACAGTACCAGAGGAGAAAGTGTCCCCAGTATGGGGGGGGGGGGGCATTTTGGCATAGACCAATGCTGAATGAGGACTGCTGTTGGTTGACAGAACTCCTCTTGGACACGACAAATAGAGGAGCGGAACCCATGTAGGCCTCAGAATGTGGAGAGCCAAGTAGGGACAACAGTTGGAAGAAGTAAGATTGCTAGGCTGCCATGTTGTGCTAGGAGCTTGGAGGGTCCTTCTAACCAGCTGCCCAGTGATGCTAGAGACACCTAAATAAAGAAGGGACCAGTATGCAGAGCTTCTGTATTGGGAGACTGTACTACTGTAAGCTTTGGGTACAGGCCTACTATGCTGCACCCACCAGAAACTGTGTTGCTGTTCCTGTGCTGCTGTCCTGTGACCACCAGAGACTGTGTTGCTGTCTTGTGACCACCAGAGACTGTGCTGCTGTCCTGTGACTATCAGAGACTATGTTGATGTGCTGCTATCCTGTGACCACCAGAGACTGCGTTGCTGTTTCTGTTCTGCTATCTTGTGGCCACCAGAGACTGTGTTGCTGTTTCTGTGCTGCTGTCCTGTGACCACCAGAGACTGTGGTGCTGTTTTTTGTGTTGCTATCATGTGACCACCAGAGACTATGTTGCTGTTTCTGTGCTGCTGTCCTGTGGCCACCAGAGACCGTGTTGCTGTTTCTGTGCTGCTGTCCTGTGACCACCAGAGACTGTGGTGCTGATTCTTGTGTTGCTATCATGTGACCACCAGTGACTATGTTGCTGTTTCTGGGCTACTGTCCGGTGACCATCAGAGACTGTGTTGCTGTTCCTGTGCTTCTGTCCTGTGACCACCGAAGACTGTGTTGCTGTTTCTGTGTTGTTGTCCTGTGACCACCGAAGACTGTGTTGCTGTTTCTGTGTTGTTGTCCTGTGACCACCAAAGACTGTTTTGCTGTTTCTGTGCTGCTGTCCTGTGACCACCAGAGACTGTGGTGCTGTTTCTGTGCTGCTCTCCTGTGACCACCAGAGATTGTGTTGCTGTTTCTGTGCTGCTGTCATGTGGCCCCCAGAGACAGTGTTGCTGTTCTGGGCTGCTGTCCTGTGACCACCAAAGACCGTGTGGCTGTTTCTGTGATGCTGTCCTGTGACCACCAGAGACCCTATTGCTGTCTTGTTTTTGTTTTTTTGCTGCTATCATGTGACCACAAGAGAGTGTGTTACTGTAATGAGAGCTGCCATACTGCACCAGCCAGAGACAGTGCTGTTGTGAGGAGAGCACTGTGCTGTGCCTGGCAGAGACTGGGTTACCGTTACTACTGAAAAAGAGAGAGAGAGAGAGACTACCGCTAAAGATCCCAGGGGCCATCCAGAGTGGTAGGAGGCTTTCTGCCCACTTTTTCCTGTTACTGCTGTTTGTGGAGAGCTGGTTTTGAACCTTTTGCTATGGACAGGCAACAGGAAAAGCCACAGGAGCTCAGAAAAACAGTCCCAGTCTCCAAATAGTCCATACTTTTCCAGAGCTGTGTGCCACTACACATTGGAGTGGATTTACTAAAAGCAAATAGACTGTGTACTCTGCAAGTTCAGCCTCTCCAGAGCTTAATTAATGAGGGGAAGCTCTACTGACTTCCATTTTTTTTATTTTTCCTTGCATACGATTGGGTATTGTTTGTTGTGTGACGCTTCACCTCATTTACTAATCTCTGGAGCAACTGCAGTTGCAAAGTGCACAGTCTATTTGTCTTTAGTAAATCAACCCCATTATCTCACTAACATGAGATGAACCTTCCTGCTGCTTTTCAAGCCTCCCTTGCAGGTGGGTTAACTCTTTCGGGACCAAAATCCCTGTAATCAGGATTTAAACACTCTTTCCCATTCAAAGACTTCCTGAGCCTCTAAATTCCTGGTCTCAAATTAGGATTTATCAATCCAAGCCCTACTGAAATCAGTCCTTTCCTCTTCGGCCAGACTGCCCTGAAGCCCTTACCCTTCTTGAATGAGAACCACTGAGTACTAAAAATGCTTTCCCTCCCCAAGACTATCCCTAGACTCCTGTAAAATATATATACACACACACACACACACACACACACACAGTGGGTAAAATACGTATTGAACACGTCACCATTTTTCTAGGTAAATATATTTCTAAAGGTGTCATTGACATGAAATGTTCACCACATGTCGGTAACAACCCATGCAATCCATACATACAAAGACACCAAAACAAATAAGTTCAGAAATTAAGTTATGTGTAATAAAATGGAAAAAGTATTGAACACATGAGGAAAGGGAGGTGCAAACGGCATGGAAAGCCAAGACACCAGCTGCAATCTATCATTAATTAAAAAGCAACCTGTCCCTCATCAGTGCAAATTAATATCATCTGCTTCAATCTCAACTAATGGCCTATAAAAAGGTGTCTCATTACCAAGGTGTCACACAAGAAACATCTCATGATGGGTAAAAGCAAAAAGCTCTCTCAAGACCTTCGCAACCTTATTGTTGCAAAACATTCTGATGGCATTGGTTACAGAAGGATTTCTAAAATTCTGAATGTTGCAGTGAGCACTGTTGGGGCCATAATCCGGAAGTGGAAAGAACATAATTTCACCATAAACTGGCCCTGACCAGGGGCTCCTTTCAAAATATCTGACAGATGAGTGAAAAGAATTATCAGACGAGCTGTCCAAGAGCCAAGGACCACTTGTGGAGAGCTTCAGAAAGACCTGGAATTAGCAGGTATAATTGTGTCAAAGAAAACAATAAGTAATGCAGTCAACTGCCATGGCCTGCATGCACTTTATGGTTTCTTGCACCAGGGCCCTGAATGTTCTAGTTATGCCTCTGCTCTGTATATACTATATATATATATATACATATATCATACACACATATTTAATTTTAGAATGTTTAAAAATGAGGACCAGTGCCAGATCAAATCTGCAAATACACCTTCATTCAGCCCCAATGTAAATGATGTAAAAGGATTTTTATCCTTGCACAATTTTAATTTCATATATCCAATTAATCTTGGCAGCCCCGGACACCCCAATTAAAAGTTCTCTCTCTACTTTTCCCACAAATGCCATCGTCTTCTGGACAGATAATTCTTGACATGGGAAAAAAAAAAGTGGAGAAGCAAATAAGCATCTATGTCATTCTCAGCTGAACATAAACTAATTTAATTAAAACCATAAAATATTCAGAATTGATTCTGGTGTTTGCAGAGAGTTCTCTGCGGATAATTGATGTCGGTGTTTCGGCTGTTTGCAGCAAGTCTGGTTCATCTTCATAAATTACACAACACTGATACCACTTATATAAATACCCATTCTATGCGGTATTCTCTGGGCTGGGGAAAGGGATGCGTCTCTCCTTCCCCCGGGTGCAACGGCTCACAGCCAAAGCAAAACTGTTGAAGCAATTTAAAGGGTAAAGATAAAGCAGCGCAATCAGTTTTTGAAATATTAGGATTTTGGTTCTGAGCAGTCCTTTGATTTTGGTGCCAAGGAAGTAAATTTTTTATCCTGATACTTTCCCCAGGCAAAAATGTCTGTCCAAAGGATTAAAGACTGCCCAACGTACATATACTGTGGCAAAATCATGTACCTGCACGTTATTCTCCTTGGCGGCTCTTGTGGGCATGCGCTCCCGCTGTGATTGGACACAGTGGGAGCCAATCAGTGGGTCCGGCGGCCGGAGTGGCTGCCGGGTACCCAGCGATCATTCGTGGAGAGGCAGAACAGCGGTCTGCCTACATAAACCAGGCCAGAAAGGAAAATGGAGTCAAAGCACTCCCCCTACAGTTACAAAGCACACATAGGGATACATTTTACCTCTGATCGCCCCTGATGTAAACCCCTTCCCTGCCAGTGTCATTTATACAGTGACAGTGCATTTTTTTAGCACTGATCACTGTATTAGCGTCACTGGTCCCCAAAAAGTGTCACTTAGTGTCAGATTTGTTCACCGCAATGTCGCTGTCCCACTAATAATCGCTGCCATTACTAGTAAAAAATGTAAAAAATATAAAAAGTCCCTAAATCTATCTTATAGTTTGTAGATGTGATAACTTTTGCACAAGCCAATCAATATACGCTTATTGGGATTTTTTAGCAGCAATATGTAGCAGAATATATATTGACCTAAACTGATGAATAAATTACATTTTTTTTATTGGGAATGTTTTATGGCGGAAAGTAAAAAATATTGTTTTGTTTTTTTTTTTAAATTGTCGCTCTTTTTTTGTTTATAGCGCAAAAAATAAAAACCGCAGAGGTGATCAAATACCACCAAAAGAAAGCTCTATTTGTGGGGGGAAAAAAACACATCAATTTTGTCTGGGTACAGTGTCGCTCGCCCACGCAATTGTCAGTTAAAGTGATGTAGTGCCGTATCACAAAAAAATGGCCTGGTCAGGAAGGGCGTAAAACCTTCCGGCACTGAGGTGGTTATAGTGGAACTCTAAACAAAATAAAAAATGATATGCAGGATATGATGCAGTCTGTCATAGCTCTAGCACAGTAGTTCTTGATTTTTTGAGTTATTTATATTTTCCTCTATATTACATGCGGGCCAAGCTGTCCAGCAAAAGTGGCAGTTGCAGGCGTTGGGACAAATCATATTATACTGGAGGGGGTGTTTACAATGATCAGCTTAAAAATCACATAGTACAACATTTTTGGGGGCAAAAAAAAAATGTTTGTGTAACTGCCTAAAGCTGAAGTATAAAGCAGTATAAACCCAAAACCAAAAATGTAATATATTACAGTTTACCAATCATTAAATGTGGTGGCTGCATTTTTTTTTTTTTAGGCTGTTTTCACCTGGTGATCTGGCCAGTAACACACCTCCTGTATTAGAGCCCCCCCGGATGAAGGGGCACTTTGGACACTTTGGACAACATAATTGTCAGTCTGGGAGAGAGAAGTGTTTATGAACTAGCAGATTTAAATACAGTAACAAATTGGAGTCAAACGCAAGTTCATACTTTACAGTCAGTTACAGCAAACCATTTTTTTCTTTTAGGATAAAGATTTTACACACATGTACAACAGTTTCAGTCATTACTTTTCCTTCTCTCTTTTTTTTTTTTTATTTATTTATTTTTTGTGTTTTATTCTTAATTTTAATATATATATATAATTTTATTCTTATTTTCATCTTATTTTTATACTCTAAATTACTCAGTTAGAATGGGTTTTTGACAAGGAATCTAGAATTGTTAAAATGTTAAACTGTAAAATTTTCCAAATGTTCATCCATTACTATTACGTTAAGATTACAAATGATTACTATCAGATGAATCGCATTTACTGCGTTTACCATTTTTTCCAATATAAGTATTGTTTGATACATTCTGTATGATTTTTTGTTTGTACAAATTATCCAGAAAACAATAAAAAATGTGGGGGGGAAAAGCTGATCATTGTGAGCACCCCTGCAAGTGTTAAATGGTTTGTCCCTGCATACTGATTGAGAAGAGAGCTTGTTCTGTTGAAAAACAGACTTACTGGTCAGATCACCAGGTGAGAAAAAAGGAAAGCCTAAATATGAAAAACAAATGTAGCCACCACATATGGGAATTGATAAGCTGCAATATAATAAAAGTTTGTTTTGAAATGTAATACTGCTCCAGCATCTAATATAGTGTTTTGCTATCCCTGATTCCTCCTTCCACCCCCTATCCACCACAAAAACATGAAACTGGTGACATTTTTAAATAAAACCTTTCCATTTGCATTGCATATTTTATTATAGTCCCTGTGACCTCATCACTGAGACACTTTATGCAATGCAGGCAGATCACAGCCATGACTAAGGACTAACATCCGAAACGCGTAGGCTGTTTTACAGCTTTGTACATGTATTTAATAAAGAAATACCATTTTGGATGTCATCCTGAGCACCGATCATCCCTTTCCTTACTCTGGTACATTGGAGGTGTCAGCAGCCTCAAAATCTGAGCACCGGGCAGAGCGTTAATGTGGGAAGGTTACAGCGCCTATACACCTGTTTTCCGTAGATCATGGCTGGTGGGAGGGGCTGGCAGGGTGCTGTTCAGAGCTTCCTGACAGCATCACAGCCCCATTCTCAGTACTCCTCTCAAGAGCCCTCGGCCCTGATACAAGCAGTGGGCTGACTTGTGGGAGGAGTTATGCTAATTTCAAAATGCCTTGCTGGGGTAGATGCCAGTCTGGAGCAGTGGGTGTTCCAAGGCAGTCTGTATTTGCATGCAGACTGCCCTCATGTAATGCTGAGCCTCCATGATTGAAAGAACTGCTATCCAAAAAATAAAGGAGGCCAGGGACAGTCAGGTTGGGGGAAAGAAGGGCTAGATGATGCTGGATGTCCCATACAAGAAATGGGGTGTGTGGTTGGTAATGGAACATAAAGGAACAGACAGCAATAACAACATTGTCAGAACTTCTAACTCTTCCTCGCTCTTCTAGAAATGTGATGGTGTCCCCGTTAGATTTCCCATCACTTCCCCCAATATGGACACAAGTGGCAATAAAACTGTGACAAGGGCTCAGACCTACCATACTAGATTTATTTTGCCAAAAACAAATACAATACTCCAGCACCTTATCCTTTTATTGCACCATTTCACTCTACAATTCCTTTTTAAGCCAGGCTACGGGTTCCCTGGAGTGAGGCTATTTTCCTGGAGGGTCCGGGAGAGATGTACCCATGGAGGAGGTGACTGTACAAATCCCATCTTAATGAGTACTAGTGACCCCAGGTGAAGAGAGACTGTTTAAGAGTAGATGCCTTCATCAGTGGTGGCTGGTGTTTTTTTTTGGGGGGGGGCGGCAAACAGCCACTCCCCCCACGACGGCACCTCAAAAGCCCCACCCCCCCCACACACTCACTGTCTGCAGGTTGGTCCTCTGGCTTTTACCCCATCTAGGTGGTGGGCATCGGGCAATGGCGGGGTCCGGTATCATGCAGCGGTGGGCACTTGGGCAGCGGCTCCTATGTCTTCTCCTCCTCCTCACTTCCACCATGCGTCTCTACCCCTCGGTGCTTCAAAAAAACACACACCCCCCCGTCCTTTCAGCCAATCGGGTGACGGGTCTCAGACTCGCTTCCCAATTGTTCGGGAGGAGGATCAGTGTTAACATAGCGAATACTCATTCGCTACTGCAACACACCTGGGTGGACTCCAGATGCAATGCTCTGCACCCAGAGCCCATCCTATTTTGAAGCCTATTAGAGCCTCTGGCTCTAATCAGTGATTCAAAAAAACACACCTCCCGCCCACCCTGCCATAGGAATTCATGCATCCGGCATCCTGTAAGGGGCGGACGCATGAATGGGGGGGCAGTGGCATGGATAGGGGGGAGCAGCGCCCGTGCGCCATTAGTGGACGGGCTGCCCCTGGCTTTCACATATGACTACTGCGGACCGTCCACTAAATGTGATTCACAATATACTGTCATGTGACCCCGGATAGTATTTTGATGTGATGTGGCTGTGCTATCTATCTTCTAAGTCCCATCAGTAAAGTGCAGCAACCCTGTATTTGTGTGGACATTTCTTCCTTCGGGGACATAAAGAAATGTCGAGAGGAGGCCTCTGGCATGGAGTGGGCACAAGATGACAGAGGGTTAAAGCCTCAAGCAGGAGGGTTTCTGTTCTAGCAGGAGAAAAAGACTTGTGGGACCATTCGCAAGCCCCCCTTATGACTCAAATTGAACCTCCAACAACCTTACAAGCTGCAAGCCTGCACATATATTACAAAATACATATATAGTCAGTTTTACAGAATCCGTGTGTGCAGCGGGCAGTTTGATGTATCACCGGCGGTATCGCTCATGACTTATTCTTTGCTGCGGTGTTTATAAACCCACAAAACGACAGCCTGGATTCTTGCAGAAAGAAAACCATTTATTTCCCGAGTAAATACCTTTCACTGGTGACAATTTCAGCAGATTTCTGCAACTTATTCTTTGATTGCGTTGTTTGAACGCGGTGCTCCTGGTTTATAAGCTGTGTTGTCACGACGCCGTACATCATGTGTAAAATACCTGTACGAGGGAGAGATTAGGGGGCTTATGTTACACAATCCCGAAGCCTCTTGAGTTCCCAGCAATCTGATCAAAGAGAATCTAAAGTGTATTTTTTCGCTGGGCCACCATAGGTAGAGAGCACAGCCTGCATATGTAATGAACAAATGTACTATATAATAATATATCACATCCTTTTCCAAGAAATTCCACCTATCCTTCAATGCATTTCTTCCATTACTAGAAGCTCTCACTGATTAATTTGATTTTTATCATTTATTTTATGTCCTGTATTAAAGACTGGTCACTGCTACGCTCTCTCTTTGTGCAGGATGACTGGTCTTGTCTCCGCCCCCTCCTGTAATTTTCTGCAGGCAGCCTGTAGAGTGTGGTGCCTGCTGGGGCCCTCCCACAACTCCGCGCTCTCTCCTTGTGCAGGGTGACTGGTCTTGTCTCCGCCCCCTCCTGTATCTGTTCTGGTCAGTGGGACGTGTTCCTC
>BLSH010446985.1:128125-161376 GCA_018402905.1 Glandirana rugosa | reverse complement strand
TTTTGCAAAAAAAAACAAATTTCTTACTTTTTGCTAAAATACAAATCCAAAAAAAAATATAAAAAAACATTTTTTTTCACCGTTTTTGGCCGATTTATATTCTTCATCATATTTGCGATAAAAAAAATCGCAATCGGCGTTTATTGATTGGTTTGCGCAAAAGTGGTCGCGTTTACGGATGATGAGAATTCATTTTTGGGGTTTTTATTTTTTTTTTATTTTTTACTAAAAATGGCGGCGATCTGCGATTTTTAGCGGTACTGCGATATTGCGGCGGACATGTCGGACCATTTTGACACTTTTTTGGGACCATTGGCATTTATACAGCGATCAGTGCTATAAAAATGCACTGATTACTGTGTAAATACCATTGGCAGTGAAGGGGTTAACCTGCAGGGGGCGCTCTAAGGGTTAACTATGTTCCCTGGGCGTGTTCTAACTGTGTGGGGGCTGCCCTAGCTGGGGAAAGGAAATGGTCACAGCCTTCATGTACAGGAAGGCTGTGATCACTTCCCTTCCCCCTCACACAGAGCGGAGGTCCGTGTTTACATCCGTTCTTTCGCTCCGGGGGGGGCATCGCGGGTGGCCGGCGGCAATCGAAGCCGCCGCACCCGCTCCCTGGCCCCCCGAACACAGTGAGCGCGCGCCTAAGGCGGCGCGCGCGCGCTCACAGTATCTCTGTATCGCAGCCGCCGTCGTATGACGGCGTTTTGCGTTACAGAGCCACTTTGCCGCCGTCAATCTCCGATCGGCGGTCGGCAAGTGGTTAATGTATAGAATGTGGATTTATATCCTTTGTGACTATTGAGGGATATATTTCAATGACATTTTTTGTGACTTCAGTGCATCTTTAAAGTTTGGTTACATTTAACCACTTGCCGACCGCGTTGCATATATTTACTGCTGCACTGTGGCAGCGCTGTGCAAATCGCCGTATATAAGCCTATAAACCGCCGCCGCCAGTGCGCTCTTGCACCCGCCTCCCGCTGCGTGAGTGTGGCCGCGGGTCGGGCGGACTCGATGTCCGTCTGCGACCCGCAATCGCCTAATACAGAGGAAAATACGGCGGTTCCCCGTTCTGACAGGCGGCATGACAGTGATCTACTGATCCCTGTAATTGGGATCAGTTAGATCTGTCATGCCCCTGCCAGCCCAGCCCCCATTAGAGCATAGTGAGGGAACATATTTAACCCTTTTATTGCCCCCTACTGCTTATCCCCTTCCCTGCCAGTGACATTTAAAAAGTAATCAGTGGCTATTATTAGCACTGATCACTGTATAAATGTCAATGGTCCCAAAAAAGTGCCAAAAGTGTCCGATCTGTCCGTCGCAATATCGCAGTACCGATTAAAAATCGCAGATCGTGCCCATTACCAGTAAAAAAAAATGAAAATAAATAAAAACTGCATAAATCTATTCTCATGGTTTGTAGACGTGTCAACTTTTGCGCAAACCAATCAATAAACGCTTTTTGCTACATTTTGGCCTAAACTGATGAATAAATTCGTTTTTATATATTATTTTTATTTTTGTATATGTATCATAGCAAAAAATAAAAAATATAGATTTTTTTTTCAAAATTGTTGCTCTTTTTTTTGTTTATAGCGCAAAAAATAAAAAACGCAGAGGTGATCAAATACCACAAAAAGAAAGCTCTATTTGTGGGAAAAAAAGGATGTCAATTTTGTTTGGGTACAGCGGCGCACGACTGCGCAATTGTCAGTTAAATCGACGTAGTGCCAAATCGCAAAAAGTGCTCTGGTCAGGAAGGGGGTAAATATTTCCGGGGCTGAAGTGGTTAAAGACTTAAAAAAACACAGAATAAAGCTATTTTTTTTTACTGCTGTAGTTAATTAGTTGCTTTAATTTGAAATGTAACTAAACAGTGACTCCATAAAATGAAAAGCATCAAACCCACAGACATCTTCAGGAACGTGCGATCATTCTGAGAAACGCGTCAGCTGTGTGAAAACGATTTAGCAACGATGTGAAGCCGCACCGTCCTTTGAAGGGAATACAATTCACGGGACCAATTAGCAACAAATTAGTTTACATAATGGCTCATCACTATTCTGCATTCCTGCACATCCTGTCTGCTACATAAGTTAACAGAAACTTGTCAGCAAAACCCCACGCGTTTCGCATCATTAGTACGGCTCAAAAAAAGCAGTTTGAAAGACCAATGTTGACCTTGAGAGGTAATTAGGTGTTGGTAACTTACTGGTTGCTCATTTGTCAAATTAAGCACCGGGAGTCGCTGCAACTAATTGCTTGGTGCTAATTCCCGGAGGGGTGTGCGGATTATGAAAGCTTGGGAAGCAAAGCGCTTGGCGAGCGGATTTACTGTGTGAGAAATATTTATGCAAAGGGAAAAAAAACTTGCATCATCCAACGGGTTCTTTGCGATTTGCAGTCTGTGTTCGTACAAACAGAAGGCACAAATTAGCCCCACTCCCTGTTCCTCCTGTAGGAGACGGCACTCGGAGTGTCTGAAATCTTATTTACAGATGTGCAAATTTGTCTGATGAAACCAACAATTACATCCCTGTAATTTTTACAGATCTTAAAGTGGATCTTCACCCTCTAAATAAAGTTACCTCCTCCCCACTACAAAAATAGAGTTTTTTTCTTTACTTTATTTTTATGTGAATTGCTCTGCGCTGCCCCCCATGCACATCTCCTAGATGAATGGCGCCCACTATGCTCGCTGTGCTTCCTGGGATAAGCACGTCATACACTATATTACCAAAAGTATTGGGACGCCTGCCTTTACACGCACATGAACTATCCCAGTCTTAGTCTGTAGAGTTCCCTTTGCAGCTATAACAGATTCATCTCTTCTGGGAAGGCTGTCCACAAGGTTTAGGAGTGTCTATGGGAATGTTTGACCATTCTTCCAGAAGCGCATTTGTGAGGTCAGGCACTGATGTTGGATGAGAAGGCCTGGCTCACAGTCTCCGCTATAATTCATCTCAAAGGTGTTCTGTCGGGTTGAAGTGCAGGTCCTTTGACACTTTGCTACAATGTAAAGTAGTGAGTGTACAGCTTGTATAACAGTAAATGTACTGTCCCCTCAAAATAACACACAGCCATTAATAACCTCTGGCAACAAAAGTGAGTACACCCCTAAGTGAAAATGTCCAAATTGGGCCCAATTAGCCATTTTACCCCTCCGGGGGTCATGTGACTAGTTAGTATTACAAGGTAGCAGGTGTGAATGGGAAGCAGTTGTGTTAAAATTGGTGTTATCGCTCTCACTCTCTTATACTGGTCACTGGAAGTTCAACATGGCACCTCATGGCAAAGAACTCTCTGAGGATCTGAAAAAAAAGAATTGTTGCTCTACATAAAGATGGCCTAGGCTATAAGAAGATTGCCAAGACCCTGAAACTGAGCTGCAGCACGGTGGCCAAGACCACACAGCAGTTTAAGAGGACAGGTTCTACTCAGAACAGAGATATATAATGATACTACACCGCGCTATTGCATGGGACCACGCTCTTAAAACGAAATAAACACAGTCCATAAATGCAGTCCCAATGCAGGTGAAGTGAAGTGCTCAGTGCCAGAATCTTATAAGGTCTTGTAATAGTGCTCAGACTAAGTGCCCCACATAGATGTACACTCACCCCACTTCAGTGACCCACCATCTCTGGAGACTGTCAACTGCAGGATAGGAACTCCGTCACTGTAATAGCATGTATGATAAAACAGAAAATCTCATAGCGCAATAACGTCCAAATACCAAATTTATTAAAAAGCGTTAAAAACAAGTAAAAACCACACATGGTATGGTGCCTGAACATCCTGCCACCCGGCATGAAAAAGGGATGATTTCTATGGGGAAATCGGCCCTAGTTGTTGTATGCCGTCGACGTATACTGTTGTACATTCACAACTTTACATTGTAGCAAAGTGTAATTTCTTCAGTGTTGTCACATGAAAAGATATAATAAAATATTTACAAAAATGTGAGGGATGTAATCACTTTTGTGAGATACTGTATATATATATATATATATATATATATAAAATCAATTTTTACAATTCATAATAAAAACAGTAGTGCATTATTGTCGCTTGATGCGGCTAAAGCATTCAACAGTATTGAATGGAATGTTTTATGGTATTGTCTACAAAAATTTGGTTTTGGGCCACAATTTAAACGCTGGGTAAAGCACTTCTATGCAGCCCCGGTAGCCTGGGTTTACGTGAACGGATATGTCCCAGATCTCTTTTTCCTACAACAAGGAACAAGGCAGGGGTGCCCATTGTCACTCCTCCTTTTGTTCTAGCTTTGGAGCCACTGGCCTCAGCTTTTCGTCAATCGTCGGTTATTACTGGGTCCCGAAGGTCATTGAGAAAAGATAAGATAGAGCTATATGCTGGTGACATACTTCTATTCTTGGGTGATACTTCATCATCCTTGGTGGCGGCAATGTCCCTGATAACTAGCTATGGCTACTTTTTGGGCCTTACTTATAAATTGGGATAAGTCGGTCCTCCTACTGTTAGACCCCCTAGAGGCAGACTTACTAAGTTCATTGAGAACTACAAACTGTCAGCCACAATGGATGATAGTACTTGTAGTTTTTTCATTTACAGGAAACTGAATGAATGAACACTGTTTTCAAATTGGGACAGCGGGGAGGGGATCCCCTGTCCGCTGTCAGAGGGGGGAGCACTGGTAGTGGGAGGTGGATAGATAGGAGCATGTTACATCTTTAATATGGGTATAACCTGTAACATGCTTCTAAAGGTAAACGTATGCTATAAAGTGATAGCAATGGCATAGTTGTTATTATTTTTTAAATAGCAAACATGTCATAGTTATTTTACGCTGTGCAGTGGTTTTGCACTGTAAATTTACTGTAATGATGAGTAGTCAGATGGATCTTCTGAGGAGCTGGTTTATTGCAGTATGGGAGAGGAACATGTAAGACAGTTTCTTCTAGTTTCACTTCAATAATTTCTTACTTCCAGTTCCCACCACTAGTCCTAACACAGCTATGCAAACACCACAAGAACATATTCTACATCTTTTCCCTTTTAAGAAGAGATATGCATATATAAATAAAGTGTAATATGGAACCAACAAGGAGTGAAGCATAGCAAGGTGCAATAACAACCTACACTGTAAAACACAAAATGCTGGGTAAGAGGCAGTGTGTGATAAAGTCTTGGAACTTTGGATTGGGATTACACACTCTTCCATAATGAGTGACAATGTGTGGGGCTTGCGAGGCTGAAACCTCTTGCCTGTTGCCATCATAATTTTGTCCTGGTTGTGTGTTACATCCGTTGTTGGAAGTTTTAATTGGTACAGCAGCAGTTGGCTGTGCTTGGGGTCCTGAAGTGATCATAGGCACATGGGTAGCGGTAGTACAGCATGATTCAGGTAGGAGGTGACGACGGTTCCTTACATAGGTCCTATCATCAGAACGGACAACATAGCTGTTTGGTTGGCAGGCCTTTCCGTGAACCGTGGCCAGTTTGTCAAACCGACAGGTTGTCTCCATCCTTACCACCTGCCCAGGCTCCAGGGGAGAAAGACGTCTGGCCGATTTATCATGGCTTATCTTTCCTTTTTGTCAGCCTGAACATTAGTCTCAACTCTTGGCAGAAGCTGTGATGGGACCATAGGAATCAGAGTCCTGGTTCTTTGTGATAGTAAACGCTGTGCCGGAGAAGGCATGCCATCCCTAGGTGTGTTGATGAGGTTGAGCAGGGCTGCATAAACATCAGAACCATCATGTGCACATTTTTCTAGGAGATGCTTGGCTGATCTTACACTACGTTCCACAAGACCATTGGATCTAGGGTAATTGGGACTGCTAGTGACGTGCTGAAAATCCTATTGGTGAGGAAAGTTCTTGAATTCTCTACTTGAAAATGATGTTGCATTGTCAGTCAACAATTGATAGGGAATTCCATGTGTGGAGAATATCCACTTCAATGTCTGGATCACTGTGTCACTGGAAGTGTTTGGGAGGACATCAAATTCCCACCAGCCAGAGTACGAATCTACCAAAACCAGGTAATCCTTGTTTGACCACTCAAATATGTCAGCTGCTGTGATAGATCATGGTCTGTCAGGTATTTGGTGAAGAGTTAAAGGTTCTCCCGTCTGGTGCTGTCGTACAGCATTGCATGGGGCACATCTGGAAACTTCTCTTTCAATGTCAGTGTATATAGTGGGTTTCACATGTCCTTCACTTAGTGGAATGAAAGCTGGGATGACCTTGATGGAGCTGTGTCAAGTAGTATTTTTGAAGAGAGTGAGGGATTACATATCTCTGACCATGCAGTATTATTCCATCATCCACTGTTAATTCATCCCTCATAGAGTAGAATGGTCGAATATCATGTGAGAGTTCCTTAAAGGAGCCAGGCCACCCATTGAGAATGATGTCCATGAGGCGCTGACAGGTGGCATCTGCCTGTGTTTCTTGCTTTAGTTCCTGAATCCTTCTGGATGACAACATCCCATCCAGAGACAACACATCATAATCCTCAATAGCTCCAAAGTTATCAGAAGTGGGGAGGTGTGCATGCGAAAGAGCATCCGCAACAAATACAGGGTGGGCCATTTATATGGATACACCTTAATAAAATGGGAATGGTTGGTGATATTAACTTCCTGTTTGTGGCACATTAGTATATGTGAGGGGGGAAACTTTTCAAGATGGGTGGTGACCATGGCGGCCATTTTGAAGTTGGCCATTTTGAATCCAACTTTTGTTTTTTCAATAGGAAGAGGGTCATGTGACACATCAAACTTATTGGGAATTTCACAAGAAAAACAATGGTGTGCTTGGTTTTAACGTAACTTTATTATTTCATGAGTTATTTACAAGTTTCTCTTTGTTTACAGCCATTGACATGCCGCTGAGGTTAACACGTGCGGAACGGATAGAAATTGTGTTGATGTCTGGTGAACGCAGTAACCCGGTCATTGCAGCAGATTTCAATGCAAGACAGCCTACAAGACCACCCATCTCCCATGCTACAGTTAGCAAACTGCTTGCTAAGTTTCAAGAAACTGGTTTAGTGTTGGATTTGCCAAAATGTGGACACATGAAATCTGTCACTAATGAAGAAACATCAGTGGCTGTCCTAGCTTCATTCAGCAAGAGCCCACAGCGTAGCACTCGCCGTATGTCACTGGAGAGTGGCATTAGTCGAACATCCCTTCGGCGGATATTAGCTACTCACAAATGGCACCCTTACAAACTCCAGCTACTGCAGCATCACAACGAGGATGACCCAGATCGGCGCACTGAATTTGCAGAATGGGCAAAACAAAAATTGAAACAGGACCCTCAGTTTACGCAGAAGATTTTGTTCAGTGATGAGGCAAACTTTTATGTGAATGGTGAAGTTAACAAACAAAACCACCGCTATTGGTCTGACACTAAGCCACATTGGATAGATCCCTCCAAGACTGTTGGAACCAAAAAATGTATGGTATGGTGTGGTATATGGGGTACAAAGATAGTGGGGCCATTCTTCATCAATGGAAACCTCAAGGCCACTGGATATGCGAAATTGCTACATGATGATGCGTTTCCCTCTTTATGCACTGAAGCTGGCACGTTCCCTGAGTTTTTCCAGCAAGATGGTGCACCACCACATTATGGGTGTCAGGTCCGAGCATTCCTAGATGAACAGTTTCCTGGATTGGTCGCTGTGGGCCAGTTGAATGGCCCCAAGTTTTCCCGATCTGACCCCCTTAGACTTTTATCTTTGGGGTTATCTGAAGGCAATTGTCTATGCTGTGAAGATATGAGATGTGCAGCACCTGAAACTACGGGTACTGGAAGCCTGTGCTAGCATTTCTCCTGCGGTGTTGCTATCAGTGTGTGAAGAGTGGGAGAAGAGGGTTGCATTGACAATCCAACACAATGGGCAGCACATTGAAGACATTTTATAAGTGGTCAGAAACTTGTAAATAACTCATGAAATAATAAAGTTATGTTAAAACCAATAAGTTTGATGTGTCACATGACCCTCTTCCTATTGAAAAAACAAAAGTTGGATTCAAAATGGCCGACTTCAAAATGGCCACCATGGTCACCACCCATCTTGAAAAGTTTCCCCCCTCACATATACTAATGTGCCACAAACAGGAAGTTAATATCACCAACCATTCCCATTTTATTAAGGTGTATCCATATAAATGGCCCACCCTGTAGTTCATGGCCTCGTTTACAGATTACATTCAGGTGGTAGCGTTGAAGCTTTAGCATCATTCGCTGGATGCACGCAGATGCTGTGTGCAGAGGCTTTCTCAGTATGGTTATGAGTGGCTGATGATCCGTCTCCACAGTCACAGGGCGGCCATAGATATAATCATGGAATTTTACACAGGCAAATACTAGTCCCAATAATTCCTTCTCAATTTCTGCATAGCGTGCTTCAGTCTCAGTGAGGGCTCTTGATACAAAAGCCACAGGCCTCTCATCTTGAAGACAGACTGTGCCAAGATCATGCTGGGAAGCATCAGCAGACAATACCACCGGCTTATGCACATCAAAATACTGTAGGACAGGTGGACTAGTCAATTGTGCTTTTAATGTATCCTCAGCAACAGCATGTTGTTCAGTCCAATACCAGTCGGCATCTTGGTGCAGAAGCTCACAGAGTGGAAATGTTATCTCGCTGTAGTGATGAATGAACTTCGAGAGATAACTGGTCATGCCAAGAAACTTTTGCAATCCATGTTTGTCCTCTGGAGCAGGCATTTGATGGATGGCTTTGTTTTTTTCTGGATCAGACTTGACACCTTTATCCATGAGAAGGTGTCCAACATATGGCAGACCCTGAAGCGACATTTGGTAGGGTTGAGCTGCATATTGATAGCTCTGACACGGTCTAGTACGCATTTGAGTCGTTTGTCATGTTCCTTAATGGAGGATCCCCAAATCAAGATATCATCCATGACTATTTCACATGATTGTCCAGCAAAGAGCTGTTCCATACATCTCTGAAGGACTTTGTTTCCAGTTGAAATTCCATATGGCATCCGTAAGCATTTGTATGTCCCATATGTGGTCATGAATGTTGTGAGTAATGATGATTCTTCATCCAGAGGGATTTGCCAGAATCCACATTTTGCATCAAGAATGCTGAAGACCTTTGCCTGTGGCATATCAGCGATCACTTGCTCTACAGTCTTTAATGGGTGATAAGGCCTCAGGAGAGCTTTATTGAGGTGCACAGGATCAATGCATATGCGGACAGTGCCAACTTTCTTGACTACTGCTGCCATGGCAGACACCCAGAAGGTAGCCTCCTGCACTGGTGCAATGATGCCCAAGCTAGTCATCCTTTCCAACTCTTGCAAGACTTTGTCTTTTATATCCAGTGGGATCCTTCGAGGGGCACACATGGTAGGCTGTACTGTTTCATCCAAGTGCATGTGATAAATGACTGGAAGCTTACTAACATTGTCAGTTCGAAATAAGTCCTCATAAGCGGTCATCTCAGGAGCCTGTTGTTGTACTGCATGTACTCCTGGACTGAGTTGTATTGGATTTAAGTGCATGCTGTCTGGTAAGCCTAACAGGCTCTTAACATTTCTATCCACAATGTGGAATAGCAGCTTGTCCCCTGATAGATCCAAGGTAGAAGTGCCCAGTGTCTGAACTGTTTGACCGCCGTAAGCTATCAGGTTTACTTTATTTAACTGATAAATTTCACCTTTGGTGTCAATGCTGTGCAATGTGGATAAGGACATGACATTGCATTTGGCTCCAGTGTCAATTTTCAACTTGTCATGTTTGTTGCATGCTGTTGAGATGGTGGTGAATATTTAGTCCTTATTTGCAATTAGGTCTACACTTTCACAATGAAAATGGTTTTGGTGTTCATCACTTTCCACTTCATTAATTCTGTGCACTTTTTGTTGTTTGTCACTAGATGGCTTCATCCACACACCTCTATTTTGAGGCTTGGACCTACAACATTTTGCAATATGATTCCATTTGTTGCATGAGTTAAACCGTTTGTTAAAGGCTGGGCACGGGTTGCGGTCAGTAGCATGTTCAATACCACAGTTGCTGCATTGCCTTTTGTTCTGTTGCACCACAAACACTTCTGCATCTCTTTTTAGTTCCTTAGTGGCCCTTTCAGAATGTTCAAACAACATACATATTCGGATGGCTGATTCCAGTGTCAAATCTTTCTCCTTTAGCAACCGAAAACGAACTGCATCATTATATATCCCACATACAATCCTGTCATGTATGAGTTCATCTGTTAGCACACCAAAATCACATTTTTTAGCCAGCAGTCTTAGCATGGCTGCATAGGATTGTATCCCTTCATCAGGTTTCAGAGCCATCATGTTAAATGCATGTCTGTCTATTATCACATTGTGCTGTGGTAGGCATATCTCATCAAGTTTCTTGAATAAGATATCGGGGTCCTCTCTATCTTCTGTAGCTTGAAAAGTAAACTCAAATTTATCCAATGCATCTGAACCAGCAAAATTGAGAAAGTATAAGCTTGTACCTTTTTTGACTTCTGAGAGTCCTGCTTTGCTGTACAAGTCCCATTGTCGTTTGAATTTCATCCAGTTGTTAGCAATGTCATTATCAAAAATTAGAGGTTGTATGCCACATTCTGAGCCATGATGTTTCAGAGGGTCCACTTCTACCACCATGTAAATTTTGTAGAAGTAATAAAGAGTAGTCAGATGCAGAGGTGTTGCTAGGGGGTGTCTATTGGGGCTATAGCCCCGAGTCTGGGGCCCATAGCCCCGGGTCTCTTACAGGGTGGGTGCAGTTCTGCAATTAGCAGGTATGTCCCGGTCTGGAATGCAGACTGTGTATATATATATATAAATACACACACACATATACATGTATATTTATTACTATTATTATTTATTTTATTACATGTATGCCCGCTCAAGCGTAGGTCTTTCTATACTTCGCTGCTATGGGCTCTAGCCCCAGATCTTTTGTAGACCTAGCAACGCCCCTGGTCAGATGGATCTTCTGAGGAGCTGGTTTATTGCAGTATGGGAGAGGCACATGTAAGACAGTTTCTTCTAGTTTCACTTCAATAACTTCCTACTCCCTGTTCCACCCCCAGTCTTAACACAGCTATACAAATACAACAAGAACATAGTCTACATGCACAAAGCAGCTCCAATCCTCCTCCTCTGTGGACCCCCACTGGTGCACCTGGCCCCTCCTCCATGCCGAGTGCCTCCATAGCAAGCTGCTTGTTATAGGGGCACTCATCCATGATCGCTCCCGAGTTGACTTGGTGCATCAATAGACATATAGAGTGTGGCTCGGACTTGCCCCCTAATCTCTACTCAGTGGCTGTGAGAGCAGATGGAGCCAATGGCTTCAGCTGCTGTGTCTGAGCCAATGAGAGAGAGATGCTACTTTTGTGCACGCACATCGCTGAATCAAGATTGGGCTCAGGTAAGTATTTGGGGGGGGCTAGGGGGGAGCTGCTTGCAGAAAGTTTTTCACCATAATGCTAAGAATGCATTACGATAAAAACCTTCTGCCTTTGGAACCAGCAATGAGGCATCTGCGATCTTCATTTCTCCTTGTTGGTGCTTTCATCTTCTGCTCAGCTTCTTCCATGTTCAGGTGTCTTCCCCATCTGCATGTGCAGTCCCAAAGTCGGGCAGACTCAGGCATTCCAAGAGGGGAGGCGTGGATGAAGTGACATCAAGGCGCTGCTTACTGCCTTTTTTATGTGCAGGACAACGGCCGAGTGTAGTATGAGAAGACTCGCCTAACTGAGCTCCCGATCCTTCTCCTTTCCCCGGCCAACTGCATTACTAAGTGTCAGCCTCCAGCTGTCCTGTCCTGCTTTCACCCACAGCTGTCTGCCTGTGTGGCAGGATGTCCAACATGGCACCACCTCGGCACTGCCACAGTAAAAAAAGTACACTAAGTAAGCGCAGCCAGCTAAGAAGCCAGTTAGGGACATGTTGTTTCATGCACACAAGCTGTCCTGTACCCACACTGTACTCAGACATTGACTATCTCTGACCATTTCTTGTATCATGTCCTCATTTTTTGACTATCTCTTGTACCATGTCTGCTATCTCTGATTGTCTCTTGTAGTATGTCTGCTGTCTCTGACCATCTCTTGTACCATGTCTGCAGTCTCTGACCATCTCTTTTATTATGTCCTCAGTCTCTGACAATCTCTTGTACCATGTTCACACAGTCTCTGACCATCTCTTGTACCATTTCCTCAGTCTCTGACAATCTCTTGTACCATTTCCTCAGTCTCTGACCATCTCTTTTACCATGTCTGCTGTCTCTGACTATCTCTTGTATCGTGTCCACTGTCTCTGACTATCTCTTGAATCATGTCTGCGCAGTCTCTGAGGGGGAGCCAGGAGAGAGTTAAGAGCGGGAGCGCCACCAAGATGGAGGTCGCAGACTCACAGGAAGAGTCAGACATGTCTGGATAGTGAAGAGGAGAATATAGGATGAAACCAGAGCTGGAGCCCTGAGAGGACCACCTGACTGAGTACTGCATGGTGCACCTGAGAGGAGGTCAGTGACAGAGTCACCAGGCCATTCTGAGGGGGGCACTAATGTAAGGGGGGCACTGATATAAACATTCGCCCCATATCAGAAATCTCCCTTTACCTTAGTGTATTTTCTCTGCAGAAGGTGGTCTATTGTCATCAGAGTTCCCAGCATTCCCTCTTAAATCAGTGTCCCCAGATATCTCCTTTGCATCAAAGCCTGCAGGATTCCCCATTACAGTGTGAAGGGGAACACTGCGGACCCTGATGTAAAGGGCAAGACTGTAGACCCTAATATAAGTGGGAACTTTGATGTGAAGGGGAACGCTGTGGACGCTGTGTAAGGGGGGTTTCTGGTGACCAGAGACCACTTTATATCAGAGTTACTTTTTACACCAAAGTCTGCAGGGTTCCTCCATACCTCATGATTCACAGCATCCACCCTTGCATTTTAAGGGGGAATTCTGCAGACTCTGATGTAAGGGGGGACTCTGAGGGAGATTTAATATAGCTAGTGCACTCATACTCTTGTGCAGCTGTGCATGGTAGCCAATCATCTTCTAACTTTAGCTTGTTCAATTAAGCTTTAGCAATAAAACCTGGAAGCTGACTGGTTTCTATGCAGAGCTACACCAGATTTTGCACTCTCCAGTTTTAGTAAATAACCCCCTCTGTGTTGGGTTATATTAACCTGACCTTCATGTCATGTAAGGATAAATATGTTTTTTTACTTTTGTTATACCTTAACCATTTCAATATTGGGCACTTTCACCCCTGTCATGCAACACTCCACCCAAATAAATTTTTTTCAATTTTTTTAAACAAATAGAGATTTCTTTTGGTGGTATTTAATCACCACTGGGTCTTTGTTTTTGGATAAACAAATAAAAAAAAAAGTTTTTCTTAGTTTGTAAATAAGTACATTTTCACCTTCACTGATGTGCACTGATGAGGCTGCACTGACAGGCATTGATTAGGTGGCACTAATGAGGTGGCACTGATGAGGTGGCACTAAGGTGCACTGATGAGGAGGCACTAACATGCAGCACTGATAGGTGACACTGATATGCAGCACTAATGGGCACTAATAGGTGGCACTGATGGCCAGCCTTTATGGTCACTAACAGGCGGCACTGAGAGGCATCACTGATAGGCACTGATTGGCATCACTGGTGGGCACTGCAGTGATTATCAGTGGTGATTCCCCCTGTCACTCATGCCCTTTCAGTGTGAATAGAGGAATGCCGAAAACTGGCACTTCCTAGTTCTGCTGTGATCAACTGTGTCTGAACACAGCTGATCACATGGTAAAGAGACAATGTCATAGGCCCTTTACCGTGATGGAAGATTCCTTGTGTCGAAGCGACACACCACACTACCGATCCCCGTGCTGCGCACCCCCAGGGGTTCACACGAAGGGCTTGTCCTGCTGGCCATCATATGACATCCAGTCAGAGCGGGAGAGCCAGTGCCATCATTTTGCTATAGGCCAGGCAGCATGGGGTTAAACACATTGCTAATCACAGTAACTACATGACTGTTGGTTACATATTGATATGTGCAGTGTTTTGACTTAAAAGAGGGATTTTGTGTAGTTTTTGAAGTGTCAGTAAAAATGTGATTCTGTCAGTAAAAAAAAAAAAAAAAAGGTGTGGTTAGTAAACGTTGGTTGCTCTGTCAATAAATTTCAGTTTGAGGGGTTGGTAACACTGTGTTAGGCTGATTGGGGTTGACTTGGCTTCTATTGCACCTATAAAGATTTCTGGAAGATTCCAAACGTTGAAAAATTGTTTATACTTTGAGTAAAAGGCTTATAGAAGTTAGGGGCCAGTTGACTTTATTAGGCACTTTGCTTATTTCACTTATGGGCTTTGTTAGGCCTGCCAAACAATTTACTTGGTTAACTAAAAGCTATTTCTGAAATATAAGTACATCCATTTCTATTGCGGGCCGCATGCCAGAATGTACTGCAGATGGGCGGCCCACACAGGCAAAGCAACGTACCTGTGCGTGCAAAAGTTGATACTACCCAATCAGTGATTACAATGGAGCTGTGATTAGTGTGTAGACAGGTGCAGGTCCCTCTCTGTTTTATAGGTGGCCCTGTGCCATTATTACAGATGGAGTGAAGTCTGTTAGGGGAATTGTCCCCTTAGGGACTCCATGAGTTTATCAGAGTAGCCAGATGTCTGATTGGACATTGCAACCATCTTGGTGTGGGACCTTATATAACAGGGTTCCCACATTATTTGTATATGCCAGGAGAAAGTGATGGTTCAGGGCCAGAGACCCTGCAGGTGATGTAAAGTGCATAGTGAAGGGAAAGGTTCCTGGTGAGTAGGGTCAGCTCAGGGACAACACCTGTCTGGAGGAAACATCTCACTATTCGGAGTAACATGAGGTCCTTCCCAGCAGTATAATAGTGCTATTCTGGTATGGCAAAAGCCACCAACCCCCCCAGTGGAAGCCCTCCTCTGATAATACAGGCCCAAGCCTGGTCACAGTTTATAAATAACAACTGCTATATTGCCCTATATCAGTGCCTACAAATAGCTGTCTTTATTCATTACCATTAACCTGTATGCAATATACAAAATAAATTATAACATCAAGGACTGTGTCTGGTCTGTCCCCGATTGGGTACCCTGGGCCTAAGCCCAGCCTACAAGTGCAATGCATTTCTGTTATTTATAATACCTCTAATGTGGTGTGTTAAAGAAAACCTGTACATGATATAAAGCTTAATACCAGATCTGTTGAGTTTAAAGCGTTTGTTACCCTAAAAAAAAACAAAAAAAAAAGGATCCTGTTCCTTTAAAGCATGCATGACAACACAGTGCTTGTGCTGAGTCATTTGGCCCCCTGTTTCACCTGAAATACCTGGCTAATCTTGCCTGCCCCCCCCCCCCCTTGTAAATTGACCACGGTTTATCATGACTGCTGAACCCTGACACCGTTTATGTGCCTCCATCATCTACTGGTATCTGCAGCTTTCCTGTGTCTTCCTCTGTCCTCCTCCCCCCTCACCTCCCTGCCTGTCAGCTGGTACCAGCGCTGCTCTGCACCTCTCCCCGCTGCTCTAAAACTTTATTAGGTTTATACCATCCCCATTGTTACATAAGAACATGTCTCCTAGTGCCTGTGCTTAATTAAAAAAACAAAAGCCGATTTCTACCTGTTTTCACAGCGCTTCCTGGCGCTCACATGACTCCTCGGCTCTCCCCTCCTCTTCCCTATAACCATCTGGCCAATCATAATAGTAAATGAAACCAGGAAACTGAAGTGTTGAAAATGATGGCCCCTTTATTTAGGTTTTAAAATAGAATATGAGTAACCTGGAACCTTTAATTTTATCATACTGTTAACACTAAACACACAGACCAATATCACAGTTAAAGGAGAAGTATTGGATATATTTATTTTTCAGAGAATCACACACACCTAGCTGGATACAGCATCACTCCAAGGATGCATCTGTCCCCCACCGGCTCTAACACGGAGATCCGAGCGATCAAGCACGACCGATCACTCTGTTCTCCATGAGCAGAGGACTGGTGACTGTTGGTTACCGGCTATCTGCTCTGAACCCCCCCCCCCTCACTGAAGTGCTGGGCTGTAGAGGGGATGGGAGCGGCCAGATCAGGCTCTCAGTGGCTTGCTTAGAGGCTGAGCCAGGCGCTTGTCAAGGCATATGGGTGGATCCCGATCATATGGTCGCGATCCTTCCAGAGCCTGGACTGGCTTTGTGACATCACCCGACAGCAGGCTTCTGCCTGCTGTCTGTTGAAAACAGGTCACAGGAGTACAGAATGAACTGCACTCCTGTGATCCACAGAAGTACAGGCAAATGAGCTTTGGCTGTACTTCTCCTTTAAAACCTTTTTTTTCTGTGGATGACTTGTTGGCTGGCACCCTGCAGTGGGTGGCTTGCTGGCTGGCACCCTTCTTTGAGTGGATTGCTGGCTGGCACCCTTCTGTGGGTTGCTTGCTGGCTGGTACCCTGCTATGGGCGGCTTGCTGGCTGGTAACCTGCTGTGGGTGGCTTGCTGGCTGGCACCCTTCTGTTGGTGGCTTGCTGGCTGGCACCCTGCAGTCTGAGAGTGGAGGAAGACAGCCTCCCTCCCCAACAAATAGCCAAAGTGGATGATGTGAGGTCCCCAGCAGAAGCACTGTTAACAGGGCAGAGTGCTTCTGGCCTCTGCCCTCAACTAACAATGGAGGGATGTCCCGAGGGAGTGGACGGGACTACAGTCCCCACCTGTATACCACAGGGATGCTGGGCAGTCAGTCCAGATCCCCAACAACATGACGGAGTGAGCCCAGCCTCCATGTCTTCTCTCCAGCAGCTGACAGGACTCTAGGGGAAAGGACCAGCCCGCACTTCCCCCCAGCAGTGGGTATGTACTACGAAAGAGGCAGAGGTTGGCTGGGTGAGTAATGCTCTGTTTGAGACAGTTTGTTTGGGGTACTGTGTATGTGAAAGGAACACTGATTAATGAGATGTGGAAAGCCCTGGGTCTCATGATGTCTGCTAGTCTGAAGGGTTTTTCACCCATTGTTAATTGTGCTAATTAACACACCTTTGTCTCCTAGCAAACTATTGGGGGGTGTATTTATACTTGTAACAATGTGTATTGTATTTTGAAAGTTTGAAGCCATCAAGTCTGGCCTGAAGTGGGGTTATCTGATTAATTACAACATCGTCTGGGGGGAATTGAGTCATCAAGGCTTGTTTACGTTTCATGTTAATTTATGTTTCTGGTTACAGTTTGTATTGTTAGGGTAATATGATCAGGAAGGGGGGAGTCCTCCCATGGTGTATATATGCTGTGTTACATGGTCAAATAAAGATATTCCTTGTTCCAGTTTAGCAGCCAAAATGAGTCCTGCCTAGTTCTTGGTTGCAAGCGGCTATAATATCTGACATCGATGTTTGGACTGGAGGAAGCGGCGTACTGACAGAAGCACTCAAGCGGAGTGTAGGAAGCGGGTTCTGTCACACTGGGGTAGGTAAGGATTGGTAAGGTTCTGGAAAAGTCCTGGAGGTGAGCGTGGGAGGAGGTAACAAAGGAGCTAAAGAGCAAAACATCTTGGGTGGACCACAGAGGACAAGTTGGGCGATATCTGTTATGGATGGCTCTGTATATTGTAGTTAGTATCAGTGTATTACCCTCTAGTGCGCTACCAATATTAGTGTAGGTAAAATGTAGTCTGGCTCAGGCTGGAATCTGGGTCAGGGTTCATTAGAGTTCAGGACTGGATGACTCATCCAGGCAGCTCTTGGGTGCCTCCCCCTGGTTCTAGAATTTTGGAGAATATTCTAGAAATTAGTGGGCAGAAGCTAGGAGGGGTTGCTTTGCATATTTAATGGCCCTTAGCTGATCCCCAGGAAGTGGTCGGTGAAAGATGGAGATGCAGTGCTGAGGAGACTGTTGGTGGCCCTTGAGGGACCCCTGCCAGGGAAGGGTTTTACCTCAGGCTGGAGCTTGGGTGGTTGGTCTGGAAGGATTCTACCACATGAGGCAGTTGGAAGGAAGCTTTCTGGAGAGGAAGAGAGAGCAAGGAAGGACAATGTGAGTAGATCAGCACATTGCAGTGACAGGCTACCACATGTAGCAGTTCTTTTTGGAGGATAGTCATGTGTTTAAGTCTTTATCTAACCTTGCCCTGGGAGATCTCCAGTGTGTCAGTTGGGTAGACTGGGAGAAGAAGCAGCCAGGTGGGCTAGTGAAGTGTCAGCCAGGTGGGCTAACATTTACTGCAAGAAGTAAAGCTGAGACCAGTGTCTACAGGGAAGCTGAAGGTGTTTCAGGATGCATTCACTCCACATGCGCTACTTTTCTAAGGTACTGAGAGTTCCTAGCCTGTAAGAGGCTGTTGCTCAGCTAACAAAAGACTGTTAGTTCTTAAAAGAGTGAACCCAGGGGAGCTGTACAGAGGATCAAGTCATTGTGCAGGAGGATCAAGTGGAATCTGTAAATAGGGAGAAAGTTGTCCCTGGGTTCTCTTTGTTACTGTCAAGTTGGGCATGCCATAATTCCCATCCCCATCCAAGTTATTATCCCCTAATAAAACAACAAAAGCAAGCTCAAGGACTGTTTTCAGTGTCTGGATGCAAGTTGAACTTGAAGTGAGTTTGCCTGGTCAATTTGGGACAAACCAACCTGCTCAGTGCATTGGTAAAGCAATCCTTTTAGAACTTATTTTAGGCCCTGCTCCCCTTCCCATCTGTGCCTTAGTTGAAATCAGCCTGTCAAGCCTAATCAGTGATATTAAACTCTAAGTTTTTAAGCACTTTCAACAGCTAATTGAATTACTTACTTAGTATGCAGCTTCATTATCTTTTAATCCTTGCATATGTTCCACTTAAAAGCAGCATTAAACCCAAAAGCAAACATTTATTATATTGCATCTTACCAATTCTTAGATGTGATGGCTGCATTTGTTTTCTTTTTTACTAGGCTTTCTTTCTCTTATTTTCACCTGGTGATCCAGACAGTAAATCTGTTGTTTTTCAAAAGCACAAGCTCTCCAGCAGAACATATCAGTTTACAAGGATGAGAAAAACCACTTAACACTTGCAGAGATGCTTACAATGATCAGCTTTTATGCATTAATGTAAAACCTTTATCCCAAAAGAAAAAAAAGAGACTGTTTGCTGTAACTGCTTATAAAGCTTTAGCTAGAATTTGGCTTCAAGTTTTTAGTGTAAATAAATCTGCTAGTACGTCTAGCACTTCTTTTCCCCCAGACTGACAATGGTGCTGTCCAAAGGTGCCCCCTGTGATCCGTCATACAGTGTGGGGGCTCTAATACAGGCGGTGTGTTACTGGCCAGATCACCAGGTGAAGAAAGGTAAACAAGCCTAAAAAAATCTAATGCAGCCACCACATTTAATTGGTAAGCTGTAATATATTACATTTTTGTACTGGTTCAAGAATATTGGAGAATATTCTAGAAATTAGTGGGCGGATGCCAGGGGGTTGTCTTGCATATTTAGGGGCCCTTAGCCAAACCCAAGGAAGTGGGCCTGGCAGGGGTTTAAGTGAGTAAAAAAAAAGAAACCTAATGCAGCCACCGCATCTAATGATTGGTAAGCTGCAATATATTACATGTTCGGCTTTGGGTTTAATACCGCTTTTAGCTGGTGCCAGTTTTCCTGTTTCAGGATGGCTCCTTTCTCTTGCAGCATCCTATGTAGCCACACTTGTGTACAGGGACTAGAGTTGTGTCTCCCTACACTGTGTGCATCAATATAAATACATAGCCCCATGCATGAACTTCACTGCTACCTGACCTGCTCTTGCATTCCTCCTTTCTGCTTATGATGGCTGCTCACTTCTATTATTGACCTCGGCCTAGGCTTCTGACCATGATTCTGCTGATTGACTTGGTACTTCATTGCCTGCACTTTGCCAGCCTCTGCTTGTTCCTGACTTTGGTTCTGCCTATGTCTCACTGTTCACCTGCTAAGCAACCCAGACTTGTGACCATACTTCATATATCAAAGCTTGGTCTATCCTCAGAGCATTACCAGCTGTACTCCTGCACTTCTGATACCAGCCCCGTCAGTTCCAGAACCCAGGAACTTTTGCTCTCCCATCACCCCTGAAGACCCTGTCTCACCTTCCAGGGTTGCTTGGATGGGATTTGTGCAAAAATGGGAAACAGGATTGGAAACTTTTTGAAAATACGCGAACCTCCAAAATTTGATGTTGCATTTGCTTCAAGAAGTCTTTTGGGAATCTGAACTGCCAAAAAATTTAAATTTGGATTCAGCTCAGGGCATGAAATTTGGTGGGAATCTAACGCTGTCTACATTTCGAGATCAACTCTACCCAAAAAACACAGATGAACATATTTATTGAAGACCATGGCTTCTTGACTGGGGCTCAGTGGGGATGGGTGAGGACCTGTGTCTATCCACAGCTGGGGTGGCACCATCAGTATGGAAGTGGACTGCTAAGAGTTCCACAGGGACCCTTAACTAAGGTCAGTCATCTATGAGCGATAGTCCAACCTGCATTACGGATCACATGCATACCTCACAACTTTCTGAGACGGGAACGAGGGATACCTTTTAGCAAAAGTATGTAGGCATAGGACACACCCCCTGCCACGCCCCATTAAAGGAGAATTATACAAAAAAATAGGCAAACCCACATGTGCATTTTTTTTACCACTACTATTCCTTAATATTAGATTGTTAAATGTACACATGCAGCAATTTAGAAATTGGATGAAAGGTTTAGCATTGTAAAACACTTTTTGATAGATAGATAAATAGTGCATTTTATATATAGGTATATGCATCAGACCAAAATGAGGGACAAATGAAGAGCAATGAGGGACAGAGGGACAATGTTCTGAATGAGCAGGGGCGTAACGATAGGGGTTGCAATTGCAACCGGGCCCTGTGCTCCAGGGGGCCCGTGTGCCTCCCTTGTACACCTGGATAGGAGGGATAGTGGGGACGGCATTTAGAGGAACCAATGCCCTCCATTTTCCTCCTAATGGAGATTGGTTCCTCTATATGCCGCCCCTCCTATCCAGTTTACTTGTCTTCTGCTGTTCCCAGGGTCCCTGTGTGCTTCCCTGGTCCCCCCACAGAGCAGCTGCCTTCCCCCCTCCTCTCTCCTGCCAGCTGCTGTAGAAGATGTGTCATGATGGAGAGATGGGAACGGGTCGGTAAATTTGTCATTTACCGGCTCCTTCCTTTTCTGAATGGACAAAGTCAGTGATTGGTACCAATAGGTTCTTTCATAAGGGAAGCATAGTAAACTGTTTTTACTATACTTCCGTTTCTGAATGATTGGGAGGCTCGGTACACAGCTATTCGTTTATTCGGTAGGACCGTAATAAAGGGACCCACGATAGGAGTAAAGGGCCCCAAGATCAGTGGGAAGAGGGAAGGGCCCTGGCTAGTTGGGAGCTATGTCACATGTTCGGACAGATCCCCAGAGTTCAGTCATCTTTTCCCAAGACCCTAAGCTGCTCAGCAAAAATACTAATGACTCATTGTGCAGCCAACAAACCAAGCCATCATTGTGAGATATAAACACTTGTCTATGTCATTCCTTGTCAGACCTCCCGAGCCAAGTATTGTTAAGGCCTCTGGACATTGTAAGACACAGCCAAGGTGAATCATTAGACAGATGGGAACTAGTACCTTTCTAGAAGTTGCCAATACCACCTTCCAGGATGGTGTGCCTCATATCCAACTTCTCACTGCTTCCGTGAAGCCATTATTCTTCAGCATATGAGGTCCCCAGACGCAGAACATATTCTAGTACAGCTATGTTAATTTAGGAAACTGCAGAGGAAATGCTGCAAAAAATCAAAGGTGATTGTACCTTGTGCAATGCTGCCACCTTGTGTATAGAGAGGGAAACTGCAGGATAGGAATAGATAGATAGATAGATAGATAGATAGATAGATAGATAGATAGATAGATAGATAGATAGATAGATAGATAGATAGATAGATAGATAGATAGATAGATAGATAGATAGATAATAGAAGAAAAAAAAGTTAACAAAAGAGGCAAATATGTGCTTTTTAATGCAATTAGGTTATTCCCAAAGAGACCAATGCCACTGAAAGAACCACTGCCCCCACCCCCCTGCCATCCTGCAGGAACAAAATTGTGTCACCCTGTTATTCCTGTTATTCTTTCCACACTGAAAAAAAAAAAGTATAATTTCAATACTTCTTGACTTGACTTTATTGTAAAGGAAAGTGTGTGCATTCCTCCATGACTTTCAGTACAAGCACTCATTTAACCACTTCAGCCCCGGAAGGATTTACCCCCTTAATGACCAGAGCACTTTTTGCGATTCTGCACTGCGTCGTTATAACTGACAATTGTGCGATCGTGCGACGTTGTACCCAAACGAAATGGGCGTCCTTTCTTTCCCACAAATAAAGCTTTCTTTTGGTGGTATTTGATCACCTCTGCGTTTTTTATTTTTTGTGCTATAAGCAGAAAAAGAGCGACAATTTTGAAAAAAAAAAAACAATATTTTTTACTTTCTGCTATAATACATATCCAAAAAAAATATATAAAAAAACGAATTTATTCATCAGTTTAGACCGATATATATTCTTCTACATATTTTTTTTTTACTAGAAATGGCGGCGATCTTAAGGGGTTAACTGTGTTCCCTAGTCGTGTTCTAACTGTGTGGGGGCTGCCCCCTAGCTGCGCTTGTGTGAATCGCCGTTTATAAACGGCGATTCGCGCTATGCTGCCACTCTGCAGCAGTAAAAGTATGTGAGACGGTCGGGAACTGGTTAAATAGGGCAGTGTCACTTTTTGCCCACTCTCTAAAACCAGAAGGTAAATGTAGGTGACCAAGGGCTGTATCTGTATGTGGCTGGAGGTCAGAGAGTGTGAGTTAAAAGTCAACATTAAAAATAAATCTGGTTCAGCATTTCATTTCCTATATACAGTATATATTAATTTAATATAACATTTATGTTTAAAATAAATTTAAAATAAATTTGTTTAAAATTAAAAATTAATAAAAATAATTATAAATTATATTTTTTTCTATATAATAATAATAATATTAGTTAATAATAATTGTATTACCATTACAGGATTTTAAATGTCACACCCTTATTTTCCATGTAGAATGTGGTAGATAGAGTGAGTAAATTTATGTTGGAGATGCTACAGCAGGGAAACTTTGAGTCTTATGGTCTTATTACCATAAGATCAAATAAAACATAATTGTGTATTTCAGTCTTCCAGCTTACAACCAAAAGGTTATACAATTAGGGGGCCCTAACCTTAGTTTTCCAGCTAACTAGTCTATCATCAGTAGCTCCCAGTGTTGCCAACCACCCCCAGCGTTTTTTACTGGCAAAACATGGAAAATTTACTGGCGGGACATTTTTTTACTGGCAACCTGAAAAATAACTGAACTCCTATTAAAAACAAAGACAATTGATATTTAAACACAACATGGAAACACTGACAATACCCATTTCAAGTAGTTTGCCCGGTTTACACTTAAAAAGTAAGCACAGCATGACAAATTATCAGACCCTGATATTTATAGACAGTTGTAAAAATCACAGATTTTTACAAACTGTCAGTAAATTTACTGGCGGTTGGCAACACTGGTAGCTCCGAAGTCCAGATGTGAGCTCGCAGGAGCAGGGCCCTCCTAACCCTCTTGTATTGAATTGTGCTGTTGCTGTACTGTCTCCCTTTATATTGTAAAGCGCTGCGCAAACTGTTGCTATATAAATCCTGTATAATATAATATATATATATAATTATTTTCTTTGTCCCACTCAGATTGCCTGAATCTCTATATCTGTCAGATCAGACCATTGCTGAGCCAGATTTTGAGCAGACTGGAGCAGCGGATTCCTGAAAACTGATGGACAGCCCTGAATGTGCGTTCAGCCTTAACGACAAGGTTTTGTGAAGTGACTTCCTAATGGGCTAATCAGGGCCTTACGTTCTGCTTATTACTTTAAGAATTGGGTTACATTGTTTCCTCCACCAGATTCCGTCCTCAGCCTAACTACTTGTGTCAGGCTGACTTGCACATGGTGACAGGTGGTCTCCGATCTGACATGCCACAATGCATGCGTTGTTGACATAACACGATAATGGCTCCATAATAATAATGGGCTAATGCCAGAAGGAATGAGGTAAGCTGCCCATTTAAGCCAACGTTGATTGATGCCATGCCGCTGCCAATCTACATAACAGGTTTAACAGTGCAGCAACTTAAGGGCAAGCAAAAGAAAAGTTTAAATTGATTCTGAGCAGAGCTAGGGGAGCCTGTAAATGAAATAATGGGATTCTTGCAAATTCTGTCTGCCGTTTGCATAATGGCTTCGTCTCTCCTCTGATCCCAGCGGGAGTATTGCCATTCAAGGTGCTCACAATAGCAGTATTGTAGCTTTGCTAGCCATTCTGCAACATAGTTTGAATAGGCTTTCTGCTGATTGCAGACACATTACCTGCATCAGAAGCATAACTACAGATCATGGGGCCCCATAGCAAAATTTTGATTTTGCTATGGGGCTCCATTGATCTTAACATAAAGTGTGACAGACGCAACCAGGACAGAGGCTTCTGGAGGGGACTAGAGGCTAGAGTCCTTGCCACTGATTATGGCCCATGGAGCAGACCGAGGATCTTGTCTGCTTCTCCTGATCAGATCATGGAAAAGAGCTCAGTTCGGCCTCTGATCCCATGGAGAGAGCAGATCATTCTCTAATGATGGACAACCACGTGATGAACGCTGAGAGTGAGGCTTGGATTCATTCCCTGAATAAGGACAATAAAGCTTCCCTTCTGGAGTGGATGGAAAGGTGCAATATTAATCTTGTCTAGGTTCTGGTCAGAGGGAATAAGGTGGCCCTCCTGCAGACTGAATTGAAGAAGCCCCTTCACTTGGGACAGTAATACAGTAGTTATCAACAATATGTCTCAAGATGAAGATAAATTAATTCCACTTTTTCAGACTGTTGGAACATAGTATGGGCTTTTCCTCATAGACTGTTGTATACTGGTGCCAGACAGTCTGAGCTGGGGTCTCCTGCTATAATCTGTTTACTAAGGTGTCTTTCTCCACTGGTATCATTTCCCCATTGGGTGCCTCCTAGGTGTAAATTTCTGTCTGTCCACTCATCTCTTGGAGATGTGATTAATATTGCGTCCATTTTACCTTCTTATCAAACCATTGTTAGAGATGTCATGTGTTTATGTTTATGATAATGTGTAATGTACTTTGTGTATCCAAGGTTGTGGGCTTGTTGCCGGATGGTCTGAGTCTCCCTGACTAATCAAGGCTTGTTGTTAATTATTGTACTGTGTATGTTTATGTTGGCTGTTCCTTAGATGTGCTAATTGTCTAGGATATTGTGATCAAGCTATTACCTGATCTTGCATGGTATATATTCTGTGTGAATTTACAATAAAGTCAGTTCCAGTTTGCACCGAAGCTAGTGTCATCTATTCATTGGGTGCTCAGCTACAATACCTGGTTCCTGGGTTCAGACTAGAGGAAGCTGCATACTGACGGAAGCACCCAGGCTAGGAGCTGGATGGTTCCATCACATAAAGCATGTCTTAGTCAAGGACTGGTAGCACTAGAACTGTCAGCATAGTCCGTACATTAGGAGGGACCGGTGCTGGGGACAGAAGCTGTCAGGGAGGAGGAGGGGCGACAGTGCAGGTAATGAACTTAAATTTTACATTTATTCTCCAGCTGCCTACTCTGACCTCAGTAGCTCACCAAACTTTTTCAGTTAGTTGGATCTCAGGGCCTTGGAGTAAATTCTAAGCCCACCAACTACTTCCAACACTACAGCAAACAAGAAGTGGTGTAGTATTGTAGTAGCAGTAATAATAGACATTACAATATTTTATATCATTACATGATTAATGCTCCTGAAAACCATTACCCCATAACCCTAATACAAACATCTTTATATTCTGGGATTTTTTATCACAGTCTACATTAGGGCTCATTTACACGTGCTTTGATCTCTGAAGGGCGATCCGCATTCAGATCGCTCTTCCGAGAGCATTTGACAGGCGGTGAGAAGGAATTGTATCTCCTCACCATGTATAAACAGAAACAAATGAGAGAAAAGTGGCACTACCAACGTGTAGCATTTATTAACCACTTGCTGACCGCCCTATAGCACTTTTACTGCTACAGGGCGGCAGCTGTGCGCAGGATTACGTATATATATGTGATACTGCACTTATGCCTGCAGGGGGCGCGTGCACTCTGCTGGTGGCCCGCTTCTGCTGTGATAATTCACAGCAGAAGCCATTCTGTGGGTCCCGGGTTCTCTATGTCCTTCGGGACCCGCCGATTGTTAGTAAAACACGGAGAACTGAGATCTGCCTATGTAAACAAGGCTTATCTCAGTTCTGGCATGGGGGAAGGGATGGCAGTGGCAGTGGTAGTGAAAGCAGCACGCAGTACACAAAAACACAGGCTAGGCGCACAGTTAACCCTTTGATCGCCCAAGATGTTTAACCCCTTCCCAGCCAGTGTCATTAGTACAGTGACAGTACATATTTTTATCAATATCATTATCAATATTTTTTATTACACACAGTGGAAGCCAGTCGGCAGGTGTATGGTACCCGATGTCCTGCGGCATCTGCTGATTGTCTAAACCGCTGGCAACAAAAGTGAGTGCACCCCTAAGTGAAATTGTCCAAACTGGGCCCAATTAGCCATTTTCCTCCCTGGTGTCATGTGACTCGTTAGTGTTACAAGGTCTCAGGTGTGAATGGGGAGCAGGTGTGTTAAGTTTGTGGTTATCGCTCTCACTCTCTCATACTGGTCACTGTAAGTTCAACATGGCACCTCATGGCAAAGAACTCTCTGAGGATCTGGAAAAAAGAATTTTTGCTCTATATAAAGATGGCTTGGGCTATAAGAAGATTGCCAAGACCCTGAAACTTAGCTGCAGCATGGTGGCCAAGACCATACAGCGGTTTAACAGGACAGGTTCCACTCAGAACAGGCCTCGCCATGGTCGACCAAAGAAGTTGAGTGCATGTGCTCAGCGTCATATCCAGAGGTTGTCTTTGGGAAATAGACGCTGCCAGCATTGCTGCAGAGGTTGAAGGGGTGGGGGGATCAACCTGTCAGTGCTCAGACCATACGCCACACACTGCATCAAATTGGTCTGCATGGCTGTAATCCCAGAAGGAAGCTTCTTCTAAAGATGATGTTTAAGAAAGCCCACAATCAATTTACTGAAGACAAGCAGACTAAGGACATGGATTACTGGAACCATGTCCTGTGGTCTAATGAGCCCAAGATAAACTTTTGGCTCAGATGGTGTCAAGCATGTGTGGCAGCAACCAGGTGAGGAGTACAAAAACAAGTGTGTCTTGCCTACAGTCAAGCATGGTGATGGGAGTGCCATGGTCTGGGGCTGCATGAGTGCTGCCGTTCATTGAGGGAACCATGAATGCCAACATGTACTGTGACGTACTGAAGCAGAGCATGATCCCCTCCCTTCTGAGACTGGGCCGCAGGGCAGTATTCCAACATGATAACGACCCCAAACACACCTCCAAGATGACCATTGCCTTGCTAAAGAAGCTGAGGGTAAAGGTGATGGACTGGCCAAGCATGTCTCCAGACCTAAACCCTAATGAGCATCTGTGGGGCATCCTGAAACGGAAGGTGGAGGAGCGCAAGGTCTCTAACATCCACCAGCTCTGTGATGTCGTCATGGAGGAATGGAAGAGGACTCCGGTGGCAACCTGTGAAGCTCTGGTGAAATCCATGCCCAAGAGGATTAAGGCAGTGCTGGAAAATAATGGTGGTCACACAAAATATTGACACTTTGGGCAAAATTTACACTTAGGGTTGTACTCACTTTTGTTGCCAGCGGTTTAGATATTAATGGCTGTGTGTTGAGTTATTTTGAGGGGACAGAAAATTTACACTGTTATACAAGCTGTACACTCACTACTTACTACACTAGATTGTAGCAAAGTGTCATTTCTTCAGCGTTGCCACATGAAAAGATATAATAAAATATTTACAAAAGTGCGAGGGGTGTACTCACTTTTGTGAGATACTGTGTATATGCTGTCTTCAGCTTTATATATCCTTTAGAAAATTCAGATCATGTTAGATATTTTATCTTCCTGTTCAGCACTGGGAGTGGATTCTTGGCATACAGCCAAGATAGCTGATTGGAGGAAAGGCACACACCCCCTTTCCACATAGGCAGAGACTCTCAGAGCTGTTCTGTGAATAGACAAGCTCAGTGCTAATCTATTTATAGCAACCTCCCACAACACAAATTTCAGGTTGGTTTTATCTTGGTTGACAGAGAATTTGTCAGAAGTTACTGTGCTGATAACAGTGCAACGAAACAGCAGAAAGACACTGGACTTTGCTGCTTTGGAGAGAGATAAGAAAACATTACAGATACAGTATATGTGCTTAGGTCAAATTTCATGAATGAGGTTTACATCCACTTTAAGCCTCCATTCACACCAAATGCAGGTTTGAAATCACTCTACTTCAGTCAGATTTCAAAGCTGCAGGACAGTGTAATTTCATCTGCAGCTTCCTGGTATCTGTGCCATTTCATGCACAGAAGTCACACATAAAATCACCATAAAATAGTGCATTTTGTAAATTGCACTACGAATTGCTATTTTGTAAATCGCGTTGTCTCCTTACCACCAGCTTTAACCCTTTGATTGCCGCAATCATGTGCATTGTACGCAGTTGTGGGATGCTTGCACAGCGGCCCCATTTACTTGAATGGGTCGTGCTTGGCAAGAGCTTTGGCAGCCAAAAGGGACAGGGTATCATTTTTACCATGGCTATGGCATGTGTACATCCCCTGCCATTGCCGCTAAAGGGGGAGTGGTTGGGGAGCAGTAAATATGTGGCCTAACTGAGGGTGACTGCTCCTCAACTGCCCCAATATTCATGCTAAACCGATGATTCATAGGAGTGTCACCGTATGGAAAATATAGGGTACCAAAGTTCGCCACTGTTTCACAGGTGCACACAATTTTAAGTCTTGACATGTTGGATATCTGTTTACTGGGCACAACTTAATCTTTTATATCTTACCAAAAATGAGGTAATATATTAACTAAAATTAATGTTGGTGTATTTTCTACTGAAATTTTGCGTTTCATAAATCATTGTGCTAATATTGTGTGACATAAAAATTGGAACTATCACTATTTTATTCTCTGGGGAGTCTGCTTTCAACACGTATATGTTTGGGTGTTTTATATAATCTTCAGGTTTAACTTTTATTTTAACGCATGGAAGAATTGCAAAAACGGTCCTGGCAGCAAAAGTGTTAAACCATTTAATCCCCTAAAAAAATTGTGAAGATATTTTGGAAAAGCCAAGAGGTAGCCGGCCACACGAGCAGCAGGGGGATGGGTATTCTTGCTCTGCTTCAATTATAATAAACTTTAAATTAGTTGACAGGAAATTGAAATCCTCTCTTAAGTTTTATTCTTGGGAAATCCTCAGTTGGTGAATGATTGGATGCCAGCCGTTTTTTGCTCATTGCCCCGCCCGGCCCTTTATTACCTCTGGGGCACCATTAGTTGAGCTCCGGAATGGAGCTTTAGGATACAACTATTTACAGAAGCCTCTGGGTTTGTACTTTGCTCGTATGATAATCACATTACAGAGAAATGACAATTCATCAAAATCTCCACAGCTCACCGACACAACTGGCACAACCGCCCCAACTGAATGTTCCCATTAAAGCGGTGGGATTTGCTGTCGCTGTACAGGCAGCAAGGGCTCTGCAATTTCCGGGATGAATGGCAACTGGAAAGTATTGACCTCAATGATGTTTAATCATTCATGTTTCAGCAACACAAACTGTGAACAATAAAATAAAGTTTCAAAAGTTATAAAGTTATTAGTCCATTTTTTCTTCTGCGGTTTTCAAAGAATTCTCCAGCAAACTTCCAAACACTTCTGCTGTAGACAATAAATCCCCTCTCCGGGCAAAAATAAATTTCAAAAACTTTTGTCGGTAGTATATTATCTTTTTCTACCCCGAGTGCTCAGGGAAAATATTTTGTTCTTTGGTTTGATATTTTCTGCTAAAGTAAACTTTAGAAGCTTTAACCGCAACATTTCCTGTGCAGGGAACCAGACACCTGCGATTGCTGCATGGACAGAACGGGACAAAACAGGACCAGTCCCCTTTATTGCCCCGTGAATTTTTTTTTTTTTTATCTATTGCATTGACACAAACACGCAAAGGGAGATTCAGACTTTGGAACTTCACCACTGTTCTGTTTCAAATGCTGCCGATTGTGGCACCTGCTGACTTGGCACCATCTACAGGCAGCTTATAGGAGTTGTAAAGTCTCAAGGTTTTTCACCTTAACGCATTCTATGCATTAAGGAGAAAAACCTTCTGTGCTGCAGCAGCCCCCCAGAGTCCCCCTAATACTTACCCAAACCCGATCATTCCAGCGTCTATCCTCATTGGATAGATTGATAGTGGCAGGAGCCATTGGCTCCTGCTGCTGTCAATCAAATCCAGTGACACGGGAGCCGACGGCGGGGCCGAGTCCTGCTAACTGTGTCAATGGACGAGTGCCCCCATGGAAAGCGGCTCTCCAAGGGGGCACCTGATGAAGAGGAGGAGCCAAGAGCCCCACCGGGGGACCCCAGAAAAGGATGATCGGGGCTGCTCTGTGCAAAACTCTTGCACCGGGTAAGTATGAATGACATGTTTGTTATTTTTTTAAAAAAAATAACTTTCACAATTACACTCCTTGACAAAACAAAGATGTTGAATTCAACACAATGTTACTTCAGCTAATTGCAGTACAGAGGATGTTTTTCCAGTCTTTTTTGGCAATGACTTTGCTAAACCCACTCTCTGCGAAGTACTAACACCATTAGGGTAAAGTAAACTGTATTTCTAGCATCAAAAGGCCAGTGCGGACTCATGCTCGTGCACATTGCACACATGCTAATATTGCTCCCATCTGTCCCTGATTTGAAACAAAGTCCCTCTGTCCCTCTTTTCTCCTCATTTTGGTCTGATCTATATAGTTGTATATAAAATGCACCATTGTTCTTTCAAATAGTGTTTCCCAGTGCTAAACCTTTCATCCAAGTTCTAAATTGCTGCATTTGTAAAAGCCAATATAAAAGAAAAGTAGTGGTAAAGAAAAAACACTTGAGGGTTTAACTAATCATTTTTTTTATATAATTCCCCTTTAAGGGGGTGTGGCAAGAAATGTGTCTTATGCCTACATACTATTGCTAATAGGTGTCCCTCATTTTCATCTCAAAAAGTTAAAAAAAGTATGTAATATTAATGAGCGAAGGACCAATGTTACTTATGCAGTGCCAGGTCATCGAGCCCATATTCATGCACGAGCCAGCATTCGTGTGCAATTACATGCACATACCAATTAGCACTTGGCACCAAGTGGCCTATTTAAACTGGTCTATAACTATGAGCAGTAGCTGAATGGTCTTCAGCTCATTCCTGTGTTCCCAAGACCTGATCTGCTGTATCTGCTTACTTGTGTATGACCCGGCTGCTCTCGCTCTGTTAGCTACTACTCTGACCTTGTCTTCTTTACTGGATCTGATCTGCCTGCTGACTCTGTACCACGTTGCCCAGCTGTTAATGACCTTGGCCTGCCTCCTGGACTTGCTTCCCCTGCTGATTCAGTTCCTCGCTGCCCAGTTGCCGCTGACTGCTGCTCGTCTCCTGGTTCTACATCCATCCCATGCTCTGATGCCAAGCCGCTCCTGCATCTGTTCCAAGGACTGCAACTACTAGCTCTACCCACCTACAGAGTGGACAGCACCAGATAGCTGCTATGGCACTCATGCCACTCTTTGCCCTTACTCTCTCTAACTCCACCTTCAGGAATGTTGGGCAGGAGGTACAAGAGAGGCCTCCACAACATTCCAGTCTCCACCAGGTATGTGATAATAGCTCCCAACTGTCCCTGATTTCAAGGGGTCTTTGGTCTGATCTAAATAGCTGTATATAAAATGAACTTATTATCTTTCAAAAAGTGTTTCCCAGTGCTAAACCTTTCATCCGATTTCTAAATTGTTGCATTTGTGAATTTCAAAAGCCAGTATAAAGGAATAGTAGTGGGTTTAACTAATTTTCTTTTGTATAATTCTCCTATAAGTGGGCGTGACAGGGGGTGTGCCCTATGCCCATATACTTTGGCTAATAGGTGTCCCTAATTCCCATCTCAAAAAGTTCGGAGGTAGGCTAACATGAGAGCATGGAAGAAACAGGGAGGGTCTAGTGTAGCACCCTTCCAGACAGGTTGTTAGGATAATAAGGAAAATTTAGGGGGTTTTTTTGGCTCCTCTGTAATCAGTGGAGCAGCTTGCTATTGCTTTGGGCTGTTCTAGGCTCTGACTTCTGGAGGATTCTAGAATTTAGTGGGCTGGAAAGGCAAATCAACAACCTGAATATTTACGTTGTCTCAGCCAGTCCTTAGGGGGGGTGCCCAGAAGGTGGCTGAAGAATGCAAAAATATTCTGGGGTCTGGAGCTGCTGGGTTCTTGTCCAGAGGGAGAAGTTACCAGCCTGAAGGGCTACTACCCTTCTAAACAGTCCAGTGGAAATTTTACCTGTGCTCACCGAGGTCTGAGCTATGCTAATGCTGGGGGGCGGCCTGTTTGCCTAAAATCTCTGGACCTAATCAAGGGATGTCACTGAGGATCTGGTCTGGGGAGTTCACTGGAGAAATGTCTGTCTGATATCGCATGGAGGCAGCCAATTATCCAAGGACATTGTGAGTACAGACCTAAGTGCAGGATCCTGGTGACTGCTGCTGCTGCTATCCCTTGTAAATCAGTACTACTGCTTGCCTGGCCTGGGATATTTCTGATGGTGTCTCAGTGCTGTCCATTTTCTGGGCCATTACTAAAGGGATTGGCCTAAGGAGTAGTGACAGGGTAAAACGAACGGTTAAATGAATTAAAAAAAAAGGCAACCCCAAGACTGTTTGCTGAGCCGTAAAGAGTGACTGTTGCTGTGTGCCTGGCTTCCATTGCACTAATCTGGAAAAGAAACCTTTGGCAAAGTATTGGCCTTTGCAGGGGTGAGCGCTACACGAGCTAGGACTGAACTAACGGGCACCAGAGGGAGAGGACAAGGGGGAGATACTAAGTCACATAAGTAAACACGTAGTAGCTCTAAACCGCTAATGGGGGGGGGGGGGGGGGGTACA